>CM042171.1:33864082-33919082 GCA_023376005.1 Doryteuthis pealeii
AAATTGAATAATATAGGGTGACAATGGAAGATGGCATAGTGAGATAGAATGACCGAGAAGGACAAGATGGTGAATTGGTGTGTACTGACCAACTATGGAACTTTATTTTTTAACAAACCAGATAAATACATTATTTGTTCTTAAATAAAAATTAGTTGGTTATTTCCTATAAATCTAACATGATCAAAGGGGAACCACTCTTGACTAATAAATTATTTATTTATTTTCCCATTAAACTAAATCTAAACCCTAACCCTAAACCTAACCCTGTCTTCTTTTCCTAGTAGATCAATAAATAAATAATTTATCAGTCAAGAGTGGTTCCCCTTTGATCATGTTAAACTTATACGTCCATCGTTAATAGCGTCGATTTAAAGGGACAGGGCTGGGTTTATTGCCCAGCGCCTGAGGCGCCCCCCTTGAGGGGGAATACCGACGGGATCAACGCAATTTTTCCCACCTGCCACCCATACAAGTGGGGTATGAGGTAAATAAATGTATGTTGAATGTCCCCTTCCCCCCATTTTTTTCGTTTACTTATCTATTTTTTAAATTTATTTTTTCTTCATTCTGTTGCAGGAAGAACAGAGACCCTAAATATCCGTTCCACCAGCACACTTCCAGTGCCTCACCCAAACAGCCAACCTCCCACGCCCACCAAGCTGATTGGCATGGGACCAACATTTGAAATGGGAGAAGAACGAGGGGACTTGATTCAATTTTATAATCAGGTCAGTAAATTTCATGATAGATGAGTTAAACCCCCCCCCAAAAAAACAAAAAAAAAAACAAGGTGCAATAATTTGTATTGTTTGGATTTTTTTTACACAACATTTTGGCCAATGTGCTCTCCAAACTACTTCAGGTGTTTAACCCAAGGGTTGACATATCGTAAAATCCAACCAACCAATTTAATCTAAAACAATAGCCTTTTAAAAACCCAGTTGTTCAGTATTATTAAATACATGTTATTTTTCCGTTTCTATTTTCCCTAATGTCCTCATGATTACAATAAAAAAAAAGAAATCCAGAAAAGGAAAAAACAAACCTTTTTGTTTGGTTTGTTGTTATTTTGTGTTTGTGGTAAAATTCATTAACTTGACTAAATTATATACTTAACTTTTATCTTTTTTTTCTTTCCAGGTTTATGTGAAAAAGATGAAGAAGTTTGCTATCAAGTTCTCCTCAAAACAATCAGCAGTAAGTAAAGTTTTCTCTTGAACTCTTTTCATTAATTGGAATTGAGTAAAATTATTTTAATATTTACCTAAACAAAATGGAAACACTAAATCCATTGGAAAAATATTTGAGGATTCCAAAGTCAAAATAGCTGAATACCTAACATTTTTCAAATAATTAAGACAAAAACATGCATATATAAATTTATAGACTTTGAATTATAGTATTTCTCTGTGTGTGTGAGTGATATATATATATATATATATATATATATATATATATGGGAGAATATGGCTTAGTTGAAGTCAGACCTAATTTTTGAAAGATCCCACACAGTCCTGTTGAGTATCAGTTCATCAGTGCAGTTACTGTGTCAATACCAGTTTCTTACCCCTGCTCCATCTACATGACCTACCAATTTACTGAAATAATATATAAGGCTGTTAATGCTGCTATTTAGCGGCCACCATTCAGTGAATATCTTTGTTCAATACACAATATTTAATCTAATCCACAAAAAGAAGTCCTGGGAGGATATCTGGTGAACAAGATAAAGTGACTTTATCATATAACCATCAGACAGTAGTAGAGAGGGGGTAAGAGGGAAATAATTCTTGAAACTAAAATCATTGAGAATTTGTATATATTTCAGGATTTGTATTTTCTAAACAAATTGTATTCGTTTGTATTAAATTTTTTTATTCATATTTAGTTCTTAATTGCATGTTGAGTTTAAAAAGAAGCTGAGAATCGAAATTTAAATTCTTCGTATCTATTTTTGCTAAAACTAAGATAGTATTATAGGGACCCCAATTGATCAGTTTAGGCCATGAATCCATTTTTCATAGAATTTTAAAAAAAACTCTTATCGTAACTTGTTTTTAGCTACGTTAATTTTCAGTTGATTTAACAGTGCAAAATGAAAACATTGTTTTTCAATCATAATTTTCATTATTTCCGTAAGCTGAAAAAAAGTTAAAAATCATCAGGAGTTTATTATGTTTTTTCTTTCAAATGGTTCAAGAAAATATTAATTTTTTCTGCAAGTTTCATAGTGTTAAATATAGTGGGGGGTAAATTTCACAGGGTAAAATTGGTGGACCTAGTATTTTAAAAACATTGTTTAAAAAGGATTATCTGGGATTCTTAAAAGTATTTGAGTATTCACGGGTGTTGTCTGAACGGAACCCAAATTATTTATTTATTTTTCTCATTAAACTACCTAGTTAAAATTAAGTTATTAAAAAATTTATATTAATTACAAACATCAATTTTCATAAAAGTTCAAATGTCACCTATGAAATCTCTATTTCAATTTTTCAGAACTGAAAAGTTGCACTATTCAGCGATGTTTATTGACTTCACAATAAAGAGTAAAATCATAAACTTAAAATTTAATTTGTAAGGCAAATTCTGAGGAATATTTTAATTGTATTTTGAATAATAATTTAAATGTTGGTTGTTAGTTGTTTGTTTTATCACTTTTCGGGTAATTTACTAACGAATCATGTCATTTTGATAAACAAAGCGCTTACAATTTTTCGTAACTTACATATAAATTTTTAAATGTTCCAATACTGGATAATCGATAAACTGAAAATAAATTTCGTCTTACAAATAATTGACTACTTATCTCAGTCGGGGCCTTCGACTAAAGATAAAAACACCGGATTTTGTCCGTATTAGTAACTTGTTTTTTGTTTTTTTTTTATCGTGGTTTAGAAAATAATTAGTTAACGAACCAAAAGAAAAACAGAGTTTCTAAGGAATTCGTAATCTTATTGTTATTTTTACCCTTTAAAACTCTAACAATAAAAATTAATAAATAAATTAAAGAATTAAAAGTCATTTTATTCGAATGAAAATTTAGTTTAATTTATACAAATATGTAACCGTACTTACGACGTAAAACTGATTTTCATGATACTTTTACTTAGGATTAAAATATTTTTTTTAATAAGGTATCGTAAAGCGTACAATTTGATTTTCTACAAATTTTTATGCATTATAAAAATTAAAATTAAAATGAGTGTAATACAATTTAAGATATGGGCTAAACTCGCTGTAAAAAATAATTTAATCTATAAAAAACACATACATATTCAGAAAGACTAAGAGATTTCCGATTCGTATTATCGCCTATACGGAGTATTTTTTTTTTTAACTCGCTGTAAAAAAAAAAAAAAAAAAAAATCTATAAACACATAAATTACATATTCAGAAGACTATTTCATCTTATTACTAAAAGATATAATATTTTAAAGATTTGATCCTAAATAGGTAAGAGATTCCGATCTGACTGATATAGACTGCACTGCTGTGTATCGCAATCATAGCGTGGCTACGAAGCCATTTTTAATTTTTTCTCGCTGTAAAAAATGATTCAATTGATAAAAACTCACACAAATTACATATTTTGAAAGGATATAAAAATATTAAAGACTGGACCAGAAATAGGCCATAAATTCGGAGCTGAAGGCTTAGACTGCAAAATTTTCATTAAAATCAAAACTTCGCTGCTGTTATCGCTTTAACAATAAGCAGGCAGAGAACAATATTTCCAGGAGGGCTGATATACGGACAGTTCCGCAAATTGGGTGATTTTGGATTAATTAATCGAATAAATCCCTTAATCAGTAAAAATCAATAACCAAATTTGGAATTTTTCTTAGTTAGAACGATATCAATGTGTGTGCAAGATTTGAATCTGAGTGACCTCCCGTTTTTTTGTTATACGTCGACACGTACATACCAAAATCTCTGTTTTATATATTAGATACCTGTATCTTTATCAATTGCTGATATTTTTTTTATTTTTATTTTTTTCAGGATATTCCACCATTATCTCCACTGCCCGTGGTACGATCTCACATCTCCTCACCACGTAGAGTGTCCAGCAAGCACAGTGTTTACATATCTCCTCATAAATCTGGTCCTGTAATGACACCAAATAAAATGATGAAATATTGTTTTAGTAGGAGCCCTGCAAAGGTAAGATGACTTGATTATCCCTCCCTTAAAAATCTATTTCAACTCTTATCTCTTATTAATATATAGATAACTGAAAATGTGACATGCACAAATGATATATAAGCAGTTATGTAGGTAGGTACATAGTATATCAATATTATATTGATATACTATGTACCTACCTACATAACTGCCTATATATATATATAATTTGTGCATGTCACATTTTCAGTTATCTATATATTAATACCAATGTAACTACCTACCTCCCTATGTGTATCATTGGCCTGCCTATTGATGGAGCGGAAAGGGGGATGTCTTGGATAGGATACTAAACTACATCGGATGGTGTGATTCCAGTTCTGGAGATGTGTGGAGTACCCCTTCATTGCCATTACTCCTAGGTTCACACTGACTTAGAGTGGTAGTACCTGTTAGGATCCCATATATGAATTAGATAGATCTGTTTAATAATTATACGTATTTGATAGTAATACTTAAAACCATATAACTAAATTATTTGTACTAGCAATAATATGTGCCCTACATGTGTAAGTATTTAAGTTTTCATGTAATGAATTATATTAAATTAGAAAGATGAACGAAATTAAATAAGAACACATAAAAAGATATTTATTTTAATTATATTTTAATTGGTTTCTATATAAAATCATTCATAGGATTGATTTTAATACACTGGAGAATAAAGCAATGATCTAAGAGATCAATAACGCCAAGTAATTATTTATTAAACCTGGTTTTGTTAAAACCAGTATACAAATTAACGACACCATATATTGTGTAAACCTTTATTTCTTAATGATATTTAAGTAACATTGTATGATTTTAAATGCACTAATAACATGGGCTGTTGTGAAGCAAATCTAACTCAGATTTTTATAGAGACATTATTGATAAATAAGATTTATTCTATGTATTAATGATTTTGACTATAAAGTAAACACTCATTGATAAACTTATACAATTGCTGAGGGTATTGTGACATAAGTAGTGATGTAGTTTATAGACACAAACAGTGAATCTTCATTATAATAAGATTAAGAGTTAGTTGAAGGTACAATTGTTTACTAAGGATATTATTATTTGTTACTTGAAACCATGTAACTAAATTATTTGTATTAAGAATAGTTACTTGAAGTTATAATTTACTAAGGATTATTATTAGTTACTTGAAACCATATGGTGGGAGTAAAATAGGGAATTAAATCTGACAGTATGTAGAAAAAAATAGAAAACACAAAGGATTCCAAAAGATGAGTTTATTCTTGACGTTATGTTTCGGTTTATGCAACCTTCATCAGGACATGTGATAAAATGTTGTGTAGAGATGATGGATGACTTGCAAAATATGAGAAATACAGCTGGGGAGGTATATTTAATGGGTGTGTAAGATAATTTTTTATTCAGTGATACTTCTAAAAACAACTATTTTATTAACTCTTAACATCCTGTTGAGAATTTCAGAGCCCTGTTCCTATAAGGATTTATTTTTAAAAATGGCCTTTTTATTTAAAGTTACCAGAGTTATTTCCCTTAAATTAAAGACTTTTAAATATGTTTAATATTACATTTAAACAAAGGCTATCGTTTGGGACGGATTAGGAAAATGAATGTCATTTCCGGCCGGGTGGAATGAGAGTTAAAGTTTTAAAAATAATTTTTTAATTTTTTTAAATTTTAGGACTGGGGTACAAGAGGAACTTTGGGGGAGGGTATATTGCACAAGATCCAAAATCTTTTACTAATATGGACTAGACTTGCCCTCATGCATTGAGTATATTTGGGTTGACCTGAGATGCTCTCTGCACCAAAAGGGTTCATGAATAAAGTTAATTGCTGAATGATAAAGGTTAAATTTTCTGTAGATAGATAAAGTGAGAATTCTTCCAAGCTGGAGCTGTGTCAGTGATACTGTATGGCTGCACCACTTGGATTCTTAAAAAAACGCTTAGAGAAAAAGCTAGATTGAAACTACACAAGGATGTTGAGTGCTGTCTTGAACAAATCCTGGGAGCAGCACCCCACAAAAAAAGCAGCTGTATGGCCACTTACCTCCCATTTCACATATATATGCACCATTGAGAATGAAATATTTTTTGTTTTTGTTTTGTTTTTTAGTTATCTAAAACTTTTCAGGTTTGTTGAAAATGTTATTAAAATGTCATTGTCTTTTCTTTCTCTCTCTCAGGACCTGTTGGCAATAAATAACATGATCAAAACTGAGGAGAAGAAAGTACCTGGTAAACGATACCTGGAGATAGAAGAAGACGATATTGGCTGCAGTCCAGCCAAGCGAATTGTATTAATGAAACGATTGCAAGATGTGAACAAAGATCGCCAAAAAGAACAGAATGGTACAGCATAATCGTCCCAAAGTTGTGGAGGAGGATGAAGAAGGAAAAAAAAAAAGAAGAGGTTTGAGAGGGGGAAGGCATGGGAAGAGTTGACTTTTATAAAACAATATGGAAGGGAATTTCTAATATTTTTTCCTTCATGCACATATATAACACACACACACACACACACACACACACATATATATATATATACACCCTCCATGCCGGTAAATATTTTATAGCCTCTGCCTCAATATTGCTAATGTATTTCCCTAAAACATATGTAAGCCTTATGTACACACAGAAAAACTTTTTTTTTTTTTAAGTCATTACACCCACTCCCCCATTCAAATTATACAATGAATATACAAGAAAATATTGGATTGCAAAAATGCAATGTTGTTGAGTACTAAATATGTGAAATGATAAACAAACAGAAATAGCTGAGGAAAATTTTTTTGGATGTAATATTTATCTGATATAACATCTAACACAGGCATGTTCATATAACTTTATATATTAAAATGATTTACTTGTGAATTACTGTACACTACATATATATGTGTGTGTGAAGAAAATGACAGATTAAGAAAAATCTGACGAGTATATAGGAAAGGTGAATAACAAACACAAACAATTGTTTCAATTAATATTTTGTCTCTTTTAGCTCAGAAACTTTCTTGGAAAGATTCTGAAGAGGTTTGTTATTAACCTTTATATATATATATATATATATATATAATATTAGAAAAACAAAGTATTGCAAAAAAAGATGAATTTATTTTGATGTTGACATCGACGCTTAAATGTTTCGGCTTATGTTAAACCTTCCTCAGAACAATAAAATTGGAAAGAAAAAATTTTTTTTTGTTCAAATGGTGATGGATTTTTCTTTCCTATTATATTGTCCTGAGGAAGGTTTAACATAAACTGAAACGTTTAAGCATCGACGGCAACATCAAAATCAATTTTTTTTTTTTTTTTAATTTAAAAATTTTTTTTTTTTTACACCTTGTTTTTCTAATTTATATATATTGTTGGATTCTTTTCCATATCTTACTCCCCATACAAACACAAACACACACACATATATATTCAAACCTCAGCTCATTTCCCGCTGTTTGCTCAGTTTAAATTGAGGATCATCAGGTGATTGATTTGTCTCCCCCTTTTTTCATCGACCTCTCGTCTTCTTTTTCTCTCCTCTGACTTTGCTGGTTTATTTAAAAAAAAAAAAAAGAAATTCTATTACAGATTAAAACTATTATGAAAGTACCATTGCTCTTACATTTCTGAGCCATTTTTTAATATTGAAGGCGCAGATATCAGGTCAGTTTGATGACCAGTCCCACTCCCCCCTAATCAGAAAACCTGAAACAATGGAAATAACTTTATTGTCACGGTCTGGAAAGGGTTGGGTTGTTTTTTTTAAAAATTATTTTCTCTTCCTCATCATACAACTAATACTCCTCCACCCCCTCCATCAGACCACGTTTTTTCCTTTTTTTTCCCCTCCTTTTTAAAAAAAAATTTATTTCTCTTATGATAAGGAAGAGTATAATAGTTATGACAAGGGTGATATGGTTGAAGGCCATGGAAACTGTTTTTATGACAAAAAGAAATAGATTTTTTTAAAGCCTGCTCTTGTCGATTTAAAAAAAAAATTTTTTTTATAGGAGTGGGAGATAAAAAAAAATTTGTATGTGCTATTATTGTTTTTATTTTTAAAAGAAAAAATGTCCCTATGTAATTTTTAATGTTTAATTTATACTAAGAAGTCAATTTTTTTTTGGTTGGGTGGGGGTGGGTTTTTTTTTCTTAATACCATTAGAATATGTGTTTCTTTTTTTAAAAGAAAATATATTTTTAATATTTTTTATTTTTCTGTTCCTTTTTTTTTGTTGTTTTTTTTAAATATTTTTCTTTTAATTTTATTTATTCTCCATTAATAACATTTCTTGTTTGAAATAATTTTACTTATTTTCTCTTTCTTTCTTTTTTATAATTAATAAATACCTTCCCATATCTTCAAAATGTTAATGGGGAGAGTTTATTGATAAAAAAATTTAATCAAAACAAACTAGAAATATTAATCGACTGCCCTTTTCTAAGACATTGTGTCATCCAATAGAATATTTCCTCCTCCTCCTCCCCTTTTTGACTTGATTATCTTTTTTTTTTTTAACCTAATTATCTCCCTTGTTGTTTAATAATGTCTACCGATGTTATCAACATTTTTTCCATCAAATTTCTGCAGCAGTGATATAAAATGCCTTTGATGCAGACCCCAATACTAAATATTTTATCAATTTATTTAGTTTGGGTTTCTGTTTATTGAGATTCACACAATATATATAAAATGTCTGTCTCCATTAACAAATCCCTATCGATTCTATTTTTACAAAAAACAAAAATAACTTTATACGTTTTCTTTAGGATTTGATGTTGGGGTTGTGTTTGTGTCGATTCTCAAACTTGTTACTTAAATATAAGCAAAAAAAAAAAAGAAGATAATTAAACCTGTGATTGATGTTTTCTTAGTTCAGTCACAAAGTCTCAAATTTTTAATTGGAAATTTTAACAAATATTTTAAAACTGGAATCATGAAAATATTCATCAGGTTTGTGAACTTGTATGAGTTGTGACGACAAATGGAAAATCATAAACTTGTAATTATTTATTTACATTCAAAATTTAGTTTAAAACTTTTAATGAATGGGGAATGAAAGATTTTTAAAAGTTTCTCAAATTTGGGTTTTGTGAAAAAAAAGTATGATAATTTTTGTGAAAAAGATATAAGTAATTTCTGTGGAAAAAAAAAAAGGTATGATAAGTAATTTTTGTAGAAAAAAAAAGATATCATAAAGGTATCTGCAAAAAAAGGTATGATAGATAAATTTTGTGAAAAAGGTATGATAGATAAATTTTGTGAAAAAGGTATAAGTAATTTCTGTGGAAAGATATGATATGAAATTTTTGTGCAAAAAAAATGTATGATAGATAATTTTTGTAATTGGAAAGTTGCCTTTATTCTCATCGTTTTTTTTATTATTTTAATTTTTTTTTTTTATATATATATCAGAAAAGTCAAGATGTTTAAGAACCTTTTAAACTTTTCTTGAGCTGATATATGATATTCTAAATCAGGACATTAAAAAAAAATCTACAAAAATATTTTAAGATTATTTTCCAATTTTTAATAAGGATCAAATGTTTAACACGAGGACAAGAGGGAATTATTTTTTAAGTGCAAAAGAAAAGAGGTCAATTTACCATATCCTGAAAGACTGTGTGTGTTGGGGGGGGGTAACTGCATTTTGTGTGTGTGTGTGTATATATATATATATATATATACACACATATATACACCCACTCCTATTTTTCTTTTTACACTCAGTCCATATCAGGACTTTAATCTTCCTTAAAGTTTTTAAGCCATATATTCTTAATAATAATAATGATCCTTACCTTACCACATTGGCCCATGACATTTTTGTAGGGAATTTGAATTCATTTTTCTTTCTAAACTAGTTACCCTACAATTTACCCATAATTTGGGGAAGAAATGGATTTATAAGAGAATTAGCAGGAAGTGAAATACAAACAGCCTCGCCCACAATTTGAACTTGGATAGATAATTTTATATTTTCCTTGACAATAACCATTATGCCACCTATGTCTCATATATATGTGTGTTCAGGCAGCAGATTTTCTAGTAGGCATATTTTATTAAAGATAAGAGAAAAGTATTTAGAGTTTTTTTTTAGTTTTTTTATTAACCTTTTCATGTTCACAAGGATAAAGGCTGTTTATTAATTGTCTAAAATCTCTGATGTAGTAACCTCAGTACATGTACTTTTAACCTTCATTGATCAATTACGAAACAGATTTCATCCTTGCTTTTAACATCTCACTTATGAACATGAAAAGGATCAACTCCACTCTAAATCCTTGCCTGTTGTCTTTAATAATATATATATATACCAACCACTCTGCCCAAGTAGGGTGTGACACAAGGTTAATTTTTTTAAGTAAAGTTTAACAAGTTTAAATTCAAAGCTTTCCTTTTCTTAGACTTGTTGCCTAACCAAGGTTAAAGAGACCTGTCTGCCGTACAGTTTACCTATAGCTGGAGGGAGAATAGTTAAATGCATACATTTCCAAGAGTATTAGTGCTATGTGAAATGCAAATAGCCTCATCCAGGATTTGAACTAGGTTCACAGTGTCTATTTCTTATGAATATACTGACCAACCATTCAAGTAAACGGAAATAGAAATAAAGTTGTTTCTGAATTGAACACGTGAACTTTCCACGCAGGCAAAATAGTAAGTTGGGGGTCCACAATAGTATTTTAGTAGTCAATATATTTATGAATTATTTTGCTAGTGAACAATTTTTTTCCATAGAATTTAGTTGTTAAAGTTTATGTGCAATAAATTAGTTATACTTTTACAGTACACAAAATATTTTATCAATATTTTGATATAATTGCTGATAATATTTAATTACAAAAATACTATAGGATTTTTTAACTCTTAACGTCCTATACCGCCTCATTCCACCTGGCCGGAAGCCACATTCATTTTCCTAATCTACCCAAATGATAGCCTTTGTAAAATGTGATATTAAACATATTTAGAAGTCTTTGATTTAAGAGAAATAACAGGTAACTTTAAATGAAAAGGGTGTCTCCATTATTGTCTGAAATCAATGGCTTTGAGCATACTTGTCACTGCATGTGGCAAGCAAAGACATCTCCTTCCTGTGACTGATATATGCATGCAGTGTTTGGGGACTACTTGTAAATTCTCTATTCCCTTGTTACTCTTTTCATGAGTTCATGATCTTGTTCATTCAGGATACAGTGAATTTGTTGGATGGAGCCAGATGAACCAACCCAAGGTGAATGCTATCACAATAACAAAGTGGGCCATAGGTAAAAAAGGTTGAGAATCTCTGATCGAGAGCCTTTCTTTTGATGGAATAGCTTTAAACAAAGATGGCTACTTTAAGTATGTCACATGACTTCAGAATTGACTACATTGATTTTCAAGCTGAATACTTCAATGGCCAAAAGGGATTGCATTCTAGAGCAATAATCATCTCCACAAATATGATGTGCGCTTAACGTTATAAAGTCTTTAAAGTGTACACGGAATTTATGGACATCCTGTGTTCTTTTTCTCTGGTCAACAAAATTTAAAACTAAACTAAAATAAAGTAAAATGCAATTTCTCGCCAAGGGGAAATAACTCTTATTTTAATGAAATCAATGTAACAGTTCTTTAACTCTGCATTAATGTGCTGTCATTCAGACATGGGTTGTTTGGTTAAATGACATATCAACCCCTATAGGTTATTTAATGCCGAATCTTGTTTTGTTTCTTTTGTATGTGATTTGTAAATCAATAGTTTGGTTGGTTATTTTGTTTAATGGCATATCAACCATTGTGGGTTATTTAATGCCAATTCTTGTTTTTTTTTATGTATATGATTTGCTTAAGAAATAATTTTCATAAACTTCATGTGTATTAAGTATTAGTAGTTGACCTTAGGAGGGTGGGGTCTTACCCTTCTGCAGAGGTGCAGTCAGCATATTTTACAGGCCTAGCCAACAGGGCGGTCATTCAAACATGGTTGGTCTGGTGGGATGTTTACACATCCGAATTCATAGTTTTAGTATTGTGTGAAATATACTCATACTGCTGCTTTAATATATCTCTACAATCACTGATGATGGAGTAAGCTCCAGACATCAGTTTGATTTCCTCAAATTCATTCCAGAAACTATCATGTCTGCAAATATTGCAAAACTTTTAACTCACATTAGTAATTACTAATATTTTTTATTATTATTTAATTATTTTTTTAATTAATTTTTTATTTTTTAACCATGGCAAAACTTTTATATTTTTTCTATAGAACACACAGAGAAAGTTTATTACAAAATAATTACACAGTCATTTCCAATCTGCAATCCTGGCCAAAAGAATAAAAACATGCATTTACCTGAAGAAGGGCAAGGGAAATTCTCTGACAGCCATTCCACCTAAGTATGACCAGCAGTCTTAGAACCAATCTGGAGGAGTAGGAAGCAAGTCCGTGGGCCTAGGACATATTTCTACTGCAATAGGTACGAAAAAATATATATATGTTCGAAATTAATTGGTATCCAAACTAATTTACTATCTTCAATCTACTTTTTGTTATCCTTATAAATTTATTACAGTCAAGTCATGCTGAAAGCACCAGTTACCACTAGATCTCTGAAGTTAAGCATCGATGATCCTGTTCAGTACTTAATTGAGTGACCACTTAAGCAATAGCAGGTACTGTAAGCAACCCGGGTCTTTTGTTTATCAAAATGACTTGATTTGGCGTTGAATGACCCAAAAGGGTTGATATGCCATAAAAACAAAACAACCAAAAAAAAAAAGACAAGTAATTTTATAAATCTTTAATGTTTTTCAATAAAAAATTTAACATCCTAAATAAAGTATTGTCATTAGCGTATGCACTGCTGATGCATACAAGTTGGTGTGGAAATTATAAAGGTATTACAAGATACAATACTTTAATAGAGACATTGTTAATAAATAAGATGCTAATTAAGATTGAATAATGACTATTTCATAATCATTGAGAATATAACTTAAATAACTAAGGAAATCATGATGTAAGCAGTGACAGTTTTGGTTACAGACAAATAGAGACCGAATCTCCATTATTAAGAGATGAGATAATATTTCTAGGTAGACATTAATTAGTGGCATTTGCTTTTCTTTTTTGTGGTTTATTCTATACTAAACTCTGTTTACTCTGATAAACTGACTTTCAGAGCCTCCATGGCTTCCCATAAGACAAACAAAAAATTAAAAAGTAATTGTTAGCTTTATTTGTGTATATATATATATATATATATATATATATATATATATATATATATATATAGTATCCAATTGCTGCTTTAACTTTTCCGTTGCAGTGGCATCAGTAAATAATCCCAAAGTGCTCAATGTATTAAAAACATAGAGCAGTAATAATAATAATAAAATCATTTGAGGAAAAATTAAAGGCCTACAATGGTTTCAATCAAATTGAAATGATTTCATCAGGACCCGACCCTACGCTCAACCAAGTCGATGCAACAAAATTTAACTAGGGAGTTGCATCGAATTGGTTGAGCGTAGGGTCGGGTCCTGATGAAATTATTTCAATTTGATTGAAACCATTGTAGGCCTTTAATTTTTCCTCAAATGATTTTATTATTATTATTATCATTATTATATATGAGATAGGGAGAGAAAGAGTCCTGATACTTAGATACAAGGGCAAATCAGTAAGTGTTTTTTGTTATTCCTGCTCTACCACTCAGTGGTGTTCCCTGGGTCCCTAGGTTTCTGCAAGTAACAGGAATAAATAGGCTAATGCATTTTTCATAATATAATATTTTTGATGTAGTGTTTCCCTGAGATGATAACTATTTCAAGGGTTTCTCAAGGTGGAAAAAAAATGAGGAAATATACTGAGGGAAAAATGTTGATTTCTTCAATTTGTTCTGTTTGTAGTTACCAAGAAATAAGAAAAGTTGTGATGGAGAAAAAAGATGGTTTGAATATGCAAATACTATAACCCTCTTAGGATGAGTAGATTGATCAAAATAACAAAGATGAGGATAATAATCTGAATGATCCTAAATTCAATGAATAAGATACAGACAACAATGATACTGAAAATGTTATTTCACTTTTATATATTATTATTTTTTTTTATTTTTTTATATTTTTTTTAATTTGAAAAAAATTTTTTTTTTAAGAACAACCTTGGAGTAGTATTTATATTAGTGTAAATAGCTGGAAAAATGCTTCAAAGGTTGATGAGAAAGAAGAAAAAAAATTAACACCACTTTTCTATTTCCTTAAGAATTTCCTATGTGAAGAAGGCTGTAGAATGGATTGTGGTAAACAATTCACATTGTATTTTATATATGTGGATTTAAAAATTGGAAAAAAAAAAAAACAAAACAAATCTGACCATAATGTTAAAAGAATTTTAATATTGAAATCTCAAAATATCTGTTGCTTGTTTAATCCAGTTTGGAATATATTGGCAAATTGTCAGTGAAAGGATTTTACAGCAGGTGCTGCGGTGGTGGCAGCGACAAAATCATCTGATTAACCAGTGCCAAATTATCGGCCAGAAGAAATTTGAATATTTAATGAAACTGTCTTTTATGTAATTTTCCTTCAGATCAAAAGAAAAAAAAAAGAAATTTTGAAATTAATTATTTTATTTTAATCCATATCTTTTCAAATAAATTAAATTGAATTTTTATTTGTCTTTTTATCATCAATATCTATGGAGACTAACTGGCACAAGGCCAATATTATAGGGCATCTTAAATTAAAAACTGAATGGACTTACAATAGTTCATAAAAAGGCAAACCTTGTTAAAGAAAGTTCACCAATAAGTAATGTCGTACAGTCAAGTCACGTTGAAAGCAACAGTTCCCACTAGATAACCAAAGTTAAGCAGTGATGAACCTGTTCAATACTTAATTGGGTGACCACTTAAACAACAGCTGGTACTGTAAGCAACCCAAGTCTTTTATTTATCAAAATGACTTGATTCAGCATTAAATGACCCAAAAAGGGTTCATATGCCATAGAACAAAACAACAATTATATCTGGCCTTATGGTCAAATCACATTGAAAGCACCAGTTCCTACTAGATCACCAAAGTTAAGCAGCGATGAGTCCGTTCAATACTTAGATCAGTAACGATTTAAGCAACAGCAGGTACTCTAAGAAACTGAATATCAAAATTACTTGTTTTGGCATTAAATAACCCGAAAAGGGTTGATATGCCATAAAACAACCAACCAACCAGTAAGTAATCATATATATATATATATATATATATATATATATATATAAATGTAGGAATGCTATATCTTTTATTTGTCTGTATTCATGAGATGAGGCTTGATATGAATAATTTTGATATTTCAGACTGTTGTCCTCATCTTTATTGTGGTATGTATAAGCCCAATGTTCAGGCCACTGTAACCTCAGATAAGTTTTAGGTGTTATTTTTTACCTTAAAACCTGTTAAATTCATCTGATGATAACTTATTTTAAGGTAAAACTCGGCTAAACAGAGTCTGAGATTACAGTGGCCTGAACATTGTGGTTGTTCATACCACAAAAATGAGGACAACAGTCTGAAATATCAAAGCTATGTCTTTTGTTAAAGTCTTTATCTTTTAGTGAATTTAAAAGAAGGAAAAGAACCAAACAAAAGAAAGGAAAAACAAAAAAAAAAAAAAAAAAATACTGACAGTATTATTTTAGTTTTAGACTTCTGGACCTATTTTTATTGAAAAGTAAATATTTTTAGCATCGAATGGAGATTTTGTAAAAATTTAATAAAATTAAAACAAAAGAGGTGGTTGATTGATTTAAAAAAAAAAAAAAGAAAAAAAAAAAGAATTTCCACAGACTTTTTTGTTATGAAACCCATAAATATTGCAATGTTGTTATTTAATGAATGTATTATTTTAGTTTTCAAACTACAAATAATAAGAAAAATAAAAAATGATTTTAAAATTCTGTATATTGTTTTTTCCTGGGGTAGTTTGATGCCATAGTGGGTTTTTTTTTTTTTTTCTTTTCTTTTTCTTTCTTTTTTCTTTTTTTTCTCTGTTTGATTTTTGTTGTATGTTCACTTCAGTTTGTAGATATTTTTATAAGATTTGTGTGATACGTCTGAACGTGTCTGTAGGAAAATTGATTCATGGAATGTGACAAAGGTGGCTAATTCTGCAATAAATAAAACAATCATTTTTTCCCCTTTTGAAGAAGTTGAAGTATAAGTATTGGTTTATTTTTTTATTTGGAAAAAATCAGTTTAATAAGAAAAGTTAATTATGAAGTATTGAAGTTTTTAATTATAATTTTTAATTGTGAAATACGGAAGTATAAGTATTTTAATTTAAGGTATTTTAATTGTGAAGTATTGATGTATAAGTAAATATTTTTTTAATAAGAAGAAAAAACGTTTTATAAGAAAAGTTAATTGAAGAATACAAAAGGTAAACAAATTTTTTTTTTTTTTTTTCAAAAGTCTACTGAATTGTCTTTTAGAAGAATGCTAACTGTAAAAGAGTTTATTTAATTGTGTTATAACTCGAGTATCAGAATTAACAGAGAAATAAGAGGAAGAAACACAAGTATTAAGGATAGAGGAAAAGGTTTACTAAGCAAAGATACAAGGTGAACAGACTAATTAGCAGTTGTCTCGTTAGATCTCGTTGTTTCTCTCTTCTAAGGTTTCTTCAGATATTATTTGTAAGAAAAACGGACAATGATTCCATTGTCATTATTTAGGTACTCTGACAACTTGGGTGTCTTTCTCTGTTTGTCAGATGATAATTCTCCTCTTATTTCCATTGTAAATTCCAGGGATTGTTGATAAAATTAAAATAATCTGTAGGATTATTCAGGGAAAGCTTTCTTATTTGTCCGATAGAAAATATAACATTTTTTTTAGATATTGAATTTCCATTCAGATTTTCTATAGCTGAAACCCATAAACTGAATGTGTGGGGTGGGGGTGGGGTAAGTGCTATTTTACTATACACCATAAGCCCAATTGGTTTCAGGGAGATTTTGTTTGATGGCATTCATCTGCATGTTTATTCATATGTGGAGTTTCTTGGGGATTGGTGTGTGATCCCCCTACCACATTCATATAACAGGTTTGAATTAAGTTTTTCCTTCTTTTAGACTGATTGCCTAATCAATATTAGAGACCAGTCTTCCCTATTATTTACCTATAGCTGGGAGGAGAATAGTTGTATGCATACCTTTCCCAAGGGCATTAGTGCTATGTGAAATGCAAATAGCTTCATCCAGGATTTGAACTTGAGTTGCTGTGTCCATTTCCTACAAAGATAACCATTACACTACAAGCACCTCCACATTCGGGAGATCATTTTTTTTAATGTTATGTTCATGCTAACTTAACTTAAATGTAAACAGTCTGTCAATTATATTGAGCACTGTTTACTTATAAATATAGCACCCATATGATATA
Source organism: Doryteuthis pealeii (assembly GCA_023376005.1). NCBI lineage: Eukaryota > Metazoa > Mollusca > Cephalopoda > Myopsida > Loliginidae > Doryteuthis > Doryteuthis pealeii. Next base: position 33,881,690 of record CM042171.1, read on the forward strand.
TATATATATATATATATAATATGTTGAGTTACATATATGTAGCAAAATATTCTCCCCTTCTGATAAGGAGATGTTATAAAGCAAAATTTATAATTCACCACATACTTAAATACATATGAGCATACAAAAACGTACACCCTCACCATATATATATATATATATATATATATATATATGAACCTGTGTTATTTTAATGAAATGATAGGAAAACTTTAAAGAAAGTTGTCTGTACAAAAAGAGTGGATGTTATGAGTTCCAGTCAGGGGACTAAGGGTTAAAAGATTAGAGAAGATTAACTTAGTTGTGGATGATTAGCAAGTTAAGCAATGTTGTGTGTCTGCATTATGGAATGAGTGACAACTTTTATATTTCTCTTTCTCTTCATGTTAATCAGAAAAAGAAAATTCTTTTTAATTCCTAATATTTTTTTTTTTACTTTAAAGGAAAGTAAAGAAATTTTCACTTAAAAAAAAAAAAACAACGCATCAAAAATATTGAAGATTTCTATTTCTGTTCCATAAAAGTTGTTACCTTTACATATATATTTTCTACACTAAACATAGCAATTATTATGAGATAGGTTTTAATATTTAAATTACAGGAGAAATCTTTCATCCAAAATAGTTTATTTAAGTCTGTATCTTAAACAAAAGATCTCTTAAATTTCAACTGCTCCTCTTAGAATAGCCCAACAGTCCACATTTTTTTTTAACTTTCAATTTTGGCAGCTACTAATGACTTGTATTTTACAGGTGAATTATGGGAAATACAAAAAAACTTTAAAAAGAACAAAAAAGCAAAACTAATAAAAAAAAGTATTTTCATAGAAATTTTTTTTTCTAATTAAATTAAAAAAAAGATTTCTTTTTTAAATTATTTTTTAAAAACTATTTTCGTTTTCAAATTATTTTTTTTTAAATTAAATTTTTTATTATTTTTAAGATGTCTTCACAAGTTGTCACTTTTGTGTACCGTGAATTTGTTCTGTAATTTTTTTTTTCATTCTTTTTAAAAAAAACAAAAACAAATGATACCATGAATGTTTTTATTTCTTAAGCCATAGTTTTATTTGTAATGATTTGGTTAAGACTGAATCATTATCTTTTAATGTAATGGTATAAACTGAAAGCATTCACTATTCGTATATTTTTTATTTTTTATTTTCTTTTCGTTTTTTCTTTTTGTACTTTGTTTTTTTAAATATTTTTAAAAATTTTTTATTTAAAATGTTATTTTTTTAGATTTAAAATTTTATATAATTTTTTTTATAAAACTTGTCTTTATTCAAATTTTTCTTTTTTTCCTTTGTATTTGATTTAAAAAAAATTAATTTTATTATCATTTTTATTTTATTCTATTTTATTATTATTTTTTTTTTTTTTTGGTTATCCCTGATTCGATGTCTTTGAAATCTGACTCTTTGTTTATTTCCAAAGTCATCAAAATTTAATTTGTGTAATATGAAAAAAAAAACAAAACCCCTAAAAAAAAGGAGGCATGTGTGTATGTTGGATGAGTCTGAATATTATCTTCATCCTCAGCATCACATGCAAAATTTCTATTCCTCTTTAAGAGTAAATCCAAGTTAGTACTATCTCAGATTTTAGATTTGAGTGCACAAGTCTTTTTGCGAGACTCCCTGAAATTTCTTCAATTGCAAGAATTCATTTCTCTCAGAAGAAAGTCAGACTATTCCTTAATCAGGAAAAAAAAATCCTATTGTGTGGATGTTTCTCAATCTTCTTGGAGGAAAACTCCTTGGAAAAAGCTGAAACTCCTCTTCTGTAATCTACCAGTTAAATACTTGTAAAATATTCAATATCTACACAATATAATCTATTTTAGCAACTGTAGGCTTGTTGAGGTTAAAAGTCCTGTTGCCACTCCATTCCCGTAAGAGGTTAGTGGGTCATCCCCCCCCCCATTCATTCAATGTATACATTATTAAATTGTCAGTATCTTTTTCTTTTTTTTGAATTAGTAGCTAAAGGAAAATATAAATGGACTTAGTCTAGTTAAAATTGTAGATTACAACTGTTAATCTATTTGGGCAGCTTGAATACTTGTGAGTTTCATTCTCACTGGGTGTCACTCCATACTTCCCTGTTTCACAACTAAGATTTGTAAATAATAACTTCTCTAGTGCTCTTGTCAAGGTTGAATATGCAAGTAACAGCCTTTTCTGTTACTGTAGGTAAGGTAGTTCTGAGAGAGTGGTTTGTCCAAGTAGCTAACTCAACTGCTCTCATCTCGTTTAATCATTGCGGCATGCTAGTCTTCTTGTCCTTGTGGCAGCATTCACCCTGGTGTGGGTTAAGCCAGCTTTATCCATTCAATTCACAAAGTCATAGAAAGTCAAAAATAGAGTATCATGGGAATAGGAAGTACGCAAATGGTCCCCAAAACCCCTACATGCAAACACTTGTTTGCCACAGATTATCCAGCAGACACAGGGATCAGAGGACCGAAAGTAACTACTGGATGCCTTTTGGAATTTTCCTTAGTGCCCCTTTGGCTGGGTTGTGGCCTTAATACCATTGGGTGCCAGACCTGTCTACCTTGCGTGGCCCTACCAGGAACCGATGACATAGTTCTGACACTACCACATTTACACAGCCCTGCTGTGATGAGGAAAGGTTGGACTTTAGGACATTCTAGTGACAGCATTTTTTATCAAAATATCTGACAAAGGAGCAGTGCAGGGAAAAATCAATTCATGCCTTTTTTTTCCCCCCCCACGTGTGACACATAAGGAAGTTCAACAAGAATTTGGATTTTGAAGATTCTGTTTTCTCTGCTGGAAACTTTTGCACAAGTTTTGTATTGTCAAGCTTAACTTTTTCCACTTAGTAAAATCTCCCGACAGATGTGCTAACCAAACCATCCATCCTTATCTTTTTTATTTGTTGATTCAAGTCAACAAAAAATACATGCTGTCCGTAAAGTCCGTGTGCAATATAAAGTTATAAATTCATTAAAGTGCACATGAACTTTATGGACAGATTATTGTATCTGTTCTTTCAGAATTGATTTAAACGCTAACAAATTCTACTATAGTTACTTAGCAAGATGACCATATAGATATATCTTAAGTTTCCTATATGATACTAATGTAATGTAATACTAACCTGGTACACTTGTGTTCTGTGTCCAAGAGCTTCAGTTTCTGGACCAGTTGGTAAAATTAATCATGTGATCCCAGGTAGTACCTACCCCCTTGTCTAAAAGAGCTAGGGCTGGCTTTATTGCCCAGTGCCTGAGGTGGCCCAAAAAGCGAAGCTGATGGGAACCACGCAATTTTTACACTAGCAATCACCTGAGCTCTCCATATTAAAAAGATCTTGTGCCTCCCCATTTTAAAAAGACCTTGTGTCGCATCCCAGCTTGGTGGGGGGTTAGGTAAATACATACTAATAAAATATTAATGGAGACTTTTTTTTTTTTCTTTAATCTATCTTTCAAATATCATTGTTTGCAAACCACGTGACACATGAGATATTTTAAAAAAAGTTTTTTTTCTTTTTAACCACTTGGGAACAGTTGACAATATAGTTGAAAATTTTGTTGTCCTGAATTCTTACTCTGAAGGTGCTGAATTGGAGGGGGGTGGGGTGAAAATGAAGAGAGCAATAATTATCCAGAAGCAGCTGATGAGATATTCCACAAGAAAAATTTCTTTTTGGATCTTTTTTGACTCTGGCAGTGAATCAGATCAAAATCCAAGACAATGTATAAATGAAGAAGAAATGAGAGAAATGCAATGATTGTTCCAAAGTAGCTGAGGAATTTTACCAATATGGTGCCATGTCCCAAGTGGTTAAATTGACATTAGATTCTTTTATTTGGATGAGACAATTTTTTTTTTTTTTTTTTTTTTTTAAATGTTGTCATTTACAAAAAAAATAATTTTTTTTTTATTTAAAAAAAACAAACAATTTCCTTCTCTCCCCCAACCCCCTTCCAATCTTGGAAGCCCTCATTGTTACATCTCCATTCCTCGTTCCTTTTTCATTCGGGGGGGGTGGGGGTGAGGGATCCGCCCAGTTTTTTAATTTACTCTGTAATTTTTTCTTGTTCAAAAGAAATCCACACGACATTGTTGATGTTTAATACTTGTAATATGTCATTTTGAGGAAACGCTTTTATCATTCATTTTGAATTCATTTTTTTTTTATCTTGGAGATGAATAAATTTGCTTGGAATTTTATGGAAAAAATGAAAAAAAGAGACTTACATTGCTTCTTGGAGGCAACTTTAAAAATTTGTTGGATTAAACTATGTCTGACACAAAGCCATATTATGTGCACCCATTATAGATTTAATTCAATGCTAATTGGCCTAAAAGATTAACTTGTTTATTGCTCTTTTGGAAGTGGTTTAATTTTTTTTTTCTCATATTTTTAAAAAATATCTTTTTTTTAAAAATATTTTTTTTAAATATTCTCTTTTTAAATAATTTTTTTAAAACATAGTTAAAAAAATATTTTTTAGAATTTTAATATGAACATGATACATCAAAGGCCAAATTAGATTTTTTTATATTATTTGGACTATTGTCCTTATCTTTATTGTTATCTACACAAATGATGCAACAGATATAGTTGTTGAATTAATACAGTTATAAGTGACAGTCATCTCTGGGCTGCAGGTTCAATCCTGACCAAAGGCGATAGTAACATAGAATAATTAACACAGCTTAACACTTGTCATGGTTAATGGAATGAAACAGTCTATCCCCATGAATTGAATAAAGGGTGTGGTTTGAAGTTCCGTGAAGGCTCCCAATTACGATTAGAAGTTCCCAAGTTCAACAAGAAATACCTGAAGAATCGGGCCAAAACGTGTAGATAACAAAGATGAAAACAATTGTCTGAATGACATAAATTCTCAAGCCTCATCTCGAAAATTCAGAGAATTTTTTTTTTTTTTGTATTTCTGTCCAATTCTAGGTAATAATGTCATTAGTAGATTCATTGGATGTTAAGTGTATCACGAGTACATTCATCGCATAAGATTAATTAGTTAAATCGAACTTAACGGGCCTAAATTCCACCATCATATGTCACCCCACTGAAAGAAAAAAAATACCAAAAATCAGGGAATTAACCAAATTTAATGAAATTTTCAGTGTTGATATGTTCATGAATAAAAATAAAAAAAATTTTATTTTTAAAACTTTTACATTTTTCAGGTCAGTTAACTTTGAACTATGTATCTTTGAGAATCTGTGTTACACCTCAAAGGTATGTGGTTCAAAGTTAACTGACCTGAAAAAATCTAAAAAATTTTAAATAAAATAACTGGTGCATTATATATTTATTCATTAATATATCAACACTGAAAATTTCATTAAATTCGGTTAATTCCCTATTTTTGGTATTTCTTTTCTTTAGGCGGGGTAACATACGATGGTGGAATTTAAGTCCATTAAGTTCGATTTAACCGATTAATTGTTCTTATGGGTTTCCCTTAACCCTAAACCTTTAGTTCTTTTTATTAAATTCTTTAAAAGCAATGATTAAATTCTGAATTTAACCACAAATAATTTACCTGGGATAGATTTACCATACAGTGAATTTACCATGATAATTTACTGGACACACTTCTGTCCCATAATAGTTGTTACATTTAGAGATATATATATATATATATATTCTTAACCTCACACCAGGCTGGATTAACACAAGATCTTTTTTACATGGGGATTTTTTATGGGGCATATAAAGAAAGAAGATCCATAAAATGGTTTGAATTTTGTTTTTTAAAAAAAAATTTTTTATTTTAGCTACACATGTTTCATATATCATATCTTCTTCAGGCTGAAGAAGATACAATATCTGACACAGATGTAGCTAAAATAAAATTTTATAAAAAAAAAAAAAAAATTCAAATCATTATCTGGACCTTCTTTCTTATAAAATATTTAATTTTCTCCCGTTGGACCCATAACAACACATACATACATACATACATATATAAGTAAAAGAAAGGAAATGAATCCGACAATATGAGTATGAAAAGGTGAAATGAAAACATCACACAATGCTGTTAAAGAAGAAAACAATTTATAATATAATCATAGCTGATACTGATCAATATTTCGATTTTACAAATCCTCTCCGACCCAAACAACTACAGAGTGAATGAGCTCTGATGATGATTTTTGTAAAATCGAAATATTGATCAGTATCAGCTATGATTATATTATAAATTGTTTTCTTCTTTAACAGCAATGTGTGATGTTTTCATTCCACCTTTTCATACATATATATATATTTTCTCTTTTTTCCTTTTTTTAAAGAAATTATGTTCCCTTTTTATTTACTTTTGTTTATTTTATTTTCACTTATTTTATTCTTATCTATTTTTATTATTTTTTTAGATGTTTCCTTAGCATGACAAAATTCAAGTATGAACTATCACTTGTCACAATCCTGAAAAAAAAAAAAGAAAAGTGGTCCATCGATTTCCACATCCTTTTCTCAAAAAATGTTCTCATTTAGAGTTTATACACAAACTGACTTTGTTTATTATTACCCCCCCCACCTCCACTCCCCTTTTTTATATTATTCAACCATTTTCTGTTAAATATTTTTTCTCCTCCTCCTGTCAGTCTGTATATATACAAACTATGATCTCATTGTAAGTAAAACACTCTTAATATACTTGATTCGTTCTCTTGTTTCTTCATTTTTATTTTCTTTTGTTCATTTAAAATTTATTACTGTCAATCGGATTCGAGATAAGACCTTTTTTTTTTTTTTTTTTTTACCTTGACTCATTGTACATTTTCTAATGATTTTATAGACATATACTGAGGAAATTATATATAATATATATATATATATATATATATATATATAATTACCACAACCCAAAAATCTAGCAAGCACCGCATACAGAAACACTGGACAACTGTTTCAACCTATTAAGTCTCATCAGCAGTGTATACTGTGATCTCCTCCTGGTCATGGTAATTTAATTAGAAATCACTGTGATTCTAAGTGGACAGATACACTTGTGTCTGATTCCTAGCTGGAAGATTCAAGAGAAAGAGAGTTCGACTTTCGCGAGACTGTCTTTAAATATTCAGGTCGCAACGCCACCTAACAGCAAAACATAGCAAGCAAGGGAAGATAATTCCTACAACGCTAAGCAGTAGAGAGAGGATAGTAAGTTTGAAATTTCCAAGACTAAGAGCTAGTTTGGTTTCAAAAAATAATTCCATAAACCAATGATTTAGGGAATTAATGATTATGTGACCCTAAATTTGGGTTTCAAAACTTGTTTTTTTTGGTTGCTTTCCCTCTCTCTCTCTCTCTCTCTAATATATATATATATATATATATATATATATATATAGAGAGAGAGAGAGAGAGGGCAGCTACAACGCTTGCAAACCGTGTATAGAAGTATAAAAACAAGGGACCCCATATAAAATAGAGTGGAAGATATTGGAACAGCACAAACCATATATCAATGGATCCAAGAGATGTTGACTATGCTCTGCAGAGAAATTCCTGATCCTACAAGGTCTAAATTCAATGCAAAAACATCTAAATACGAAATCAGAAATATTCAGATATTGTCCACACAGAAATAAATTTTTATTAAGATCTTGGACTGAAAAAGTAACAACAGACGATTGACCACCTTAAAAGGAAAATCTTTCTAACATTATGTTAACATCACGAACACACAAGAATACACATGGTGAAATAAAGTGAGAATGCGGTTTATAACGGATATTTATTTAGATATCACTTCCAAGGCGATTTATCTGACGAAAGCATATGATGCTTTGAAACTGACGGTAATAATCTGCCAGTACTGTATATATATATATATATGTATGTATGTATGTATGTATACCAGTCTCTCCACATGAGTAGGATATGCCACCAGGTCAATTTCTTAGGTTTTACAGGTTTTGAATTCAGAGTTTTCCTTTTAAACTGGTTGTTATACCAAGGTTAAAGAGCCCAGTTTGCCTTGCTATTTACCCATAGCTGGAGAAAATGTTTAATAAATAAGAGTTTTACAGAAAAAAAAGAAGAAAAATGTCAAATATCTCAGAATCTGTCAGATATTTTTGTCTTGTCTTTTTGTTACTTTATTTTCATTTCAGTCACCAACAGATTTCCTATCTAGAAAGTGTGACCAAATCTTATTATAATGGAGATTGTGTGTTTTTCTGTCTCTAACCAAAACTGTCATTACTCAAGTCACAATTCCCTTACTTATTACCGTCACATTCTCCATGACTTTATTTTTATTTAAACCTCAATTATTAATAAAATTTTTTTAATATTATTAATGCTGTTGACCATATCTACATACTAGATATTTACCACGTACCCCACGTGTAAGGATTAGGCACAAGGCCCTAGTAATGTGGGACCTCCCATGAACTTAAGCTCATGGGAGGCAAGTGCAAAAAATACGTTGATCCCGTCAGCATTTCCCCTCAAGGGGAGCGCCTTATGCACTGGGCAATAAACCTAGCCCTGCCCCTTTAAATCAAGGGGACAGGTGTTGCCTGGGGGATGGCTCCCTGGGATTAATGTTGTTAGCTTTTATGGTCCAGTGTCGAAGCCACCCTGGTCGAAACCAGTGTGTAAACGGAAAGGCTAATTTGCATATTGATATTAAAAATTTGATTTTATAAATATGTGTTTAGTAATAGTGATTTCTAATTGTTTGGTTTTATTTTAATGAATATAACCAAAATCTTGGAGATAAATCTTAAAGGAAATCCATTAACAAGAAGAAATAACTGTAAATTTTTTCTTTACTTCCTATTATAACTAAATAGTTAAATTAGGAAAATTTAGCAATGAAAGACGGGAGTGACGAAAGAGTAAGTTTCAGTTGTTCTATTTTTCGCCGGAGGGTTCATATATTTGCTAGTTCTTTTTAATTATGCTAGAGTGTGCTGAAAAGTTCTCAATCTAACCAAAAAGGGATGATCTAAAACCATGCTATTCCACATATTCCTCCTATAGTTCAACTTGTTTATCACATCATTTTTCAAGTTTCTTTAACCTTTTTATAATCTCTATCATAGAAAAAAAATGATGATGATTTTGACGTTTAGTCCAGATTAACAGTTGCATAACAGTTTTTAGCTATGAAAGATCCTTCAATGTCTATGAGTTAAATCTGAGAAAATATCTGATGATACAAATGAAGGTTTTGTTCGGATTAACGGTTGCTTAACAGATTATAACGATGAATGGTCCGTTTATCACTGTAAGTTAAATCTGAAAAGATATTCAATAAGACAAATGATTTATTTGTCTGGATTAACCATTTTTAACGATGACTAGTCAGTTTACTAAGAGGTTCAATGAGACAAACGAATATTTTATTCGCATTAACGGTTACTTAGCATTTTTTTTATTCATGACTAGTTCGTTTATGGCTATAAGTTAAAACAAAGATGACGTCTGTTTTGTTCGATTTTATCGGTTGCATAAAAGATTTTAACTGGTCCGTTTTATGGTTTAAGTTAAATTTAGAAGATATTCGATGAGACAAACGAATATTTTTGTTATGTTTTTACATACAGATGAAATACGGAAGACTGAATGATAATGCAAGACCAAGTTGTTGGAAAATTAGCAAGGTTTTATTTAACACAAGATAGAGAATGCTTTTATCTTAAAGTGATCTAACTAGCTACACACGTGTTGTGAGCTGCGTCCACTCGGTAAAAACCCCAATCCAAAAGTGTCATGGCGTAAACCCCACCCCGGGTTCCCATCAGCCCCCTACTGATCAAGGGGAGTAACTATTTTCATTAGGTCTGAACCTAACAGTTTTGCTTACCATTTTTAACCCCGGTTGTTCTTTTTTTAGGCTGTAAAATCAGAGATGAAATCTGATGAGACAAACGTTTGGTCTGGATTAACAATTTCTTAACTGCTTTTAATCATAACTAGTCCGTTTATGTGTGTAAGTTAAATCAGAGAAGACAGTCGATGAGACAAATGAACATTTGTCCACATTTCAAAAGACGGTTTAAGTTAATCTGCTCAGTTGGCTGAGAGAAGAGTTACAAGCCACGCGATTTCATATATTATGTATACTAGCAACAAAATGCGCCATCCGGGTGCAAGTATTTCAGTTTTGATATAATTAAATATTATATTAATTATATTAAATACGAACACAAAACAAATAAAAAAATGCACATATTTTTTATTTATTCTCATTGATTTCAATATACAATCATATATAGGATTGCTTTAAATACGTTTGAGAATAAAATAATATTAGAAATCAATAACACCAAGTAATCATTAATTAATCACGGTTTTATCAAAACATGTATACTGTCATGATATTTGAGATTTCTCAGAATATCATTTAATAATAGCAAGGGGGGTTGACTATTTGTTGAAAAGAAAACGGAAAAAATATAAAAAGTTAAATAAAAAATTTTTTGGCAAAAAAAAGGGTTAATTCCCTTAGGTTTGTTTTGAAAAAATACCCGGAAAAAATTGAAGGAGACAGACGATAGAATTCACAGACGATAGTTTAGAGACGACAGAGTTCAGAGACGGACGTTCACGAGAAGGGAGACGGTTGAAAAAAAAAAGGAGTTGAATCGGTAACAAGACAGACGACAGTAGATTGGAAGTGACGGTTGGAATAATTAAGAGTGGGAATTTTGGAAGGAAAAAAAATAAGAAAGAGAAAAGAATTATTGCCAGTAAGTGATTATTATTTATTTATCAACAAAAAGGTGAAAAGTTAAAGAAACTGGAGAAAGAGATTTGTTGAAGAAAACTGAATTAATTTGAAAAGGAAAGAAAAAACGAAAAGAAGTAATTGTTTTGGAAACGGATTTGGAGAAAAAAGGAAAAAGTTTGTAGAAAGAGATTTGTTGAAGAAAACTGAATTAATTTGAAAAGGAAAGAGAACGGAAAGAAGTAATTGTTTGGAAACGGATTTAAAGGAAAAAAAGAAAGGGAAACTTATATTTAATGAAAATAAAGAGAGAAAAGAAATAATAACAAAAGAGGAACTTATATTTTAACGAAAAAAAAAAAGAAGGTATTTATTGGACTGTTTCATGAACTTTATTATATTTTGCACCCGTCTGTTTCATAAAAAAAAAAATAAAAATAATTTTTTTAAAATAAAATAATTATTTATCACTTATAAATTGTCTTATTGACTAATTCCTTTTTTTTTTTTTTTTTTTTGCTTGAAAGAAAAACATTCTGTATTTTTCCCCTGAAGTATTTTTTTTTCTTGGAAGAGTCAATTGCCTAATCACTCAGGATTCACACGACTTAGCGAGAGTGTTTGAAAATATCAAGGACACTTCGTGACATATACAAATTATTCACACCATATACTATATAAACATTTATTTATTAATGATATATAACACACATCGCAGGATTTTAAACATGTTAATAATATGGGCTGTTTTGAGACAAATCTATCTGAACTAAACCTTAATAAACACATTGTTAATAAATAAGATGCTAATTAATATTAAATAATGATTATTTAATAACCATTGAGAATATAACGTAAATAACTAAGTGAATTGTGACGTTGATGGTAAACTAGTTTCGGTTACAGACAGGCAGATACACAATCTTCATTTTAGTAAGATTATGTATATAAAAGGTTAAATGTTTTAGTATGTGTATTGTAAAGAAAAATGAAACGAAGTAAAGAATTTTTTTTTAAATCGTACATAGCTAGCTAGAGATTTGAACGTGAACTTGAGTTAACACATCACTCAATAAGTCCCGGGCCTGACAGATAGATGGCGCCACTAATAAAAAAAATCCATATGATTTTTATAAAGTACTAATCTTCAAATGGCACGTGTCAAAATTGGAGTCCAATCGGATTATTAGTTTACAAATTACAGTTATTCAAGTGAAGCTACTGTTGCAAATTTTCAAAACAATAGAAAAATATGAATTTCGTGTGTTGATAAAGCATTGGTTTCTGATGGGAAAAATACTGTTCAAGCAAAGCAATTGCTTGATAAGTGTTATTCGGACTCTACTCCGTTGGAAACAACGGTTAAGAGGTGGTATGCTGACTCTAAACGTGATTGTACAGACACAAATGATGCTGAACACTCAGGTCGCCCAAATTCGGCAGTTGTGGGAGATAGCAGAGGAGTTGAAGATATTAGAAGGCAGTGTATTCACCATTTTGCATGAACATTTGTCAATGAGAAAGCTGTGATCAAAGTGGGCGCCGCGTTTGCTCACAGTCGATCATAAACAACGCGTCGATGATTCAGAGCGTTTTTTTTTGCAACTGTTTCAACGCAACAAAATTGAGTTTTTGCGTAAATATGTGACAATGGATGAAACATGGATCCAACACTTCACTCCAGTCAAATAGGCAGTCAGTTGAATGGACATCATCTGGTGAAAGCCGTCCAAAGCGACACAAACATCAGCAGACAAGGTTTTGGTCTCCGTATTTTGGGATACGCAAGGTATCGATTACCTTGAGAAAGGAAGAACCATCAATAGCGAATATCATATAGTTTTATTGGTGTGTTTGAAAGAAGAAATCGCCAAAAAACGGCCACAAATGAAGAAGAAAAAAGTGCTCTTTCACAAAGACAATGCACCGTGTCACAAGTCGATCGTAACGATGGCAAAACTACATGAATTGCATTTCGAATTGCTTCCGCACCCTTGATATTCTCCAGATGTGTTTCCAGACCTCAAAAGAATGCTCCAGGGAAAGATATTTGGCTCCAATGAAGAAGTGATATTGGAAACTGAGGCGTATTTTGAGGCCAAAAACAAATCGTTCTTCAAATTCAAATCCAATTGTTAGAGAATCGTTGGAATCAGTGTACCACACAAGAAGGAGATTATGTTGATGAATAAAGTCGAATTTTGCCTAAAAGTTGTTGTTTTATTAGTTAGGACTGGGACTTATTGAGTGATGTGTTAATCAATCCTGTAAGACTTCGTCATACCCATTACTCCTCCGGCACTAGGCTAGATTTATAAACCGGTCCCACCACACACCTCTGCCATAGGCAACGCGTTTTCGTTATTTACACGATATATCTAAAATGTAGAAGAGACCACCCAGCGATTGGAACTCTTCTGACAAAAGAGTCGAAAATGTTATTTCTATGCAAGCGTTGTCCTTCTCTTTGATGGCTGAAAAGATTTTGCTCCAATCACATCTCATTAATTATAAGAAATCATCGTCTCGTTTAAATTACCGAACCGCCGGGTTTCACGGAAGGTGAATAAATGATAGCCAACTGTGCTCTGTAGGATGCGACGTTAATGATCATTGGTGTTTAATTCAGGATTATAAGCCGCTAATCTAGATTGACTTCCAGGCGGGATTTCCAGATCGACATTTCTGTAATATCTCGTGGGTAGGACGCTAAATTCCATTTAGTGATGAGGTTCTAATTCTGGAGCTCTGAGGGGGGTGTAGAGCACCTCTTCATTTCCATTGCTCTCAGGTTCATTGACCTGTTATGGTCTCATATATATATATATATATATATATATATATATATGAGAGAAATATGAGGAGGTTAATCCGACAATATGTGGAGAATGTTTGATGATGGGGGTGTGGGTCAAGATGAATGAGTATGTGTATGTGTGTATGTCTGTTTTAATTGTCTTTTATATATATGTGTGTTTGGAAACTGGGTTTGTCATTACAAACCCAGTTTCCAAACACATCATCAAACATTCCCCATCTAGAGAGAAGAAAATCCACTAACCACCCCAACCACCCTTGCCCTTACCGACAACCTACCGTTTTCACCATTTTGAAAATGCCCTTCATTGAAGCTAGAACTACATTTGTGCCCTGAAGAAGGTCAAAATGACCGAAACGCTGCATCGTCGACAATAAACATCCAGTTTCCATAACATCCCGTGTTTGTCTACTTTTCTCCACACACACACACACACACACACACATATATATAGGATGAAATATGTAAATAAAACCGACAGTATGTAAAAAACAAAGTATTCCAAAAAAAAAAGATTTATTCTTGACAGTGAAGTCAACGTTAAAACGTTTCGGTTTTTATAAAAAAAAAATTTGTCAGGACATTAGGATGGAGAAAGTGTTTCCATCCTAATTTCCTAATGATATTTTATTCCCATATATATATATATATATATATATATATATATATATATATATATATATGATAGTATATGGTTATTATTAGTAGATAATTTATGAAAATTGTGACTGTTTTGGGATGGGATTAATTCGTAATTTAATGGTTACAACTTTCATAAATTGTCTCCTTCTTAACACAACATAATATGCACTGAAGAAGATTTTTTAAAGATCAAAATATTGCAATGTTAGCATAATAAAAAAAACTTTATTTGAACGACATCTGTGTGTTTTTCATATCATCTTACCCTTATATACCGTCGGATTCATTTCCTTACTTTTAATATATATATATATATATATATTATATATACCTACACGCACACCAATCCCTCCGCACGTGCAGTATGCGACACAAGGTTGATTTCTTAAGCGGAGTTTAACAGAGTTTTCCTTCTCCTAGACTGGTTTCCTAGCCAAGGTTAAAGAGCCCAGTCTACCCTACTATATGCCTATAGCGGAGGGGAGAGGAGTTGGATGCATATCTTTCCAAAGGGTATTAGCGCTATTTGAAATGAGAACAGTCTCGTTCCGGATTTGAATTCGGGTCCACGAGTCAATTTCCCACGACTCTAACCATTACACCACGTGCCTTATATATATATATATATATATATATATATATATATATATATATATTGGAGGCTTGTGCAGAAGACCGTGTGACCTGGCGCCTCCTCGTCAAACAAGGAACGGGAAGGAGTGAAAAAGAGAGGAAAGAAGCCGCCGCAGAAAAGAGGGCCGAAATGAGACAACAGCAACTCCAGCAAGAATCACTGTTTGGACACTACGCATCGTCTTTTGTAGAGGGAAGGATACCAACCGCATATATATATATATATATATATATAGGAACTGCCAATTTTGACTTCACAGACGTATTTTTCAAAAGAAATTACCCCCCACCGATTAAACAAATACCAAACATCAGGGAATTATCTGTTTTTTTTTTTTGTTACTGGTGCTACTTTTTATTACTTTTCGACTTAGACAAAATTTTGACCTTAAATAATCGATGAAAGAAGTTTCTAAGGAAGCTGAAAAGAAATCGGCTTTCTTCTCTATTTTATTAAATGGTAACGTCATATGACATGGGCAAACTAGTGATATAAGTAAAGTTAAGTAAAGTAGGTTGAGTGGTCTATTGTTGGTAGCATCCGAACAGCGAGGAAGTCTATCTTCTTTTCGCAAGGACTAGGAGTTTTTAATTTTTTTGGTGGGGGGAGGGGGTCTGAGATGGAGCACCACACTTTATCGTACACATCCAAACCGTGCTACTCGTGCAGTTGGCGAGGGCCGGTATCGCTCATGCAACCTTGAGATCCCGAGGCGGATACTCTACCGACTGAGCCAAACAAGTTGCAATATATTCTAAAGTTAATTAAGTCTGGCACAAGGCCACGATAAATAGATGAAGGGATGTGAAAGAGTATATTAAGGGAGTTAGTGATATAGCACTTTGCCTTTCATTAGTACAGGCATTAAGATTTCCTTAGAATTTGACTTTAATTACGATCTTTAAATGGTTAAGTCATGTGGGGATTCGCGCTCCAAGTTCTAAACAGCTGCCACCCAACCCCAACCCCAACCCAACTCCGTCCCACCGCCCGTCATCCCCCTTCACCTGGCATCTCTCTCCGTCCCCATCATTCAGCTGATTGCATTCATTAACAATAGATAGAAAAGCAAGCGAATTTAATTGAGACATGTAAAAGAATCGGACGACCATCACAGCGTGTCAGGATATTCGCGCCTAAGGTGGGCAAGATTGAAAACGAGGCTTCTCCTTGTCCACCTTCCTCACCCCCCACCCTCCTTTCCGCCCTTCGGAGTCGTCGTAGAAGCCGAGTGAGTAACGGACAAAGGCAGACTTGACACGTCTCGTCTTTCGATTGTAATTGAACTGTTGTAAATGTAATAATTGTTCAACCACGACAAACTCGGACTGAACGCTTTTCAGTCGACCACAATGACGTTTTTCATTCATCTTACTACGACACTTAGTAAGATTAGGCAACGAAAAAACAGATTCAAATACTTATGACAACTAATTTCTATTTGGTAACGCTTATAAAGGTTATAGGGTGCATTGGTTGGCTGGCTGGTTGGCTAGTTTGTTGGTTTTGGTTTTACGGTATATCTTCTTTTTTGCACCTATTCAAATACATATTACTACTAATTTCTATTACGGTATATCAACCCTTCTTTTTTTGCACCTATTCAATACATATTACTACTAATTTCTATTGGTATATCAACCTTCTTTTTTTTGCACCTATTCAAATACATATTACTACTAATTTCTATTGGTATATCAACCCTTCTTTTTTTGCACCTATTCAATACATATTACTACTAATTTCTATTGGTATATCAACCCTTCTTTTTTTGCACCTATTCAAATACACATTACTACTAATTTCTATTGGTTTTACGGTATATCAACAATTTTTTGTACTTATTCAAATACTTATGACTAGTAATTTTTCATTGGGTAACGCTCATAAAGGTTATAGGAAATACTGGTTAGTAGATTGGATGTTTGTTTTTACAGTATATCAACCCTTGTTAAGTTATTTAATCTCGAAGTCTTTTTTGCAAGCAATTGTTTAGTTCCAAGTCACTAATGATAATCATTTGTAAGCAATTTTTAGCTCAGTCGGTAGAGCATTTGACTTGGGACCACAAGGTTCCGGGTTCGATACCGGCCCTCGCCAAATCATCGTATGAGTAGAACAGGGATCTGTGCGGTAAAGTGTGGAGCTGATGGTAGGTGTGGCATCCCGACTCTGACACTAAAAAACAATCTCCTTGGTCTAGCGCGAGTGAAAAGGGGATAGACTCCCTCTCTGTCTGGCTGATACCGACTTTAGACCACCCCAAAGACCTTACTTTTTTATAGCTTCCAGAAGCTATTCTTAATACAGATAATCTCCTCAACAAACTTTACCAATTTCCATTGAGAGATTATTTCGAAATAATATTCATCAGACCGGCATTTGAACCTCAGTTGATTTAGCATTCAGTTGACGCAAAGTCCTCTTCCGACAGGTGTTCTGTGGATTTCTTTTTTTTTCTTTCTTTCCTTTTTCTTCTTCTTTTGAGCGTTGGAATTGGTAAGTAATCTGAATGTTCACATTTATGAGTCGATAGAAGAAGGAATATATATATATATATATAGTTCAAAGACGGTAAGCAATCTTACCTTTAAAGCTGATCAAAGAACTGATACGACCTATCACGCAATTACGGGTGCCAAGTCACGCACGCGCGCATATACACATATACGAACGTGTATTTTTTGTGTGCGTGTGCGTGTATCTATATATATAAAAGGAAGTTTGGTATGTACGTGTCGACTCAGATTCGAAATCTTGCATACACGTTAATATCCCTATAACTAAGAAACACATCAAATTTAGTTATTGATTTTACTAATTAAGGGATATAATTGATTAATTAAACAAAAATCAAATGATTTGCATTAATCATAGCATGGCTGCTGCTGCTAATATAAAAAAAATCGCTGAGTGCCGCCTGTATCAGCAGTGATTCAAAATGGCTGCACTCTCTGGTGTTCCTAATCTTTTTAGTCCGGTCATGGACCGGGTAGTTTTGCTAGTAATATATATATATATATATATATATATATATATATATATATATGGAATATATATATAAATGGAATAAATTATTGCAATGAAGCAAATTCAAAGTTTTTTCCTTCACATATATAATATATATATATATATATATATATATATATATGAAGGAAAAAAAATTGAATTTGCTTCATTGCAATAATTTATTCCAAGTGCAATATTAAAATATATTGCTCTGTCCGTCCACGCACTAGCACATCGAGCTCTCACTACGGTTTACCTGTATCACTACGGTTTAACTACATGGAATGATCCTTATTACAATATATATATATATATATATATATATATATATATATATATATATATATATATATATTCATGTGTAATATATATATATATATATATATATATATATACTAGCAAAAGTACCCGGTCCATGACCGGACTATAAATATTTTAACACCAGGTAGTGAGTGGGTAAGAGAGAGAATAAGAGGAAATAATTTATAGAATTAAAAAAAAAATGTAATCCTTAACTTTTGAGTGTTTTAAAATATAATTCTATTTTTCAAAAACTGTTTTGTACACATGACAAAAACTTAAATTCAGTTCCTAATTGCTTAGTTTTTCTTAATTGATTGTTGCATTAAAGACATAAGGAATATTAATTTAATTTATTTTATTTTTTTACCTCTAAAAATAACAATTAAAAGGAGCAAAGTATTAAACATCTTATTATAATGGAGATTGTGGGTTTGTCTGTCTGTAACCGAAACTATATTACTATACAAGTAACAATTCCTTTCGTTATTTACATCATATTCTCCATGATTTTATTTTTATTTAAACCTCAATTATTAATAAAATTGTTTTACATTACTTACACTGTTGACCATATCTACATACTAATAACATGCAATTGTATTTATATATACAACAAAATACCGGTTTACAGTGTGAATAGAAAGGCTAATTTGCATATTAATATTTAAAAAATTGATTTTAATAAATATATGCTTAGTATTATTGATTTCTAATTGTTTGGTTTTATCTTATTGAATATGAGCAAAAATCTCTTCAATAAATCTTAAAAGAAATCCCTTAACAAGAAGAAATAACTGTAATATTATTCTTTACTTCCTATTTTAACTAAACAGTTTAATTAGGAAAATTTACCAATGAAAGACGGGAGTAACGGAAAATGATGGAAGAGTTAGTTTCAAAGTTGTTCTATTTTTCAATCATACCCCCTCTGTTCAAAATCTTTTTATCTACATTCTTATTCAGTTTCATTAGCCTTTCTGATTTAATATGATATTTTATTATAAAATTTAACTAAAATACTTGCACCCGGAGGGTGCATATATTTGCTAGTGTGTTCTTATTTATTTAGCTCTATCGGCTTTAGCGGCTGTACAATATGCCGACAGCACCTCTAATGAGTAAAATCTCCTTCCAATTAGGCCACCTGTCGACCGTAGGTGTTTGCAGAGTACTCCATGGCATGCACCGTTACTTGGGCAAGACGGGCGGTCAGAGAGGTCCCTCCAATCAATCGGCTGGTCATGTCAAGCCCTAGCACCTATATGATTGTCCCTACCGTATTGCTCTTATGGTACAACTGAATCAAGTAGTGAGGTTTCAATTATGGAGCTCTGAGAAGTGTGGAGTACCCCTTCATTGCCATTACTCCCAGGCTCACATTGACCTGGAGTGGTAGCACTTGTTAGGCCCACCAAGTACGATCACTCCAGGTTCCATCTATTGGTTAAATAGGAAAAAAAGGATTTTTAAAAATATGTTTAAAATAAATTAGAAATAATTTGAATACCCAGTAATAATGAATAAAACAAACATAATTTCGCCATATAATCGATTTAATTGATTTTAATTTGTTTTTAAAGTGAACATTAGCTATTGAATTGTTGATAAAAATACATATGAGTATCATTTGCCTTTCTACGACCATATGCTTAGAAGTTCAAAGCCTAAGTAAATAAAAATTATTTGAGGTGGGTGCAGGGATGTACTCAATTTAAATATCAATCCTGTACTGACGAGTGGGGTGGGAGGTCTTTTATTTATTTATTTTTTTTTTATTTTAGAACTCTTTTTTTTTTATTACAGTTAGAAATTGTGTTGACGTTACTTCAAAACTCGAATTGTGCCGACGGGAGATGGGATGGGTGGGTGTGTCAGCCTAATGTTAGTTTTTGTTTCTTAGAAATGAACATTCGTATTTTCTTTCATACAGTCTTCTGTCTGGGAAGTTCAAAACTAAACTCGTGTCGGTGTGAGTAGGGTGGGGGTGGAAGGTGTGTACACTATATTTTTTAAATTTTTTGTTAATTATTGAATTATATCGCTTAATTATTAAAAATCAAAACCCAAATTTTGTTTGTTTCTTAGTTATAAGCATATCAAGTTGTATGCGAGATTTCAAAACTTCCTCTTATATCAATATATATATATATATATATATATATATATATATATAAAGGGGTTTTGTAATTTGCTTGAAGCATTGTGTATATATTGGTTTGTTGGTTGGTTTTGAAGGCTGTCACAATGCGAGTGTAAGAAAAGCTGGCTATCAGCTACATGGACAGACTTGAGCGCCAAGCACTTGACTATTGCCGCTCTTGTGCCTTCTTCACCAGATACATAGATGATATACTCATCCTCACATCTTCCTATGAAGAAGCCAACAAAATCACAACAACATTCAACAACATAGACAAAAACATACATTTCACCATAGAACACCCTGACTGCACAGGAGCGTTATCAGTGTTGGATTTCCGGCTTAAAATACTAGACAAGGGTGGAATCCACACCGAATTCTACAAAAAACCGGCCAGCAGGGACTTGTTCGTCCACCACAAATCGGTCCTTCCCCTTGGTGCAAAGACCGGATACATAAGGAATGAACTTACCCGTATCCGGGACAAATGCAGCAGGAGGCAGGACCAGATCACACACACCACACACTTCATGTCCATACTGAAGGCCAATGGTTACCACACTTCAGTCACAAAGCGACTGAAACAAACAGAAGGCCGAAAAAGCCACATCACTTCTAACACCTGCTTTCTAAGGCTACCACATTTCAACGAGAGTATAACCGCAGCAATACGCAAGGCGATCCGGAAGGAGGGCCTGGACATACAACTCGCCCATTACGGACCTTCACTTCGGAGACAACTCTCCAAGAACCAACATAGGAACACCAATAATTGCACACTGGCGAACTACCCTATCCGCGACACAGGTATGTGCCATGAAGTTAATGTAGTATACCGCACACAATGCGAAAAATGCAAACATTTCTACATAGGCAGCACCACCAGACCACTACACATTAGGATCAAAGAACACTTACACACACAAGCATCCACATTCCGCAAACACTTAATTAAGTGCAACAACACGGAGAGAAGCATCACAGTCAAAATAGAGGCCAAAGAAAGAAATCTGGGTAACCTCCGAATTAAAGAGGCATTATTAATAGCTAAACTGCACCCAGAGATCAATAGCAGAACCGAACTCAGCGCAGAGTTCATAATACGATAAACCCACAACCAACGCGCACACATACATGTATATGCACTCACACACATACACACACATACAACATACACCCACATATGCAATAGAGAATTTATAACGCAACGAATCTACAATGAGAAGACAAATGAAAAACACGCACCCACGTCAACAGACCAGTATACACACACTCGAGCTAATGCACTAGTCATTTTACAAATAGGATTTACTCTGATTACTGATATATTTGACTAAATAATCGATTTTACATTAAAGAATATGAATTCCCTTGCTAATCTCCTAATAATTAATTCATGTGACCAGGCTGTGAATGAAACGTATATATGAAACATGTATAATAATAATAATAATAATAATAATAATAAAAGAAAAAAACAAACAAAAAAAACCTCACAATATTAACCGCTTACCTAGCCCCTAAAAACAAATCAACAGAATCGATATTCATAATTCTTGATAGATGTTATTTTCATTCTAACCTTCTAAAATCCAACACTAAAATAATCAAATAATCAAATAAATAAAAATATAATTATATTAAAAAAAAAAGAAGATAATAATAATAATAATAATAATAATAATAATAATAAAAAGTAGATAAATAAATAAAAAATGTAAATAGGCAAATAAGTAAATAAGATAAATAAGACAAATGTAATATTAACAACAAAACAAAGTAGAACCAGGCAGGCTCTATAATCACAATTTTAATAAAATTAACTTCATTCTAATCCCCTAAATCCACACACATACACACATATTAACGTATATGAAGAAGGCATGCCCATAAACAGAACACACTTGCCCTTAACCTTAACCCCTAAAACAAATCAGTGGAATCTAAAATCATAATTCTTGATAGATATTAGTTTTATTCTAACCTTTTAAAACTCAACCCAGCACACACTAAAAATACATTTACAAGAACAAAACAAGTAAGAGATTAAATATATATCTTATTATAATGGAGATTGTGGGTTTGTATGTCTGTAACCGAAACTATATTACTATTCAAGTCACAATTCCCTTTGTTATTTACATCACATTCTCCATGATTTTATTTTTATTTAAACCTCAATTATTAATAAAATTGTTTTACATCATTAAGACTGTTCACCATATCTACATACGAATAACATGCAATTGTATTTATATATACAACAAAATACCGGTTTACAGTGTGAATGGGAAGGCTGATTTGCATATTGATCTTAAAAATTGATTTTAATAAATATATGCTTAGTATTATTGGTTTCTAATTGTTTGGTTTTATATTAATGAATATGAGCAAAAATCTCGGGGATAAATCTTAAAAGAAATCCATTAACAAGAATAAATAACTGTAATATTATTCTTTACTTCCTATTTTAACTAAATAGTTAAATTAGGAAAATTTACCAATGAAAGACGAGAGTAAGGGAAAATGATGGAAGAGTTTGTTTCAAAGTTGTTCTATTTTTCAATCATACCCCCTCTGTTCCAAATATTTTTATTTGAATTCTTATTCAGTTTCATTAGCCTTTCTAATTTAACATGATATTTTATTATATTAAAACTTAAATACTTGCACCCGGAGTGTGCATATATTTGCTAGTATATAAAATAATAATAATAATAGTAAAAAATATAAAAAAATTAATAAAATAAATAAATAAATGAATATATAATAAAAACGAATAAATAAATAAAATAAAATATAAAAAAAATTATAATATATATTAAAAAAATAACTAATAAAATAAATAGATAATAAAATAAAAAATAAAAAAGTAAATAAAACAAAATAAATTGAAATGAAATAAGATAAATATAATGCTAAAAAAAAAAAAACAAAGCAAAATAGAATCTAGCAGACTCTATAATCGCAATTTTTAATAAAATTAAGTTCATTCTAAGCTCCTAAAACCAACACACACACACACACACACACACACACCACACACACACACACACACACACATATATATATATATATTAATGTACATGTACAAAGCACACACACTATAAATAACACACACATACATTAATGTACAGGAAATAGGCATACACCCCACAAATAACACACACACACACACACACACACACACACACACACACACACTCATGGTGTTAAGGCTGACCAAATACACCGCACACACACACAGCAGGTTACAGGCCACCTGATGGACAGTAAATTCACACACCCGCACCCATAAACAATCAAGCAATATCTGGAATATTAGTCTCAGACACATATCAATAAAAAAGAGATCAAATGATCCTGTTAATAAACAAAAAAAAAATAAATAAATAAAATAAAATAAAATAAAATAAAATAAAATAAAATAAAATAAAATAAAATAAAAAATAAAAAATAAAAATAAAACCTTGCTTAGAGGCGAATCAAATCTGGAATAATAATTAAAATAAAATAAAAAGAAATGATCAGACACACAGACATAAGCACTACGCACACACACATACGCTTACATTTACACACACAAGCTTGCACACACACACACTTACACACACAAACACACACATAAGCAAGCACCCCAACCATACACATACACACACAGAATTTGGAAGACCCAAGACAGAACGAATCTAGCAGCCGCTAAGACAACTTCAGTTCCAGTATTCTTCTGATGGTGGGAATTTTCATCCCGAAATATTGAGAAATAAAATGACAGGTTAACAAAAAACATCATAGTTACCTTCTTTTTTTTCTTTACACTCGCATTGTGACAGCCTTCAAAACCAACCAACAAACCAATATATATATATATATATATATTGATGGTCTTGGAAGCCATTTTCTAGGTGGTTGAACTCGTCATTTAGGTACTTTGGTGTGCAGATGCGGAGGGTCCTAAGGTAAGAACCTATTATAATTCCTCGCTTGGTGTTAGTGTTGTGGTGTGAATAAAAGTCTATGTGGACACTTTAGGAGGTGGGTTTGTGGTAGACTTTGAACTCTAACTTGTCATTATTCTTTGTGAGTAAAATGTCTAAAAAGGTTAGAGAATTATCAGATTCTAGTTTATGGATGGTGAGTTTGATTTTATTAAGTCTATCCGTAATTTCTGTTATATGAATTTATCGTGGATAAATGAGCAAGACTTATTTATTTAGCTAATGTTAATAAGTGAAAGAAACTGTTGGAAAAATATAATATTCTTACAATTAAAGACCGTTGGAAATGAAATATAAGAAAGGAAAAAAAAATATTTGCTATATTTCGGGAAATCCTATTCCCTTCAACTGGCGATGAAAATAATAGTGCTGCATTCTTTTCAACGGGAAGTAAGTCAGAATTGAGGGAGGCGCGTGGTGTACTGGTTAGAGTCGTAGGAAATGGACTCGTCGACCCGAGTTCAAATCCTGGACGAAGCTACAGTTCACATAGCGCTAATACATTCAAGAAAGGTATGAATCCAACTATTCTCCCTCCAGCTATGGGTAAATAGTATGGAAGACTGGGCTCTTTAACCTTGGTTAGGCAACCAGTCTAGAAGGAAAACTCTGAATTCAAACCTTTTAAATCTCCGCTTGAGGTGGTTACTACTAGAATAGGATCAGTCCTACTTAGTGATCTATTTCTATTTATTTATTTATTTATTTGTCAATATTCGTTCGTATCTGTTTGACGACATCCAGGCTTTTAATATCTATATTAAAGGTACTAGCAAAATAAAAACGCCCTCTGGGCGACGTAAAATAAATATTGCCTGAGGGGATAGGAGTTGAAAATTTAATATCAGAGAGTTTGTATCATAAGTAAAGTAAAATCATCAAATTTATTAAAGGAGTAAAAAATAAAATAAATTTATTAAAGAAGTAAAAAAATAAACAAATTGAAATGGAAGCTTAGTTCTGATAACTTTAAATATATATTAAAATAAAACAAACTATATATAGATGGATAATACCAGGTATTTATTCATTAAAACTTGTTTAAAAAACCAATGAGGACTGTCTAACATTGCATGTTCAAATTTTGAGTGTA
Organism: Doryteuthis pealeii; assembly: GCA_023376005.1. NCBI lineage: Eukaryota > Metazoa > Mollusca > Cephalopoda > Myopsida > Loliginidae > Doryteuthis > Doryteuthis pealeii. The sequence goes on from CM042171.1 coordinate 33,907,022, forward strand.
TTTATTCTATGTTATGACGTTTTACGTAGTGTGACATAAGCAGTGACGCAGTTTTTATTACAGACAAAAACCGGAAGCGAATCTCCATTATTAATAGATATCAATATTATCTAAATAAATAAGCCAATACAACTTCATGTAATAAATTCACTATAATCCAAATAAATAAATAAAGTAGATTTTCAATTTGCATCCATACAACACAGAGACTTAATGTAGATATAAATTACAATATTTCCTTAAAAGGAAATAAACATTTTAGTTACAAACATTTTCAGGTGACCTGCACATAATAGAATATTGCAACTTTTGAAATACAAAACAAAGTAAAGATGAACAAAAATGATAAGACAAATAGGAATATTTCTTTTATGTCATTTATTTTTTGACTTTGTCATCATCAGGAGAAATGATTTTTTAACATTTTTTAAAAAGTTTTCAAAGTAGTTGATTAGTCACAAAAGAAGCGACAAAAATGCACTGGTGAAGTGGCATGTCCATTTGTTGAGTGAAAACCGTCTTCTGGTTGAATTATCCTCTGTTAAATTTCTGGTCGCTATTTTAGGTGTGTAGTTCTGTTGGTATATCCAAGTCGGTATTGAGTTTGAGTTCAGTTTGTTAATCCTTGTAGTATTCCTTGAAATCCTAGGTAGAAAAGAATGTCGTCTCAGTAGATACCCGTTGTGACAGAAATCCTATAGTATTCCTTGAAATCCTAGGTAGAAAAGAATGTAGTATTAGTAGTTCTCCATCTGTAGGTCTTGATTGCAGAAAGTTCAATTTGCAATTGATTTCAGAACAATTACCAGCGATCTTAAATGCGTTCTGTATAAGTTTCTTATTGGCCAATTTTTACCGGAAATGCATGCTGATATTGGGAAAGTTCATAAATAGGAGTGGCAATTTGGCGTACATCTTATACCTATAGATAATCCAACATCCTCAATTTGTTTTACGTATACATATGTGTCTGTGGTGACGGCAGCTGGCTAATGAATTTAAAAAAAATATATTTACTAGGTTTTATAGAGATTCGTTTCAAGTTAGATGTGGTTGATCAGTGGCTGATGTATTTGAAATAGGTGTTGATGACACCCGCATTTTATTACCCGGTGTGGTAATTAGGTTTCATATCAAGTCCAATTGAATTAGAGGTTTTCAAATTGATTATCCAGTTATAGTCCCTTCGTTCAATTAATGATGCTGATGCTTTTTCAATCTTTCTATAATAGTGAATTTAGCATCTGTTATATATATATATATATATATATATATATATATATATATATATGTTATGATCATTAAGGATATCCAGCATTTTTTCATTGTATTGTTTGGAACACATAACGACCACTCCACCACCTTTGTCAGAGGGGGTGATACGTATGTCGTTGTTTGATGATAATTTTTTTTTTAAAGCAGATATATATCTCCTGGGTAGGGTGGAAGTGTTTTTTTGGTTGGTAGTAGTGGCTGCAATAATCCCTTGAATAAATCCTTTATGGAAGTCAGAGTCATTGTGCTTGTAGCTATGATTATATTATAAATTGTTTTCTCTTTAACAGCATTGTGTGATGTTTTCATTCCACCTTTTCATATATATATATATATATATATATATATATATATATATAATTGAGTATGTGTATATTTCTGTATATATATTATATATATATATATATATATATATATATATATATGTTTGCATATGTATATATGCATGTATTTGTGATTTTTGTATATTCGTGTATGTATGAATACATATGTGTGTATATGCATATGCACATACGTGCATTTGTAAATATGTATGTATGCATATTTATGCATATACACATATGTGTCCTGTTTAACTCATTATTGAGCTGCTTAGCTCCTGTGTGGCAGGCGTTTCACCAACCCTGTCTGTTGTTTCACTACATACCACCTTCAACACACACACATATATCTTCTATTATTATACTAAAGCTGAGTTTATCAACCTTCTCCAGCTAAAGGATTTTTTTCTATTTATGTTATGGACACAATATTTATACTTAGATATTCCTTGGTGTTAGCACTACAAAGTGTATGAAACAATCTGAGTAAAATGCTGGACACTGCTGGAGAATCAAGGACAAACTCATGATGTTTTTGTATGGAAACCAGCAGACAGGCACCCCAGTGTGGACCGTTGAGCAAAGATGTACATTGACCAACTCTGTGCAGATATTGGATGCTGTGAAGAGGACCTCTTGAGAACAATGATTGATAGGGTAGGGTTGGCTAGAGATTGTCATGGATATCCATGATTAAAATCCTACTTACCTTTAATTACAAATTAACTAACCAAGTGACCCTTCTCTTGTTCTTCCTTTGGTCATTTGAAAATGTTTACTCCAGTTTAAATAACTTATTTGGACAGTTTGGGAAAACTTTAAATTAGTGAAATAATATTATCATGTGATTTTTTCCAACAATCTAAACCGAGCACAATGGGTGACCGAACGGGTCACGTATTTTCTAGTATTACCGTAATAAATTGTGGAATAATTACCGTAATAAATTGTGGAATAATTTCTAGACATAAATCACCATACCTCTTTATATATAGTATTGATAAATATATATACTCATCAAATATGCCGACGAAGAAGAATACGTGAATCCCATAACAGTCATATCAAATATTTCCGAGATTTAACCAAATAATGAGTTCGAAAACATACATATGAATATATTTGTATGAACATATTCACGTATACGGGGTAGAATATAAATAAACAAAGTTTTTATGTCTTCATATATATATATATATATATATATATATATATATATATAAGAATTGCCTCCAGAGGTATCTTGCGTTCTTTTGAATAGTAGAGTCTGAATACATGAGAAAAGTATTTTTCAAAACAAAACCTAAACTTTTATACCTACCTCATGTATAGAACCTTTGATTTGTGAAACACGACATTTTCTTCGTCTGATTTTGATAAACATTTCAACTTTTCAATATGACGATAACATTTTCAATGTTTTATTTAAGTTTTTCGTCAAAATTAGGAAAATTAGCATAATTACCGTAATAAATTGTGGAATAATTTCTAGACATAAATCACCATACCTCTTTATCTTCACCTCTGCCTATTCTCTATCTCAGTGATATATATAATATATATATATATATATATATATATATATATATATATATTAAAGAAATGGATACAACAGAACCTACTCGAGTTTCACCATCAGGTGAAACTCGAGTAGGTTTCTATTGTATCCATTTCTTTAATAAATTTGCTCTACTTTGTATTGAGCACTTTGTATTTGTTTTATCGCGGACTTAACCCCTGGATTCTGTGCACCTCCAACGATCGTGCCCATATTCACCGGTAAGCCACCTTTTATCTATCTATCTATCTATCTATCTATCTATCTATATCTATCTATATCTATATCTATATCTATCTATCTATCTATCTATCTATATATATATATATATATATATATATATATATAATGTGTGTGTGTTGTGTGTGTGTGTGTCTATGATATGTATTGTTTGTGATTTAGTATGAAGCATTGGGTGGTAAATATAAGAAACTCAGTTTTTGAATGTTAAGTTTCGTTTGATGTTGAGGGTTTCATCTCTATGACCTCGTTGGGTGGCATGGGGGCGGTCGCTCTTAGTTACCCCCATTCTTCTTTTTTGCCACAACGTTTATTTGTTTTGTGCGGGTGCATATATATATATATATATATATATATATATATGTTGAAAGGATAAATAAAGGAAAGAAAATGTTGAATGGATAAAAATGATTTGATTTGTGTTACCAACACGTGTTTCGGCCAGGAGTTTGTGTGATGGCGTTTATTGTCCGTAAAGCTTCTTTCGTGTGGGGTGTTGTTTCCACGATTTGTTTAAGACAGCACCCAGCATTCTTGTTCAACTCCCATCTATCTTATTCTTTAGGTGATTTATTAGGGTCCAAATGGTGCAGCCGTACAGTAGCTCTGATACAACTTCGGTTTGGAAGAATTGCTGTTTTAACCTATCAGTGAGATGGTTATCCACATACAATACCATTTCGCCGTATTACGGTTCTTCAGTGCGGCTAGACTTTGTAAGCCGGGATCGAAATTCGTCAGTCAGAATCTCAACAAACCCGGCCATCAGCACAACCCAATTCCAAGGAAGGGAATTTTACCGATATAAGTATATAGGTGCGTACATAAAGGCTTCAAAGAAAGCTCTATTCGTTTTAAGGAGAGCCTTGAAATTTTGGGTAAGCAAATTTCTTCCCAGAGTGTTCAACCCACCGGGGGTGGAGAGCATATATATATATATATATATATATATATGCCTCGTAATTACTGATATATTCATTTCGTTTTTCCGCTTACAATGTTGCTTTGATAAAGACATATTCATAATGTCGAAACAGATATCTGTCAGCAAAAATTTTTAACATCTTGTTGTTTTTCTATAAAACTTTCTTACATATTGTCGGATTCAATATCCATTTTACCTTTCATATATATATATATATATATATATATATATATATATATATGCTCTCCACCATCTTGTGGTTTACACATGTTGTTATTGGCTGAGCCTTAAGAGTTAATCCTTTACTTAAACAAGAAAATCATCCAGAATGCATAGTATGTCAAACATCCTATAATGTTAAACACATGATAATAATAGAATGCGATGGTTTCGCTGTTATTAGACAATACAAACAAGATGATATATATATATATAATATATATATATATATATATATTATATATATATAAATGACAATATAGATGATATTTTGACCTGAAAGAAATTAAATACACAAAAATATATATAACAATAGACCAGAACTTTATCCTATAAACTTATTCCTCAAAGTGATTCCCAGTCCATTTAGCAACAAACAACTACAGATAACTTACTGTCAACGCTCACAAACGTTTATTGTTTTGTCGCCGGGTGACATAATATTATTAGTATTATATAATATTGATGTAAATGTGTATAAAAATGTATAAGAAAGTATCAAAAAGTTCCAAAATCCCAGCACTGTAGACCACGATGTTCACCGGATAAGATGTAGAAATCCTGGTATTTTTGTTTTTTAAAAAAGCCAATATGAAAATGAATATATATATATATATATATATATTATATATATATATATTCATGGCGGATATGTGCAAATGAACAGCTTTCAAGATCGGTGATTAAATAGTTAACTAACCACATATTTGAACTGTTGATTGGCTGGCTTTAATCCACGCACCCATGCAGGGTCTATGTTAAAGTTGTGGACTTCAGCACACCTTATATGATAAAAATATTCCAACAGGCTTTTTGCACTTCACATAGTACTAATATCCTTGTGAAAGGTAGGAGTCCAACTATTATTCCTCCAGTTGTGGGTAAATAGTTAGGCAGTTTGGGATCTTTAACCTTGATATGGTAACTAGTCTAGGAGAAGGAAAACTCTAAATTCTAACTTGATAAACTCCCCTTAAACATTGACTTTGTGTAACATACTGCACGTGCAGAGGGGTTGGTAAATACATACAATTAGTATCACCATCACCACAGCTTTTACAACTCTCAGGCAAGATCCAAGTATTTGTCAATTGTTTTGCTTTCTTTTATTTTTACTCTATGGTCTATAAAATGAATATATATATATATATATATATTATATATATTATATATATATATATATATATATATATATATATATATATATGTTTGCATATGTATATATGCATGTATTTATATATGTGTGATTTTTATATATTCGTGTATGTATATGTATTTGCATGTGTATGTATGAATACATATGTGTGTATATGCATATGCACATACGTGCATTTGTAAATATGTATGTATGCATATTTATGCATATACACATATGTGTCCTGTTTAACTCATTATTGAACTGCTTAGCTCCTGTGTGGCAGGCGTCTCGCCAACCCTGTCTGTTGTTTCACTACATACCACCTTCAACATATATATATATATATATACTTTGTTGGGGTACCAAGTTTCTTGGTACAAAGGTGATTCTAGGCAGGTCTATACTCTACCAGTAGTTTGTTGTAGAGAGTTGAAATGGTCCATAATCACGATACCACTGGTATTTAAGGCCTTTTTATTCACACACACACACACACACACACACACACACACACACATATATATATATATGTATGTATATGCGTATCTACATATTTATCAATATTTTGTCTAACTTTTTTCCTAATATATATATCTTTTTCCCAATATATATATACATATATATATAATATATATATATATTATATATATATATATATATAATATATATAAATATATATATATATATATAATATATATATATATATATATTTGGGAAAAAGAGGTATATCTGATGAGTATATATATTTATCAATATTATATATATATATATATATATATATATAGTATTGATTAATATATATACTCATCAAATATGCCGACGAAGAAGAATACGTGAATCCCATAACAGTAATATCAAATATTTCCGAGATTTAACCAAATAAGTTCAAAAACATATATATGAATATATATGTATGAACATATTCACGTATACGGAGTAGAATATAAATAAACAAAGTGTTCATGTTTTCATATATATATATAAAAGAGTTGCCTCCAGAGGTATCTTACGTTCTTTTGAATAGTAGTGTCTGAATACATGAGAAAAGTATTTTTCAAAACAAAACCTAAACTTTTACACCTACCTCATGTATAGAACCTTTGATTTGTGAAACACGACATTTTCTTCGTCTGCTTTTGATAAAGATTTCAACTTTTCAATATGACGATAACATTTTCAATGTTTCATTTAAGTTTTTCGTCAAAATTAGGAAAATTAGCATAATTACCGTAATAAATCGTGGAATAATTTCGAGACATAAATCACCATACCTCTTTATCTTCACCTCTGCCTATTCTCTATCTCAGTGATATATATATATATAATATATATATATATTATATATATATATATATATTAAAGAAATGGATACAATAGAAAAACCTACTCGAGTTTCACCAGATGGTGAAACTCGAGTAGGTTTCTATTGTATCCATTTCTTTAATAAATTTGCTCTACTTTGTATTGAGCACTTTGTATTTGTTTTATCGCGGACTTAACCCCTGGATTCTGTGCACCTCCAACGATCGTGCCCATATTCACCGGTAAGCCACCTTTTATCTCTCTCTCTCTCTCTCTCTCTCTCTCTCTATATATATATATATATATATATATATATATATATATATCTGTCTATGATATGTATTGTTTGTGATTTAGTATGAAGCATTGGTGGTAAATATAAAGAACTCGGTTTTTGAATGTTAAGTTTCGTTTGATGTTGAGGGTTTCATCTCTATTGAATTCGTTGGGTGGCATGGGGGCGTCGCTCTTAGTTACCCCCATTCTTCTTTTTTGCCACAACGTTTATTGTTTTGTGCGGGTGCATATATATATATATATATATATATATATATATATATATATTGAAAGGACAAATAAAGGAAAGAAAATGTTGAATGGATGAAAATGATTTGATTTGTGTTACCAACACGTGTTTCGGCCAGGAGTTTGTGTGATGGGGTTTATTGTCCGTAAAGCTTCTTTCGTGTGGGGTGTTGTTTCCACGATTTGTTTCAGACAGCACCCAGCATTTTTGTCAAACTCCCATCTATCTTATTCTTTAGGTGTTTTGTTAGGGTCCAAGTGGTGCAGCCGTACAGTAGCTCTGATACAACTTCGGTTTGGAAGAATTGCTGTTGTAACCTATCAGTGAGATGGTTATCCACATACAATACTATTTCGCGGTCGAAATTCGTCAGTCAGAATCTCAACAAACCCGGCCATCAGCACAACCCAATTCCAAAGAAGGGAATTTTACCGATATAAGTATATAGGTGCATACATAAAGGCTTCAAAGAAAGCTCTATTCGTTTTAAGGAGAGCCTTGAAATTTTGGGTAAGCAAATTTCTTCCCAGTGTTCAACCGACCGGGGGTGGGGAGCATATATATATATATATATATATATATATATATATATATATATATGCCTCGTAATTACTGATATATTCATTTCGTTTTTCCGCTTACAATGTTGCTTTGATAATGACATATTCATAATGTCGAAACAGATATCTGTCAGCAACAATTTTTAACATCTTGTTGTTTTCTATAAAAAACTTTCTTACATATTGTCGGATTCAATATCCATTTTTACCTTTCATATATATATATATATATATATATATATATATATATATATATATATATATATGCTCTCCACCATCTTGTGGTTTACACATGTTGTTATTGGCTGAGCCTTAAGAGTTAATCCCTTACTTAAACAAGAAAATCATCCAGAATGCATAGTATGTCAAACATCCTATAATGTTAAACACATGATAATAATAGATTGCGATGGTTTCGCTGTTATTAGACAATACAAACAAGATGATATATATATATATAAATGTCAATATAGATGATATTCTGACCTCCTGGAAGAAATTAGATAACACAAAAACATATATATAACAATAGACCAGAACATTATCCTATAAACTTATTCCTCAAAGTGATTCCCAGTCCATTTAGCAACAAACAACTACAGATAACTTACTGTCAAAATCAAGAAAAAATCCTTATAAAACAGTAATAAATCTGCCCATCTCTCACAATTTGCCTCTTGGCATAGAATAACCTTGGACGGGTTGACGTGTCGTTAAAACTGATCAATCATATTAAGAGTTGATCTGTAGCCACCCTTAAAGTCGTCAGGGTGGCCTAAAGTCAGTATCAGCCAGACAAGGAAGGAGTCTATCCCCTCTTCACTAGCGCTAGACCAAGGAGATTGTTTTTGCACAGATCCCTGTGCTACTCATACACTGGGTGGGCGAGCGTCGGTATCGAACCTAGGCAAGTGCTCTACCGACTGAGCTAAACTGGTCCTCACTCGAACATAAAGCAATTTTTTAAAATGTAAGTAGAACCAAGTCTGGTACAAGGCCAATTTAGTTGAGATGAGAGTTTGGAAATTTTACATCAATTCTTTTAGGGGACAAGACCTGTTTACCTTGGGAAAAAAACATTCGAAATCTTTTCTTAAAGAATAAGTTCAAACAACGATCGCTAGCATCAATCGGAAATACAGGACTATTTCAGTCGGTTATGGAATTGTTTTTTCTTGCTCTCTCTCTCTTTCTCTCTCTCTCTCTCTCTCTCTGTCTCTCTGTCTCTCTCCCTCTCATACACACACACTCACACACCCTCACATAAACACACGCACACACACACTCACAGACTCCTTCACTCCCTCTTTTTCTTTCTCTCTCTCTCTCTCTCACTCTCTCTCTCACACACACACACAGACAGACAGACAGACAGACTCTTTCACTCCCTCTTTTTCTTACTCTCTCTCTCTCTCTCACACACACACACACACATACACATATACACATACACTCTCTCACACACACGCACACATACTCACACACATTCCTTCACTCCCTCTTCTCTTTCCCCTCTCTCTCCTCACTCACACACACACACGCACACATACACACACACACTCCTTCACTCCCGCTTTCTCTTTCTTTCTCTCTTTCTCTTCTCTCTCTTTTAACTTTGTTAAGTACATCTTCCTTTTCTCTCATAGAAGGCGCCCGTCGTGTAATGGTTATCATCGTAGAAAATGGACACAGTGACACGAGTTCAAATCTTGGACTAGGCTGGTTGCATTTCACATAGTGCTAATACCCCTAGGGAACGTATACATACAACTGTTCTCCTTACAACAATGTGTAAATAGTAGGGCAGACAGGGCTCTTTAACTTTGGTATGGTAACCGGTCTAAGGGAAGGGAAACTGAATTCAAACCTGTTAAACTCAGCTTAAGAAATTGATCTTGTGTCATATCCTAATCGGGTTGGTTAAATACATACATCCTCCCTCTCTCACTCCCCCTCTCACTCTATTCTCTCTTTACCAGACACACACTCTCTTTCTCTTTTCTCTTTAACAGATACACCCCCTATCTGTATATCCTCCATTATCAAATACATTTTCCCTTTTTCTTTCTTATACATTCGTTTCTCTTCTCTTTATTGGACAAATCCTATCTTTTTCTCTTTAACGCATTTCTGTCTGTCTGTCTGTCTGTCTCTGTCTCTCTCTCTGTTTCTCTCCTCCCTTCATCAGCAATAACATTTCTTTCTCTTTTACCCAGTCTCTCTCTTTTCTCCCTTTATCGGACGCATTCCCTCTCTTTTTCTATTACACGTTCTCTCTTCTCTTTTTCTCTTTAACGCTTTCTCTCTCTCTCTCCTCCTTTTATCAGAAATAAACTTTCTTTCTATTTTACACTTACTCTCTCTCTCGGGCCTTTTATCGGGTAAATCCCTCCCTCTCTCTCCCTCTCCCCTTCTCTCTCTCTCTCTCTCTCACACACACACACACACTAAATTCCCCCTCTTCATATTCCATTGATTATTCTTGTCTTTGCTGACCAAATTGATTAATAACTTATTAATTTGTTCCGATTTGTTAAGAAAAAAATGTCTGAAGTACTTTCGTATCAGAACTGATTTATTTTTGTTGGCTTCTTTTATCGGGACTTAACTGTTGTCATGGCGGTCGTTCGGGGCGCACGAAATTTCTGACTTGATAACTTTGTTGACCAACGAATTAACTTTGCCCACATTGGCACTTAAAGAACAAAAAAAAAAAAAAAAAAAAAAGGAAAAAAAAAAGGAATCCTTCTCCTGCGTCTTGGGACAAAATTGCACGTTCATTTCACCCAAGTCATTCAGAAACCGGAAGTGACGTTTTGCGATAAACTTGCGGACGAAGGTTGTTGGTACTTTTTACTCTATTGAATGTCATTGAGAAGAAAAAAAAAAGAAAAAAAAGACAAGTTACTACTGTGAGTCAAAAGTTTTGCAATATTTTGGTACATGCGCGTTTACGTATATCACAGGACCGATGGAGGTGCGTTGTATAATGGTTAACGTCGTATGAAATGGATACGACGAGATGAGTTCAAATTCTAGACGAAGCTGTTTGTATTTCCCATAACGTTAATACCCTTGGGTGTATCCAAATATTCTCCTTCCAGCTATGGATAAATAGTAGGGTAGACTGGGCTCTTTAACCTTGGTTAGGCAACCAGTCTAGAAAAGGAAAACTCTGAATTCAAACCTATTAAACTCTGAAACAGTTCAAGCCGTGGTAAGTACCTGACGTGGTTGGTAGTATCATGGTAGTTGGTGCGCTGACACGTTGTACATTGTTTCACCCCGTCTGAAAGCTAAAAGGATGAACGTGCAACATAGTCTAGTTTGGGAACATATGCTTTACGAGTTCGAGCTGAGCCATAATGTCTTAGAGCAACCAAAATAATTCTTGTGTGAAAGGTGAAGGTTCAAGAGATTTTACTCAGGCTGCAAGAACATATCAGGAGAATCATGGAAGCGCGTAGTGTAATGGTTAAAATCATGGGAAATGGACTCGTCGCCACGAGTTCAAATCCTGGATGTGGTAATAGCCTTTCACTTAGTGCTAATACCCTTGGGAAAGGTATAAATCCTAATCTCCCTCTAGCTATGGATAAATAGTAGGTCAGACTGGGCTCTTTAACCTTGGTTAGGCAACCGGTCTAGGAGAAGGAAAACTCCGAATTAAAAACCTGTCAAACCCGCTTAAGAAATTGACTTTGTGTCACATTCTGCTCGTGCGGAGGGGTAGGTAAATATGTATAGGAGTATCAGGCGAGCTCGACATCTCACAGTCCAGTGTAGTCCGTCACCTTCACGATCTTAGCAAAAGCATCCAGAGCTGCTGAATGTTGCCACACGTTACCAAAATATTGCAAAACTTTTAACTGGCCGTAATTCATTAATAAATTCAAGATTACATCCCAGTGTATAAATCGGAGATCTCATCTATATACTAGCAGGACCTGTGGATATACCACAGTATGATAATTGAATTATTACAACGCTTGATATGT
>CM042171.1:33921582-33929082 GCA_023376005.1 Doryteuthis pealeii
TTAACTTTATAGCCATTTTGATAACATTTTTGGATACCTCGGGCCTAAAAACTTCTATAAACCAATTTCTAGGAGTAGGGGAGCTATAGAACACATTTTATAGACAAAAATATATTACAAAATGTCGCCATTTTTCTCGCCCCCCTCAAATTTTTCAAGTTTAAAATCGACATCATCATCATCATCATCATTTCGCGCTGTTAGCACGGATATCCATGACAATCTCTCTCCATCCGTCCCTATCGCTCATCATTCTCGAGCGGTCCTCTGTGCAGCATCCTGTACCCGCACAGAGCTGATCAATGTACGTCTTTGCTGGTCGGCCCACACTGGCGTGCCCATGTGCTGTCTTCCACAGGAGGACGTCACTTATGAGTTCGTCCTTGCTTCTCCGTGTCTTGTCCGTCTTACTCGGATGGTTTGGGTGATATGTACCAGGTGGCCGTAAAGCTGCTTTCTCGTGGGGTGCTGTTTCCATGTCTTGTTCAGGATCACCCGCAGCATTCTTGTGCAGCTCCCATCTAGTTTATTCTCTAGTCGCTTCGTTAGGGTCCAGGTAGTGCAGCCATACAGCAGCACTGACACGACAACGGCATGGAAGAACTGTCTCTTTAACTTGTCTGTGAGATTGGATTTCCATATGACTGATAATTTATTTATAGCGGCCCATGCCTTTCATATACGTGCATTAACGTCGTTTTCTGTGGAGGAAATGTTACTGCCTAAGTATCTAAATTGTTCTACCGAGTTTAGGAGTTTGCCATCGATGGTGGAGATGTCGCTTTTGTTTTTGAAAGACATGAACAGCGAATATTTCGAATTGGAAGCTCAATTTTGGGGGATTGTCTAATTTTAACCTAGTCTACACCTGTACAAAATTTCAAAAAAATTGAAGGGGGTGGGTGACATGGCCCTGATGATTAGACATGGAATTACCCATATATATGATTTGTGTTATATATATATATATATATATATATATATATATATATATATATATAGATAGATAGATAGATAGATAGATATACTTAATATGAGTGGTATATTTATAAGTAAAAAGTGCCCAATATCATTGATAGAGCATTTATATTTAAGGTAGCGTGGACATGGAGTCAATGGCGCCTGGTTACTGACCAATGCGATCTTCAGACCATGGTCTACCTTACATTGCCTGATCATTGATGTTCTTGCAATCCGATGAGAATTTCTTAAACCATTTACTTAGTTTTGTAACTAAATAACTGGAGTTACTCTGTTCAATTATGCCTTGCCCTTTTTCATTATGACAAAATAATAATATATACTTTTTGTAACTAAAGTTTATAGTGTAACTATATAGTAACATTTGTACCTTATAATTTAAATCAATTGATTATTCATCAAATTTAACGTTCTTTCTGGTAAGATAATGAATATTTTGTATATTAATAGTAATTTTGTGATAATGGATAATGGTAAGATATGTCTTTTTAATAGTAACATTTAGTGTAACTAAAGTCAATAATGTATCAAAACTATAGTTTTGTAACTAAATAACTGGAGTCACTCTGTTCAATTATGCCTTGCCCTTTTTCATAACAAATATTTTTCGTTGTTTCTACTGTGTTATGTTCAGTCTCGTAAAGCATGATTTTCGGATTGAGACTACGTTGAACATTCATCTGCGCGACTTTCATCCCACACGTAGTGAAACAATGCACAACGTGTCAGCGCACCAAATAGAACGTTAATATCAACATCACCAGGTACCTTGAACTGCATCGGTCACGTGATATAATCATCATCATCATCACCACCATCATCATCATCATGTCACGCTGACAGCACTGATTCCCATGACTCAGTCTCGCTACACGTACCAATCGATCATTGCTCTGGCAAGTTTTCCCCATGACATAAAAGTATCCACATATATCAATGTAAGTCTTTGCTAGTCGATTCACTCTGGTGTGTCCATGTGTAGGTGTCCACAGGAGAACATCACTTCAGAGTTCGTCCTTACTTCTCCAGCAATGACCAGCGTGTCTTGTTTGTTCTACTAGGATGGTTTGTGCAATGGGAGGTAATGGGAACTACACCAGGATGCTGCTTGCTGTCCTTAACAAATCTTGAAAGCAGCACCCCACAAAAAGGCAGCTGTATGGCCACTTACTTCCCATCTTACATATTGACGTTACAAATTAGCACATATAAAATATTGCAAAACCTATTATTTTTATTGGTTTGCAATTACGTTGGTGATGTAACTCAGATACACGAGTTACAACATGTATAAACCTGGACACTTTGTTGTTTAAGCCTCGTGTGGGGACACACACACACACATATATATATATATATATAATAACAATTCACAACAAATTAACAAGAACAATATTTATTCACTGAGCAAAATTAATAGAAAAGAAATACAGATATAACAGATTGATTGATGGGATTTTACGGCATGTCAACCTTTGTTGGGTTATTTTATGCCGAATACATTTTGTTTTATTCATTCTTAAACACGTTTTTAAACTCATTTTTTAATCTATTTAACTCATAGATGGGACCCTAACAGTTACTACCACTCCGGGTCAGAGTGGACCTGTGAGTAATGGTGATTAAGGGTACTCCACACTTCCCAGAGTTCCAGAATTGGAACTTCACCACTAGATGCAGTATAATGTCATACACAGGATACTAAGATCCTCAGTCATCGCCTTCTAGCACATATATAATAAAAGGGTTTTGGGGTTACCATAACGGCATTAGGGTTGCGATAATCATATCGGTGCTACGGCTTGACGTGACCAGCCTATTGATTGGAGAGGGCCTCTTCGACAACCCGTCTATTCTAAGTAAGGGCTAAAGTGAAGTGTTGCATGTTATGGAATATTTAACCACCAGGATTCCACCATTAAGCAGCATTGGTCACTACCTACGGTCAACAGGTGGCCCCATTGGGGGTATTTTACCCCTCTGTGGAGGTGCAGTCGGTGTATTCTTCTGTCCCAGTCCACAGGGTGAGATATAACAGAAGATATATAAAAAAGCTGATGCATAGTTGTATGAGGTGAAAATATCCTAATATGTAGTTGGCTTGGGCTAGAAAGTGGTGGCTGGGGGTCTCAATGTCCTGGGTATAAAGTTAAACTGCATCTAATGGTGAAGTTCCAATTCAGGAGCTTTGGGAAGGATGGAGTACCCCTTCATCACCATTATTCCCAGGTCTACTCTGACCCGGAGTGGTAGTACCTGTTAGGGTCCCATATATAGGTAAAATAGAAAAATGCTTTTAAAAAAGGTGTGTTTAAAAAAATTGAGATTGCAAAAAAAATTCTGGAGCTCTGGGGAGCGTGGAGTACAATTTTATTACCATTACTCACAGGTCCACTCTGACCCGGAGTGGTAGCACCTGTTAGGGTCTCATCTATGAGTTAAATAGAAAAAAATGAGTTTAAAAAGGTGTGTTTAAAAAAAATTGAGTTTGAAAAAAAATTGAGTACCCAACAAAAACGAATAAAAGAAAACGTCTTCGGCATAAAATAACTCAACAAGGGTTGACGTGCCGTAAAATCCAACCCATCAACACACCAACCTAATATGTAGATAGTCTTTTGTGTAGATAAGTTCTCGAGGTTGTTGTTTAAAAGGAGTAAAGTATAAATACTTACTGGTTTGAGTATGTTCTTGTGTACCATGCACACGGAATGCTGGGGGGCAACTCCTTATCATGTGGAGTGGAGACGCAACCGTTGCGTGTTACCGTGTAGAGGTCAAACCGGGCAAATAGAGATTTTGACTTAGGCACTTTTGTATTTACAAGGTTGCATGCAAGAATGCCTAGCGCCTAGCGGCAGAAACACGGGAGGTAATCATGTAAAGTAAGGAATGTAATTCTTACTAACTAAACAAAAGCTATTATTTAATAAACTTTTACTTAACATTGTTTACTATTTATAGCATTTGCACATATAATATGAACATATATTGTCAATAGTAAAGAAAGTTGCGTAAAAATTTCCGTATCAGCTTTTTTAGAACATTCCAGACGAAGTTGTGTGATTTTGTTTTAAAAAATACCCCCCCCCCCTGCGTACATTATCAATTACATGCGTAATTATTATATTATCAATGCTCTCATGTTGGATTATTTTACTATATAAGATGTGCTGCAATCCACCACTTAAATTTATAGACTAAGCGAGGTCACGTGGTTTAAACTCAGCCAACCAACAGTCCGAATACGTGGTTAGTTAACTATTTAATCGCTGATATTGACAGACGTCCATTTGCACACATTGACGAACGGACCTGCAACACTGAGGAGCACCAAGGAACAACCAATGAATTCTTCACTAAGGATCGTGCTCTGCTGAACACAAATGATCACCGCTGGACAGTTGCTCTGGCTTGAAGCCAAATGATGGCCACAAAATCGTAACACTCATGGTGGCATTTTAGTATTGTTATATAGTATGGTCACGTGAGTATTAGGGGGAGAGTCCGTCGTCTAAGTGAGTTCTGTCAAGAGTAATATGTGTGTTCTTAAATAGTGGCTAGAACCATCGCCACTGTTAAGGTACGGGGGAGATGGGTCATTCCATTATATCACCCCTCTCTGAGATAAATTCTTCCATTGGAATTTAACTTTTAATATTTCTTCTTTTTGGATTTGGGCGTAGTCTTTTTACCGCTTTCTTTTCTCTTCAACTTTTTCTCCTCACCCCACGGTTGACGATGGGGGATGCTCGTAGAATTTGCGAAGAATAAGAAGTTGATGGTGCAGGCGGCATATTCACAGGTACTTTTTGGTTAATGGGAGGTGTGATCTCAAATGTGTCGTATAACACTTCCACAAGAAGCTCTACGCCGTTATGCTCGATATTTTCAATATATCGTGGCCTGATTTGATTTACATGTCTCTTGTGATCAAATCGCTTTCCCTTGATTATGTAGATTACTGTTCCAATTCTTTTGGTAACAATACCGTCCAGTAACTCTTTCCAGTTCGATAGTTCCTAAAAAAAACAAAACTTTATCGCCCGGTTTATACATTTTTGTATTAAAATTCCTTTTTCTTATAGGAATTTTCTTTTTCGGCCTTGGTAGTAACCTGTCGAATACGGATCTTATCTTTCGTGCAAACATTAGTTCTGCTAGTGATAGATTTGCACTAGTGTTTGGATTTTGTATGATCCTGTATACAGCAAGAAATTTCTGTATTCTACGTTCGTCCGTATCTATTCCTTGGTTCTTTCTTAATGCTCTTTTGAATGTATCCACGAACCTTTCTGCCTGCCCGTTAGACCTTGGATTGTAGGTAGGTGTCGTGATGTGTTCTATGGCCAATGAAGAGCAGTAGTCTTTAAATTCTTTACCTGTGAACATTGTAGCATTGTCGCTGACCAATATTCTTGAGGTGCCAAAGCGACTGAACACTTCGTCCAATGCTTTGATGGTGTTCGTAGATGTAGGGTGTCTGAACTTGTAAATTTCCGGCCATTTAGAAAAACTATCAATGATGATTAAGTAATAGTATCCGTTCAGTGGTCCTGCATAATCTATATGCACCCGCTTCCATGGGATGTCGGTCTTTGACCAGGGTTGAGTTTTAATCCGGGGGGGGGGGGTAGCTGCTAGTTGGCAACTCCTGAATTCTTTAATCATTTTCTCAATATCCTGGTCCATGCGTGGCCAATACGTACAACTCCTCATCAAGGATTTCATACGAGACCTACCCGAATGGCCTGTGTGAAACTCTTAAAATCTTTTTTTGTAAAGAGTGTGGCATTACCACCTATCAGCGTACATAAGCATTTGATTGCAGATTGAAAATGGAGACACTTTTGTTCCCTTTCTGTTTCTTTCATTCAATCTGACTTGCTTTTTCTTTGCTGAATAAAATCGTCCGTTTCAGTGGCTTTTTTAATGTCTTCCAGGGTGACTGGTAATTCTCGAATAGTATTAATCAATAACCCCGAAAGCTCTTTTTCCTCCTTCAATGATGCTATCACTGTTTCTTCCAAAGGTTCGGTGTTCTTTGGAATTAGTCTCGAGAGACCATCTGCGTGACCCATTTTTTTTCGATGAGATATACTCCATTTTGAAATTGTAGTTTAGCAGTATAATACCCCATCGTTGTAACCGGTTCGCTGTATGTGTTGGTATCCCTTTTTTTGATCCAAAAATCGTTAGTAGAGGTTTGTGGTCCGTTTGTGTGAATACTCTACCATGTATGAATCTATGAAATTTCTTGATAGCATAATTGAAAGGCTTTCCTTTTCAATTTGACTGTAATTTTTCTGCTGGTAGTAATGTTCTGGATGCATGAGCTATTGGTTTTGTCGACCCGTCTTCAAGTCTATGGAGTAGAACTGCCCCGAGTCCATATTGGCTTACGTCCGCTGCTACGATCAGTTCTTTATTTGGTTTGAAGTGTGCTAGTGTGAGTTCTGATAGTAGACATTCTTTTATTCCTTGAAATGCCTTTCCGCACTCTTTAGACCAACACCATTTTTTACCCTTTTTTAGTAATTCATTTAATGGGGCTCTTAGCTCATACATTCTCGGTATGTATATACTATAACAACTTGCTAGACCTAGAAATGCCTGTAGCTTCGTTACATTGTCCGGTGAGGGCATATTTTTATGGATTTAGCCCGTTCTGGGTCAGGTTTTCAACCATTTTGATCAATTATCTGTCCCAGATATTTCAATCTATCCATAAAAAAATTCACACTTTTCAGGTTCTAGCTTAAACCCGTATTCATTAATTCTTTTAAATACTTCCCGAACATGTTTCCTATGTTGTTCCATATTTTCGCTTTTTATTAGTATGTCGTCCAAATACGCCATAACGTATTCTAGACCAGCTAGCATAGCATCCATGATTTGTTGAAAAATGCTCGGTCCCACTTTTAGTCCAAATGGCAGACGTTTTAGGGTATACAAACCCTTGTGCGTATGAATGGTTAAGTATTTGGAACATTCATCATCGACTTTAACTTGTAGGTATGCTTCTGACAAGTCGATTTTAGAAAATAACTTTCCTCCGTTAAGCTTTGAAAAATGTCTTCTGAAGTTGGAAGAGGATAGCTATGATCCCTTATACAGTCATTTAGGCCTGTCGAAAATCGGCGCAGACTCTTTTTTTTTTCTTTGCGTATTCTGTCGGTGACACCCAATCTGAATAATCCACCTTTTCAATCACTCCGACTTTCTCTAGTCTTTCGAGTTCTTTGTTTATTACCTCCAAAGGTGAAAAGGGTACATTTCTTTTAGGTTTGAAAACTGGTTTTACATTTTCTTTAATTTCGAATCTTACTTCGGTTTTCGTGCAATAACCTAAACCCTTAGAAAATACTTGAGGAAATTCGTATTTTAGTTTGTTAAAAATTCCTCTGTTTGGGATTTATTTTTTTCTGTAGCGTCTAATTTATTACAAAAAGAGTCTATAGGCAGCTCTCATAGATCAAATAAAATTATCCAGTCAATATCGAACAGATACGAATTCTT
>CM042171.1:33934082-33946582 GCA_023376005.1 Doryteuthis pealeii
AATAGTTATGGACAATTTCGTGAAAATTGGACCATTAATTGATTTTTCATAGAATTAAAAAAAAAACTTCTTGTCGTAACTTGTTTTTGGCTACATTAAATTCTAGTTGATTTAACGGTACAAATATGAAAACTTTTTTTTCAGTCATAATTTTCATTATTTCCGTAAGCTTAATTTTTTTTTTTTAATCATCAGGAGTTTGTTTAATGTTTCTTCCTTATTCAAATTTGATTCGCTGATTAAAAATGGATATATTTTATTCTAAGAAATATGAAAGTATTCGTAAAAATATTGATAAAAGGATTTTCATTTTTCTTTTTTACATATAAACAAACGCATTCAACAACGCAGTAGAAATAGAGCAAACATACGGAAACAGGCAACAGGGTGGGGCTTGCCTGCTGATTGTAGCTGGAATATCAGCAGGTGCAGCTATGTGATAGTTTTCGAAAAATCGTTTGATTTTTGTTTGATTAATTAATTATATCCCTTAATCAGTAAAAATCAATAACCAAATTTGGAGTGTTTCTTAGTACGATATCAATGTATATACAAGATTTTGAATCTGAGTGACCTCCCGTTTTGGAGGTATACGTCTACACGTACATACCAAAATCTCTCCTTTATATATTTAGATACACAACGTTTGTCCAGATGTGCCCTCCGGCCTTTTCAGGTATGTCTTGTCGAACTCGGGAAACTTCCCTAACTCGAGAAACTTCTTGTCTAACTTGGAAACGTTGTTTATATAACTATAAAGATGACAACAGTCAGAAAATCCAAATAATACAGTTAACGTTTATATATAGGAGACGCGAGATGGTTATAGTCGTAGGAAATGGACTCGAGTTCAATTCCTGGACGAGGCTGTTTGCATTTCACATAGCGCTAATACTCTTGGGAAATATATGCAACCAACTATTCTCCCTCCAGCTATGGGTAAATAGTAGGACTAATTGGGCTCTTTAATCTTGTTTAGGCAATTAGTCTTGGAGAAGGAAAACTTTGTTAAACTCCGCTTAAGAAATTACCTATGTGTGAGATTCTAGTATATTATATAATGCTTTATTATATATAACGCTATCGAAAATCTGCTTGTTTGAGGAATTTTTACTAAGTCTGTATTCCACTGAATATGGAATCTTATTATAATGGAGATTCGGTGTCTTTCTGTCTGTAACTGAAACTACGTCACTGCATTACGTCACAAATCCCTCAGAAATTGCGAAAGTTTATCAATGTGTATTTGATTTATAGTCAAAATTATCAATACATCATCATCATCATCATCATGTCGCGCATACAGCACGGGTATCCATGACAATCTTTCGCCAACCTTCCCTATCATTCATTGCACCTGGGAGCTCCTCTGTGGAGCAACCAGCATCCTCACATAGCTGGTCAATATAGGTCCTTGCTGGGCGCCCCACACTTGCATGTCCATGTCTTGGTTTCCCCAGGAGAACGTCGCTTATGAGTTCATCCTTGTTTCTCCAGCAGTGTCCTGCATGTCCGTCTCACTCGGATAGTTTGTGAGATGGGGGGCAGGTGACCGTACAGCTGTTTCCTTGTGGGGTGCTGCTTCCATGACTTGTTAAAGACTGCGCGCAGCATTCTTGTGTAGCTCCCATCTATCTTATTCTCAAGAAAATTAATACATAGAATAGAATAAATCTTATTTATTATTAATCTTATTTAATTATTTCTATGAAAATTTGAGCCCATGTTATCAGAGCGTTTAAAATTCTGCAATGTGTTTTATTTATCACTAAGAAATAAAATTTACATAATAGATGGTGTGTTTAATTTGCATACAAAACCGGGTTTAAAAATAATTACTTGGTGTTATTGATCTCGAACATTATTGTTTTATCCTCCAACGTGTTAGAATCAATCCTATAATTGATTTTTATATAGAAACCAATTGAAATATAATTAAGAATAAGTATAAGTAAAATAAGTGTAATCTATTTATATGCATTCTTATTTAATTTTGTTAGTCCTTCTAATTCAATATATTTCATTACATTAGAACGTAAATACTTACGCCCGAAGGGCACATATCATTGCTAGTTTGCTTAATTATTGGGGATGGGTGGTTAGACTTGGGGAGAGACTGGAGAGACCTGATACGTCAAAACAGGACTATATGTGGATGACTATATATATATATATATATATATATATATATATCACTAAAAGCAGACTCTGACACACTCACGGTAACAATCATATATGGGGTTTGTGTTGGGTTTCACAAAAGGTTAAAAATTCCCAGAGATAGGATTGAATGTAACATCCAGAAAGTTCAGGGTTTTAGTGTATAAATAATGTATTTTTTGATTCGGTCGCATTTGTGCCCGGACGCATCATTAACAACAGACAAACCATCATCTCTGTAGGTTGAATTACAAATTAAATTAACATTACAGAAGTAGATATGTACATCCACCGACAGACAACAATAAGTACTTCAAAGGAAAGACACTGACTAAAAAATTACAAAATCTATAAACAAAAACTATAAAGACAAAAAAAAAGACAGAAATGTAATCAAAATAAAAGCAACCTATAGGAGGTAGCCTGCCAATTCTAGCCACACTGAAGAGACTAGATACATCGAAACAGGACTGTATTTTATGACTAAATGTATACTTCTCATCACTGGTAGGTTGAGTTGCCTGGAAGGGAATTTTGCAGACGGCTCCCGATTACGTTTAAGGGTAATTCCATGTCAAATCATCAAAGGTCATGTCACCCACCACCTTCAATTTGTTAAAATTTCTCACTTCAATTTTTCTGAAATTTTGTACAGGTGTGGACTATGTTAAAGTTCCAAAAACTGGCGGAGTTATGTTGATTTTTAGCTCTCCAAATTTGAGGGGGGTCGCGAAAAATGGCGACTTTTTGTAATCTATTTTTGTCTGTAAAATACGTTCTAGAGCTTACCTACTGCTAAAAATTGGTTTATGAAAACATTTTTGCCCAAGGAATCCAAAAATGCTATCGAAAAAGTCTGAAAGTTAACCAGTTTTAAATTATTAATGATTTCTGATTTGCAAAATTTTAACTGATGTAGCTTCGGTTTTGGACAAATACCAAACTATCTTTTTGGTATCGAAAAAGTCTGAAAGTCAACCAATTTTAAGTTATTGAGGATTTTTTATTTTTTCATAGCAAGATCAATATCCCAATGTGGCACTGACAAAGATTTTGTTCTATTATTATTTCATATCTATTGAACATTACTTGTACCAAAAACATAGTTTGGTTTTTGCTCAGAACCGAAGCTACAACATTTTGTTAAAATTTGTTACAATTTCTCACTTCAATTTTTCTGAAATTTTTTCCAGGTGTGGACTATCTTAAAGTTAGACAATCCCCAAATTCTATAACTTCCCTATTCCTAAAAATTGGTTTATAAAAGTATTTTTGCCCGAGGAATCCAAAAATGCTATCAAAAATGTCTGAAAGTTAACCAGTTTTAATTATTAATGATCTCTGATTTGCAAAATTTTAACTGATGTTGTAGCTTATGTTCTGGGAAAACACCAAACTATCTTTTTGGTACAAATAATGTTCAATATATGTGAAATAATAATAGAAAAAAATTGTCTTAGATTCAGTGCCACATCGGGATATTGAGCTTGCTAGGAAAAAATCAGAAATTACCAATAACTTAAAATTGGTTGACTTTGAGACTTTTTCGATAGCATTTCCGGATTTCCTGGGTAAAAATCAGTCAGAGTCTCTAACCCCAGAGCTATCAGCACGACCTAAAAAAATTTTTTAGGAGTAGGAAAGCTCTAGAACTCATTTTACAGGCAAGAACAGATTACAAAAAGTCGCCATTTTCCGCCAACTCCACCAAATTTAGAGAGCTAAAAATCGACATAACTCCGCCAATTTTTAGAATTGGAAACTCAAATTTTGGGGAATGTCTAACTTTAACACAGTCCATACCTGTACAAAATTTCAGAAAAATTGAAAAGGGTGGGTGATAATTTTACTTTTCTCTGGATGATTTTCTTAAATTGTGCAAGGTTTCTTAAAAAACGGATCGAGTTCTCTCCCACAGCCTTTACATATATACATATGTATTTATTCATCTGTAAAACTCTTTCCCGCAATGAGGTCGTGCTGATAGCCGGGGGTAGGGTAGAGACTCTGACATGAAAAATCGGCTGGACGTGGCTTGCTAAGTCTGGCCACACAGGAGAGACCTGATACGTCAAAACAGGACTGTATATGAATGACCATATATATATATATATATATATATATATATATATATATATATATATATAATATAAAGATTTTTGAAGGTAATTTACAATGCAATATGCGTTGAAAATTATATTTATTTAACTTTTCTTTTTTTTTTTTCAAAACTAAATATTTTCGGAAGTAAAATTCCATCCTCAGAGTTATTGAAAGTACTAAGTGTTTTTTTTATAGTACTTATCCCACGGCGATATTGTAATCATCTGTTGTTTAAGAAGTTGAAGAACGCCGTATATTTTAAATTTTTTTTCTTTTCCGGTTACTTCCGTGATGCTAAATCGGCTATTTCCGTGATGTTAATTCGGCTCGGCTGTTCCTGTGCGCGTGGAAATTGTTCGATATATATATATATATATATATATATATATATATATATATATATATATATGGGGGAGGGGGAGGTTGTAGTAGTAGCGGCAGTATTTTTCGGTTTCGTAGTTGAGGATATTTTGAGTGAAAACTCCCTCACAACTTTAAAATACCCTAGATATTTCATTCTAAACGCCAACAAAAAATCCCTCAAAATATACTCAATTACGAAAACGGGGCCGGGTTAGCTCAGTCGGTAGAGCGTTCGGCTAGAAACCACAAGGTTCCTAGTTCGAAACCGGTCCCCGCCAACTCAGCGTATGAGTAGCACAGGGATCTGTGCGGTAAAGTAAGGAGCTGATGGTAGGTGTGGCGCGCCACCTCAGATACTAAAAACAATCTCCTTGGTCTAGCGCTATTGAAAAGGGGATAGACTCCCTCGCTGACAGGCTGATACCGACTTTAGGCCACCCCGTCGACTTTACTTACTTTACGAAAACGAAAAATAATGCCGCATATATATACAGGGTGTTCGGAATAAATTTGACATATTATATTTGGTTATTTTTCTCCGTAGGCTGAAGGTATTGACGCACACTACGCATCATTTAAAAGCTTGGACCCTTCTTCGTTCATATACGTGATAACAGGTAGAATAGATGACCAAAACCCACCTGAATCATGGAAGAGAATAACTTGTATCATGATGATCTGCGCCGGTCATTAAAATAAGGAGATTATGGTTGGTGTCCAATGCTCCCTGAACATAAAAACAATCAGGCATGAACTGGAGAATTGCAATGGAGATTACGAGGCTATGCCTAGAAGAAAGCAACATAACAGACGATCTGATTGCGTTCGTACAGCAGAATTCCTCCAAAATCTGCAGAAAAAAAAAGGGCCCTGGCATTGGATTTCGGGCTTTGTCACGTGAATTGAATGTTTCAGCATCTACCATGAAACATGCATTCAATGAAGACCTTCGCTACTACTCATACAAGCGTCGCAGAGGTCAACTGCTCCCAGAAAAGGCCCGTGAAAATCGTCTGACAAAGGTGAAAAACTTCTAAGCAAAGTGAAACATCCTTCTAAACCACAAACAATCTGGTTCTTTTCCGATGAGAAAAAGCACAACACGCAGAATAACAGATGGCTTGCATACAGTCCAAAGGATACTCCTCGTGTCATGCAGACTTAATTTCCCCAAACTGTGATGGTTTTCGAATGTGTGTCCTCTGAGGGTGATGTGATGCCTCCGCATTTTTTTAGAGAAGGTATCAGGTTGAATTTAAATGCCTACCTGGAGTTGCTAAACTGTAGTCAAGCCCTGGATAACAAGGGTAGCCAATGGTAGGCCATATGTATGGCAGCAGGATTCAGTCCCCTGCCACACCTCTGAGTAAATTCAAAAATAGTTGTCGGCGAATTTTTACGACTACACCAGTTTCAATGTTTGGCCCCCGAACTCCCCAGATCATAACCCCATTGATTATTATGTATGGAGCGCTGTTGAGAAAACACCAATCGCCGTGCCAGTTGTACAAAAGCCCAGTTAATCGACAGAATTAAGGTAGTTTTTGAGATATTTCTGTTATAAACCGTATTTGCATGCAAGCGTATGGTGGCAAGGAAAAAACAAACACAGATATAAATTTCAAAATTGTATTGAAAAGTAATATGAAAAAAAAAACAACGAAAAGTTGAAATAAATTCAAGAGAGCAACAGGTTTAAAAATTGATGAATGTTTATAGGTGAATAGCAAGTCCGTAAATGTCAGGATGGGTATCGCACAATTTTTGTGATATTTCTGTTGAATATTAAGTTCGTAAAATGTCCAGCTTGGTTGTGGTATTGGTGTGGTGATGTAGGCAGATGGTATTGTGTATATGGAGGTAGGTACGGACTGAAGTTCGCCCCTTAAGTTGATGATCGTAGAGAATTGGGAGTTGGGAGGTAGATAAGTTTACTCACTTGTGGTAGCACGAATATCAGTTGTTGTTGTTGTTGTCGTAGGCAGAATATTGTGTAAGTAAGCGTCTTTGGTTTCTTCGGATGATGTAGAAAAGTTCGTGTTGACTTGTTGATTTGACTGCTGGTTTGGGTAAGTCGGGGTGTGACCCGCCGCTCTTTGATGTGTCCTTCTGTGAGGTAGCGCTCGTCGTGCCTGCGCTCGTGATGGTGCCTTCAGCTCTGACTGTAGGTGCCCTTCAAAGCTGTTCGTTTATAGAGATCGGCGGTCCCAAGTTGGATCAATTGGAGTTGTTTTCACTTTACCCGGGAATCGCTTTCATTGGATGATATTCGAATTTTATTTACCAATTTTTTATTTTTATTTAATTTGGGGAATTGACTATCAAGCCGGAACTCTGATTTGGAGCCCATGCGCAGATATATGTTAAAATGGTCATTCCGTTTTAGGTAACGACCGAGGGCACTTCCGACTTTATCCGTCCCGTTGACGAGTGTATGTAGTTTGTATTAGTGAATCGGGAGATTTCGACTTTTGCATTTACAACATTTCCCAGGGAAACTGTAACATCAGTTTGTTTCAGGTTCCGGAGCAGGATTGAGGCTGTGATCGACGCTAATGGCGGTTATTTTAAGTGAAACTTGTTGACAGTAGTATAATTTCCGTGCCTGTTGAATTTCTTTACAAACCATTTCCATTTACCAAGCATTTACTATTTTAGACATCTTCATTAGAAACGTAAATAACCAAATTATTACAGACATTTACCACAAACCCACGGACACAGCAATATGTACATTTTAAAATCCCCCCCCAAAAAAAACAAACTATATAATCCATCCCTTTACGCACTTGCACGTAGAATATGCACCATAATCACAGACAAAAACCTCTAACAAATCCACCTAAAAGAGTTACACAAAACCCTTCTCCAGAGAGGCCA
This sequence comes from Doryteuthis pealeii, assembly GCA_023376005.1. Taxonomy (NCBI): domain Eukaryota; kingdom Metazoa; phylum Mollusca; class Cephalopoda; order Myopsida; family Loliginidae; genus Doryteuthis; species Doryteuthis pealeii. Next base: position 33,941,589 of record CM042171.1, read on the forward strand.
CCCCACAACACTAACAAGGGATTCTAATTAGCAGATAAAAATACTACTAGAACAATTACGCCCCCCCCAATAAAAAGCAGATGTATCAAAAACAACCCCGAACTTTTCACATATATACTACACCAACTCAAAAACAATTAAAAAAAAAACATATTAAATACAACAAAAACAATTTAGAGCAAAAGACAATAAAAATCTCAAACAAATATTAACCTCGTCCAAAATTGAGCCACACTCTACACAGGGTGTCTCAAAATGCAGAAATAAAAGATGTAGAGTATACAACATAATTATAGAAGGAACATCCTATACTTTCAAGCCCCCACCCGTACACACACACACACACGATATTCAAAATAAATGAGACCTTGACTGAACCTCAAATAATGTAATGTACGTATAGAATGCACAAACTGCAAAAAATATATATCGGGTGCACATCACCATTAAATAAAAGGATTTCACTACACAAGACCAACATTAGACTAGCTAACAAAAGAACCCTTTATGTACCAAACAATCTGAATGTAGTTATGGTGATTTTAAGGTGATGCCTATATATCAAACCAATGACTATATTCTACTCCTAATGAAAAAAACCCAAATACAACTAAACCGAAATTAACCACACACATACACACGCACAACAATAAATTTACTACACACTCATATAGAATCTACATAATAGAATTCACAAATATGTGATGTATGTGCATATGTTCATGTATGTGTGTGTGAGAGAGAGAGAGAGAGAGAGAGAGAGAGAGAGAGAGAGAGAGAGAGAGAGAGAGAGAGAGAGAGAGAGAGACATACTCACACAGCAGGACAGAAATACAACTACAAACAAACAACCTATCAACTATCAAAGATATAACAAATTAAACATATACTCTGGCAGCGGAAAGGGTTGATTCCGCACACACATACACATCTGTGGACTACAATGTTAAAAAACGATAAAAATAAGATAATTAAAAAGTCTATTAAATTAAAAACGACGAAACCACACACACACACACACACACACACACACACAGATGTTATAAATTAACTACCTCTGCGATTCCCATCAGACAAGAAGGAGGAGGAGAGATATGTGTATATTTTACATAGATATATTTATATACTGACACAGAATGTGTTGGCCCCATAACAACACTTATGGACCAATATTATATATATATATATATATATATATATATATATATATATATATATATTATATATATATATATATATATATACTTGATAAACCGAATGAACCTTTGTTTTTTGGGTCACTTAATACTTTCCCGATGATCGTCTAATTGTTCAACTCAACAAACAATTTACAAAAATCATCAATCTTTGGTCATGTGACTGATCTAGATCAGGAAGTATTGATAATTAATAAATTGATACGCATCTCTCTCTCTCTCTCTCTCTCTCTCTCTCTCTCTCTCTCTCTCTCTCTCTCTCTCTCTCTCTCTCTCTGTATGTATATGTTTAATGATAATTATCAATTGAGTCTTTCGTGCTCATATATACAGTTTCCAGTCATCTATCTATCTATCTGTCTGTCTATCTATTTATTTCAGTCTGTTCATCTATCTATCTATCACTGTATGTTCATATCTATCTATCTTAGTCTGTTCATATCTATCAAAGACGTAATAGATAGTGTATATATATGGAAAATACAGTGATTGATATGAACAAAGATAGATAGATAGATAGATATGAACAGTGATAGATAGATGTGAATAGATAGATAGATAGATAGATAGAATAGATAGATAGATATGGACAGACAAAGAAACATGTTAAATGAAATGGAAACTGTGAAAATTGACTGAATGAATTAACAAGAGTGGGAGAACAAAAAAGAAAGAAAAAGAAAGAAAGAAAGAAAGAAAGTACAAGAGAAAGGAAACTAGAAGGAAGAAAGGAAAGAAGGAAAGAAGAAAGGAAAGAAGAAAGGAAAAAGGAAGAAAGGAAGACAGCAAAGAAAGGAAGAAAGGAAAAAAAGGAAGAGAGGAGAACATTTCGAATTACATGGAAAGAAAATCAAAGAAAACGACCAAGCTAGATGAGATTCGGAGAGAAAAAGAAAGGAAGGAACAAATGGTCGGACCAAAACACACTGTTTCGAGCGAATTTCATTCCGATCGGAAAAGGCTGGTCCAGTCCTGGCAGAGATTTGAAGAAACATCGAATTTCACCAATCACAGTTAATGTCAGTCATTCTTGCAAGAATGTGCGCCGCCATTTTCCAGCCCCTTCAGCACGCATGCGCCGCTGTCTTCAAAGCCGCTTGGCCCAATCAAGTTGTTCTTAATACTCGCCTTTTTCTGCGTCTTAGAAAACAGTGACCGGATATTAAAGGGGCGAACTGAAAGAAAATTGGTCCCCCCCCACCACCACCACCACACTTTTTTTTTCGTGTGTCCAATTCGGCCAAAAACAGTGGCGTCTTGCTCCCCCCGTCCCCAAAACGATCAAGAAAACGCACCTACCTCGTAACCATGACAACCGTAACAATCAGAATCGTCATTTTTCGACATTACAGCGAATAGGTTTTAAGTTCTAAATTGTTCGAGAAGTTCTTAACAAAAAGAAAGAAAGAGTAAAGACATTCAATTTAATCAAAATAAGGGCATTTGTTGACGATACAGGGGTAGATTGTATGTGGTTTAATGTCATACTCATAACATCCCCCTTTTGTGTTGTCTTACCCCTCCACAGGGAGGGGGGATACAGTTGGCCCATTCTAAGCCCTGCCGAGAGGGCAGCATTTATGAAGAAGATTAAAAATTATCTGCACTTGTTTTATGGAAGCCGATCTCATCGTGGAGGATTTGATAAGCAGACCCATGACTAATCTGTAGAGAATAAACCACATCATCGATGATAACTAACCAGTTCGCCATTACCATCTCTCGAGCTGGCTGAATCAAAAATAAATAACATAAAATAAATATTCTCATTTGTCATCACATTTTCATCTTTTACTGCTATAGACGGATTATCGATCAAATATAATAAATCTCCCGACTCATCAGATGCGAATGATCTTCGCATCTGATGAGTCGGGAGATTTAGACTATTTGTCTAAGCTCCCTGAAATAGACTATAACGCCAAATCTCTGTCTTTTGTTATTTCTTTACACACACACACACACACAATATATATATATATATATATATATATATATATATATGTGTGTGTGTGTGTGTGTGTGTGTGTGTATGTGTGGTCTTTATTTGTGTTTTTGACAAATAAAGATGAATATTAATTGAATCAATTGTCTGAGTCAGTTTATCCACCTTTCCTTTTATATCCTTTACATTTTGTCGGATCCTAATCTGTTATTTACTGCATATATATATATATATATATATATTATATATATATATATATATATATATATATATATATATGTGTGTGTGTGTGTGTGTGTGTGTGTGAAAAATAAAATTCCATCACTCTGAAAGACGATGTCAAGTGTGACCTGGATTTAGAATTTAGGAAGGCGAGGCGAGTAGCAGCGAATGGATTACAATTTCTTATTTATTTTCGGGAAACTGATAAAGAAAAATCTTTGTTTTTATTTCTTTATAGTTGACTTAGTTATTCGTTTTTTAAATAAACGAGATGAAGCTTTTATTTCCAAAGGTTGAAACACGAGAAGCAATAAAAGATGTGACATTTAAGAAATAACTAATCGAGCAAATGTTAATCGAATTTTCCTTTAAGGAAAATTAATGGAAATTTCTTATAACAAATCATTTGGGCAAATCGTCTGTTTTTTTTCTTTCTTTAATTGAAACTTCCGTGCTACACTTAATAAATTATTTTAATGAATTAAACAAACATACATAACCTGCACACAACTATTTAACTACTTGCAACAGTGTGGTCGTATGTTAGTCACGGTACTTCTTGAGATGACTTAGTTCCGTGACTACCACATGTATCTCCGGCTAATTGCTCAGTTGATACTTTTTGTGCCCACGCTGTGCTTTCCTTTCATCCGTAAAATTGGTCGGAGCGTCTTTGTGACGGGTCTGGAGATTAGTGGAAATGAGCTGCTGTAGTTATTGGCAACTCTAAAAGGAGAAAACACACAACAATAACAACGGTTTTATTATATATATAATGAGAGGAATATATTTTACACGCTAGGTCAGAGAGAAAAGACACGGTGGGAGTTTTCTGGCGTTTTGTTCTTTGCTAATTAGCATTGAGTAATCCAGCAAAAGTGGACTGGACAGCGTCCCTTCTGTTATCGGAGTTTTTCTTGGAGGTAAGTATATTTCTTCTAGTGGCAAAGATTTCTTATTTCAGCATTTTGAAGTATCGTGGTTCTTTCCTCGGGGCTTCCGGTCTGACTGACTTTTTAACAGCTCAGATGATTCTTTAAATAAGACAATTGTAGCTGTTTTGCAATCGTTAAGGGTTAACTGGTGCTATTTCCCTGATCCCCAAAATCAAATCCACCTGTAGTGAGAGAGAAGACCTACCTCGTGCAACACAGTGTGACAGAGAGAGTGGCGGGCGTGAAGACTTGCCGTATTCTCGAAGGAAGCGGGCTAGGCTTTGCCTGGCGTGTAGGACTGACCTAGAGTCGAAACCCGCTTCCTTCAGAATGTGAGAGCTGTGGACGATCAGTGAAATAAGAAATAGCACAGTGGCCCGGATTTAGGTGGTCGCGCCGTGCTGATGAGTGTCGCACGTGCTGCACGGACAATTATGAGTGAGGAGCCCGGATGTGGTGAAATTGAGGTGTATTTAAAGGACTTATTTTCACAGACCGAAAAGAACGACTGCAGTATTATTTTGTTCTCAAGACTAGCGGGACAAAGAAATTATATTGGATTTTGGAGCGTGATACAGTTGGGAGTGTGTAGACTGTCGATTGGAACCTTGAGTCAGACTTGACTGTGACCCCCCCCCCACACACACTGATTAGACCACCCCTGGGACTTCCGACAGCTTTGATAAACATATCAAT
>CM042171.1:33951582-33986582 GCA_023376005.1 Doryteuthis pealeii
TTGATTACGCTTGACCCCTGGCAGAGATCTGTCCGAGAACTTACTTATGGGAGTGGGGGGTCTCGAGGAAAAAAAAAACTAATGACCGAACTCCGCCACCCTCACCACTACCCCCACCTCGCCACAAATAATAAAATCTAATTATCTACATCCGGCGTCTCATTGGTGGTTGAGGTAGTTGTTGATTTCCGGTCGACGCCAACGGTCAATGTTCAAGTTGCGGTAAAAAGCCAGAATTTTGTATGCTGATTTTCAAAGCGTGCACAGCATACACATTTGAATGGTTAGCCTAACATTTATCATTCGAATCCTACTTGTGACTGACACGGCTTTTATCTCTCCACCCCTCTCTCTCTCTCTCTCTCTATATATATATATATATATATATATATAGAGAGAGAGAGAGAGAGAGAGTCATCCACAGACACGTGTTTCGACTTATCAAGTCTCTTCAGTGTGGCTAGACATTTGTAAGCTACCTACAACCGGAATTGAAATCCGATCGATTGGGTGTCAGTCCGACACCTTAACCATTAGGCTGTCATTACTTACAGAATGCGAAGGGATTTTAACTGTTTTAATACACACATCGCTTTGTATGTAAAGGCCGTCGTAGAGTGCTCCATCCCTTATACAGGAGAGCGTGCGTTTACGCTTGAGTTATATTGTCATCAGTCACTATTGACACTGTGTCCACAATTTGCAAATGTAGATCTATCTATCTATTATTTATCTATCTACTTCAATCTATTCATATCTATCTATCTATCTATCTATCCCAGTCTATTCATATCTATCTATCTCTCTATCTATCTGTTCCTATATCTTACTATACAAGTAAGTCGGATATTACTAAGTCTTCTCAATATATTATATTTGTTTTTAGGAATTCACAACTGTACGGCTTCTTACCTCCTATCACACAAATCTTCTAAGACGAACAAAACATGCTGGACAAGCAAGGACGAACTCATGAGTGACGTTCTCCCGTGAATACCTAAACATGGATAAACCAGTGTAGGCCGCCCAGCAAAAACCTTTATCAATCAGTTCTGTGCAGATTCTGGATCCTGTGCGGAGGACCTGCCAGAGAGAGAGAGAGAGAGAGAGAGAGAGAGAGAGAGAGAGAGAGAGAGGAGAGAGGGGGGGTCGTCATCGGTATCCGGTAACATGGTGATGATGATGATATGACGGTGTTTATGCCGGAGTAGCCTCAGTATTAAAACAGTGGGCTTTTATGCGATCATCTGCTTCTATACCATTCTGTGATTCCACAGAAAAATAAGTACCAAAATCTTATCGTCTGCGACGGTATCTTGTTTTTTTTTCTTTACTAAAGTAAGAAACTCAGGATTTGTTTTTATTTATTTATCTATTTTATTTATCTACTTTACAGAAAAATAATCCCACTTTCGAAATCTTACCCGATAAGCACATTTTCAGTTAATCTGTGGCGATTATCAGGGATTAAGATCTCCCAAAATGCCAGATTTTTTGTAAATGAGTGCACATACATGATACGCCCACGAATACAACCGGGTTGTAGTGTGCACGTTGAGAAATATAGACAGACAGACCGAAATATTCCGCCTCCACTAATCTTGAATAAGAAGGTAAAAAAAAAAAGTTCTTAAATAGTAAGTGGCAGATGTCGGTGTTCGAGCCAGGTCGGAATATTTCTATGCTGATTTTCAAGGTAAGTATGCCATACTGGTGCAACACAATCTTCCTGTCCCTATTTGTCCACGGTGCAGTACTAAGCTAAGCTATATATTAAAAAAAAAGAAGCTCCACCCAAACTGACCCTAGTCGCGTTATATTTCAATAAAGCTTCAAATCAAGCTATTACCTCGTTCACTTTTTATTATAGTTTCCCATACTTGTAAGTATATACTAAGCCGGGCAGGACGCGACACTCATAGCTTAGTAAATAAGTGCTGATTCCTCAAAATTGTTATCTAACCAGCAGTGTCAGTGTGCATAGTGGGTTGGGTTGGGGATAAAAAAGAGAAAGAATAACAACCATAGTTGTTTTCCTCCTGGATCAATCACTTATATATATATATATATAAAAACTCCACCCTTACTGACCATAGTTATGTTATATTTCAATAAAGCTTCAAGTTTAGCAATCACCTCGTTCTTTTTCTTTCATTACGGTTAGTGTTTATTATTTGGCAACATGAATAGCATAGATTCTAATAAGTGTCAAATTCTGGATTTACCCCACCCCGCACCCCAGTGGCAAGATGTGGCACAAGGTTGAATGCTCTTCTGTAAGATCAACAACAGAAACCTATTTCTATTCTGTATCTATATTGAATAAACTAGCAAATATATGCACCCTCCGGGTGCAAGTGTTTTAGTTAAATTTTATAATAAAATATCATATTAAATTAGAAAGGCTAATGAAACTGAATAAGAATGTAGATAAAAAGATTTTGAACAGAGGGGGTATGATTGAAAGATAGAACAACTTTGAAACTAACTCTTCCATCATTTTCCGTTACTCCCATCTTTCATTGGTAAATTTTCCTAATTTAACTATTTAGTTAAAATAGGAAGTAAAGATTAATATTACAGTTATTTCTTCTTGTTCAGTGATTTCTTTTAAGATTTATCCCCGAGATTTTTGCTCAAATTCAATAAGATAAAACCAAACAATTAGAAATCAATAATACTAAGCACATATTTATTAAAATCAAATTTTTAAGATCAATATGCAAATTAGCCTTCTCATTTACACTGTAAACCGCTATTTTGTTGTATATATAAATACAATTGCATGTTATTAGTATGTAGACATAGGCAACAGTGTAAGTAATGTAAAACAATTTTATTAATAATTGAGGTTTAAATAAAAATAAATTCATGGAGAATGTGATGTAAATAGCAAAAGGAATTGTGACTTGTATAGTAATATAGTTTCGGTTACAGATAGAAAAACACACAATCTCCATTATAATAAGATATGCGAAAACTTTCGATATACCACATATGTAAAAAAAGAAGAAAACAAAAAAAAAAAAAGCTCCACCCCAACTGACCACAGTTGTATTATACTTTAATAAAGCTTCAAGTTAAGCAATTAACTCGTTTTGTTTTTCAGTGCAAAATACAATATACTCATAACGTTTGCTACATATTTGGAAATTTTTACTTGTTTGTGGCAATCAATAATCGAGTTGTTTAACCAAATAATATTTTAGCAGCTTATGAAACAAATATTGAATTATAAAAAAAAAAAATAAAAAAATAGCGGAGTGAAAATTCCCTAAAAAAGAAACGTCAACGAAGTAAATAATTGAATAAAGGCGATTGTCAAGTTGAAGTATATAAATAGGCGCGAATTGACAAAAAAAAAACAAAAAAAAAAAAAAAAAAAAAAACAGGAGTATTTGTTGCGAATTATGTAATGAATTAGACGCCATTTTTCTTCTCAGCTGAAGGCGGGAAAATAGAAGAAAAAAAAAAGAAGTGCAAAAAGAAGTGAAAAAAGAAATGAAGAAAACATGAAAACGCAAAAGATGAGAAAGAAATAGATGCATTTTAAAAGATAAGCCACTACAAAACGATCATCATCCTCATCCCCATCATCATTACCATCATCATCATCATCATTATTATTATCATCATCATCAAGGTGTGCTAATAACACGGATTCCTTTGAATTTCTCTCTCTCTCTCTCTCTCTCTCTCTCTCTCTCTCTCTCTCTCTCTCTTCCACCTTCTGTCTTTATCGGTCACCGATCTTGGTAAGTCTTCTAGACGGCACCCAGTATCCGCACAGAGCTGATATAATATAATATCCATATAATAGCCCGATACTGTCAGCAAAACTTTTATTAATCCCTAATCACTGGTAATGTTTTCTTCCTCGTCCCCAATAAATGTCTACAGAAAAATAAACGGCAATGGATTTCTATAATAAAAATATTTTGCAATGCATTTTATAGTAAAATAATTTTATAATTCCATTTTTCGGAAGTCATCTATCACCACTACACAACATTTCACCTACCTCAAGTCCTGATGAAGGTTTCAAAAACTGAAACGTTATAACGTCGACTTCACCATCAAGAATAAACTCATCTTTTGGAATACTTTGTGTTTTCTATTTTCTACACACACACACACACACACACACACACACACACACATTTATATATATATATATATATATATATATATATATAGAGAGAGAGAGAGATAGAGAGATAGATAGAGATAGAGAGAGAGAGAGAGGAGAGAGAGAGAGAGAAGAGAGATAGAGACAGAGAGATAGAGAAAGAGATAGATAGATATAGATAGAGAGAGAGAGAGAGAGAGAGAGAGAGAGAGAGATGGGTGAATTATCGTCATTTTAAATTACTAATTTGTGTGTTTTAGGTTTTGTCTACTGTGCAGCGGACTCGAGAGCCAATTGGACACTGTCTGTGGGTACAGACGCACCATGACGCAGTTTACTCCAACAGAAATTTCGAATCGGCATACTGCTTGGCATTCACGCTGAAAGCTCCAATACGAACATTTCAGCATCTTTGGGTGTCAATCTAATTACACTGCAGAGGATTCGAAAAGAGTTGGATGAGTCCAAAGGTGATTACGAAGGTACGGCAACTCGAGTCGTTCTAATAAAAAAGGAACTCCCGAATTTGTTACTGAGATCTACGCCATGATTGACAACGATCAATCAGGTACAAAGTCATGGGCATGGATGTGTTTCTTATCAGGCATGTAGTGCACAAAATCATTCAGTATTTTACATACAGCATGAGAAAAAGCCAATTTTTATCACAGCACACGGCTAATTTGTCTCATGATATATATGTATATGTTTACGTTGTGTGTTTCATGTATCGTTTCCTGTGAGCGTCCAAGGGTGGTCATGTCCATGGGATTAGCTTCACGCTATTAGGAATGGCCTCCCTTCAATAGTAGTTTAAACCAATAAAGTTTTTCTTTTACTTATATTTTTTTTTAATAATTTGTACTACTATTGATTAATAAATTTCTTCTTCTTCTTCTTATTCTTCTTAAAAAAAGAGGAAAGACAGCAATGCAAAGTTTTTCACCAAATTAAGTTATCCCCAATAACCGAACATGCTTTTGCTTTTCTCAGATGATAAAAATTATGCCAGGATCAGATCAAACCTGTTGGCTAGAACTTTCTGTTAGGGCCCCATCAAAATAGAAGAAAAATAGAAGAAAAATGTGTTTAAAAGAGTTGAGTAGAAAAAAAATGAATACCCATCAAGGATAAATGGAACAAAACATCTTCGGCATAAAATAACCCAACAAGGATTTATATGCCGTAAAATTCAACAAATCAAACCAAACCAGGATCAAATGATGAACTCACGGAATAACCGTTGGTTTGCTCTGTCCTCACAAGATGTACCAAAAAAGATGAAAAGCAAACACTTAGTCCACATGATGGTGTTTGAGGTGTTCACGGGTAGCTCTGCTAGTATCTGATAAGTGAGATGTTAGTGTAATTTTGAAAATAATCTACCCATCGCACCCTGTATATATAAAACAGGCTAAAAGTAAAGAAAAGAATTCTGTGGAAAATGTAAGAAATTGAGAGAGAGAGAGAGAGAGAGAGAGAGAGAGAGAGAGAGAGAGAGAGGGGGGGGGAGGAGAATAAAGAGAAAGAGAAAAGAAATATATATGTATGGAGAGAGAGAGAGAGATGGGAGGGAGAGAGTAAAGAGGAGAGAAATAAAGAGAAACAAAAGAGAAAACGAAAGAGAAAAAGGGATATATATATATATATATATATGAGAGAGAAGAGAGAGAGAGAGAGAGAGAGAGAGTTATCTAAAAAGATGAAAAACATGAACGAAAGAAAAAAAACGAAATGTTCATGAAAATGAATTACAAAGCAATTAAAATTTTAAAAGAATAAATAAATAAGATATTTGGAGCCTGTTGATATTTAGTTTTCAAAATCGATAACATAAAAAAGCAAACTTTCTAAAACCAAGATATGTACAAGGAGAGACAAATTTGATAAACACTTATGTGGTATACGTAAAAGGAAAAGAAGAAAGAAAAAAAAAAAACGATAGAAAAAAAAACGAAAAAAACTCTCCATAACTTATCTCTAAGTTATTTCCCGCGTCTCAACAATTGTTACTACTGCGCAGGCGCATGCGCAGACACAGACGATTAGATTAAACCAACTTGTCATAACTTGCCCCAACAAGAAGAATTACTTTTCGCGGCTCCTTATCAATATATTTGACGTCTTTAAACTACAGTTGTTGCGCTTGAAATACAGTTAAGCACCTCTGCAACTAGAGACACATTTATTTTACGAAACAATGATAGAGAAACAATTTGGTTAAAGGCAGACGATAAAATAAGCTTCGTACAAATAGAGACGTTTGATCATACTCGCTTAATTCAGCTATCTTGTTGCGGTGCAATAGTTAGTAAGATAGTATGGGTTCGATCTTAATTAGGGTTGTTTTTTTTATATTTGCAGTAACCCATGAAAATAATTTTCAATACCCAGTAAAATACTATAAAAAAATAAATAAAAAATTAAAAAAATGAAGAAAAAAACGTGACCCGATCGGTCACCCATTGAACTCTGGGTAGATAATGACCAGGGAAAAAGTGAGTTTGCAAAGCAAATTAAATTTAAAAATTTTATTGAATTTAAATTTTTTATATATAAGCCAGCTCTTAGCTTGTGGCTGCTGGTAAAAATTAACATATAAATGAAGTGGGAAATTAAATCTCACTCTTCAATCTCTCTCTTTACATTCACAGTGAAACGAACATATATGAGGAGTAGTTAATCAAGATATACATAGAGAGGGGGAAAGTGACAGGCAAAATATGAAATAAGACACGGTTCAGTTTTTTACTTAATTGCAAATTACAACTAATTAGAACCAATTGAAATGGAATTTATAAAAACATGACTCAATCCAAGAACTAAGGAATTTTGGGGCATGTATTTTGTGTCATTAAACTAAATAGGAAAAGTCCCTTTGGAAACAATAATTGATTCACTCAGCTTTAATATAATAATAGATCATTTTATAATACTTAATCGGGTGACCACTTAAGTACTGTAAGCAACCTCTGTTTATCAAAATGACTTGATTCGGCATTAAATAACCCGAAAAAGGTTGATATGCTGTAAAACAAAACAACCAAAAGTCTAGGAAAATGAACATTCTGAACTTAAACTAGCTGTGCCCCACTCAAGAATTGACCTTGTGCCACATCCTGCTAGTGGCGAAGGGGTTGGGTAAATACGTGTTCCATTATTTCCAGACAGCTTTAGTCGTTTTTATTTGTACTAGCAGGACCTGTGGATATACCACAGTATGATAATTTAATTATTACAACGTTTGATATGTTTACTTAAGAGCTATTGCCAAAATAGTTCAATATGTAAAAAGTATAATAATCTTGATTTAACTCTCTCACTCTTTTTTGCTTTCTTTCCTTCTTTCATCTTTTCATTATGTTCGATTGAAACAGATTAGCGTAATCGTTTCCGCACGCTCACTCCCTCTCTCTGCCTTCCCCCTTCTTTCTTTCTTTCTTGTTATATTTTTTTTGCATGTTCTTTCTTTCTAATAAAAACGGAATGTTCCATTATTTAGCTGAGGTGACGACACTCATAAGAAAAAAGAATTTGGCAGATAAGTAGCACCAGATTATCAGGATTTACATTTTTGCATTTGATCTTAGACGATTTGGACGGTCTCGTTTTTAACAAGAGGGTGTTGCAAGACAATAACGGTCGGACAATTAAAGAACACTAGTATTAATATATAGATGTAAAGAGCGATTTCATCTCAATTAATATTGTTTCTGTCTTTGTCGTTCCAACTTCAGTGTGAAGATGTGATGCTTCCTAATTGGTCTAAACTTATTCCCATAAGACGTTGTCTTTTATCTTTTTATCTCACACACAACAATTCCACGCACAAAACAATTAATTCAGCAATAATTCACAGACATACCAGTAGAAATGGCCAGATTATTCACGTAGATATCCGTATTCCTGTTTGTCTGTCGGCCCCAATGAAGGTGTTTGCATTACATCTTATATATATGAGTAGATTAAGGGTTCCTCACAGTGTAATGGTTAGTCAAGCTAGATCCGTACACCATTATTAGTGAGTTCGATTCTCATTGGGTGCCCCATTCTTCTGGCTTCAAGCCACATCTAAGCTAAGCCTAGTGATTAACTATATATGAGTAGATTATTATTACGCAGTCGTGTTTTCTACAGATTGCATTGTAAATTATTTTAGAAGCCCAATGCAAATTATTTCACTATCATAGGGTATTGAAAATTATTTTACTATAATAGGTTAAAAATTTATTTTACTATAGTAGGGTATTGAAAATTATTTTACTATCGTACGGTATTGCACATTATTTTATATACTAGGTATTGCAAATTCTACTATTATAGGGTATAGAAAATTATTTTACTATAGTAGAGTTTGAAATTTATTCTACTATAATAGGGTATGAAAATTATTTTACTATAGTAGGACATTGAAAATTATTTTCCTGTTGTAGGATATTGTAAATCATTTTCATATAGTAGGTATTGCAAATTATTCTACTATGATAGGGTATTGAAAATTATTTACTATAATAGGGTATAGCAAATTCTTTGACTATCATATGGTATTGAAAATTATTTTACTTTTGTAGGGTATTCAAAATCATTTTACTTTCTTAGAATATTGCAAATCATTTTACTATTGTAGGGTATTGAAAATTATTTTATTAATGTAGGGTATTGCAAATTATTTTCATATAGTAGATATTGCAAATTATTCTACTATAATAGGGTATTGAAAAATATTTTACCATAGTAGGGTAGTCATTTATCCAACCCGTTCACCACGGGTAGGATGGGACACAAAGTCGCAAGTATCGGATACCTTTTTCATATAGTAGGGTATTGCAAATTATTTTCATATATTAGGTCATAGAAAATTATTTTTATATAGTTGGGCATAGAACTGTTTTATTATAGTAGAGTATTGCAAATTATTTATCATTGGTATGGTTGGTTGGATTTTACGGCATTTCAACCCTTATTGGGTTATTTTATGCCGAAGACGTTTTGTTTTATTCATTATCGTTGGGTATTAATTTTTTTTAACTCAATTTTTTAAAACATATTTTTCTAATACTCATTTTTCATCTATTTAACCCATAGATAGGACTAACATGTACTACCACGCCGGGTCAGAATGAACCTGGGAATAAGGGCGATGAAGGGTTTCTCCCCTGAGCTCTAGAATTGGAACCTGACCATTAGATGCAGTTTAACTTCATACCCAGGACACTAAGGCCATCATCCCCGGCTTCTAGTACATATATGATAAAAAGGGTTGGGGGTTGCCATAAGGGTGGGGACAATCATGTAGGTACTAGGGCTTGACGTGACCAGCCGATTGATCGGAGGGGGCGGTCGGAGAGGGCAGATGATGATGATGAAATATACAAGGATGCTGCGTGCTATCTTGAACATATCTTGGAAGCAACAATCCATAAAACAGCAGCTGTATGACCACGTCCCCTATCTCACAAATTATCAAGTAACCTCCGTAAATGAATAAAATAATCATCGTCTATGTCTCCACATGAGTGAAAAAAAAGTTCGTCACGTAGAAAAAAAATTCATCATATTTCTTTTTCTTTCAAAATGTGTTAAATTATAAATTTGATTGTGCACACACACACACCTGGGATCGTCGTTGGCAGACATTTTGTTGCTTTATATTCCAAGAGAAGAACCACAAAATTAGCTGACGTCAGCATTTGAGGTGCAATAGATATTTTGGGAAAGTCATTCTCGTACAAAGAAAATGTGGCTTTCTTTCTTATTGTAAAATATATGGCAATAGATCACAAAAGATTAGATAAGCAGATAAAAAGAAGGAAGGAAATGTGTGCTACAGATGCCGGATGAGTGATTTTAAATTCAATCTATCTATCTATCTATCAATCTATCTATCTATCTATCTATATCAGTCCATTAATATCTATCTATCTTAATCTATTTATCTCTCTCTCTCTCTCTCTCTCTCTCTCTCTCTCTCTCTATATATATATATATATATATATATATATATATATATATATATATATATCAGTCTGTTAATATCTATCTATCTACTATCTACCTATCAATCTGTTCATATCTATATCAGTCTGTTCATATCTATCTATCTACAATCTACAATTGCGTTTTAAATTATTAATGCGGTGACATTGTTTCATTTTCTCAAAAAATTACCTGTCGGAATTTAAGGAAACTTTCACAGCATAATGGAGATAGTTATATGCATAGGATGTGTAAAAAACTGTTTTGTTCTGTGCAAAAGGAAACAAACGGTGGCCATTTGAAATATTAACACGATATAGAATTGTTCCAAGTTATAAACGAGAGTCATTATAATCGTGCAGTTATGGGTTGCAAATTTTACTTGACCCCTTCCGAGAAAGATATTATAACATCAGAATTTTCCAAAGGCAAATCTACATGGAAATATCCAAAATAATTGGAAGATATCACTAAACTGTTAAAATATTTGTTGCAGCTCTTACGAAGGTATGTAAAGAGGGTCGATATGTCGATCGTTGTTTCTTGATGTTCTTTATCAAAAATGAAACTTGATGCTGTAAATAACCTAGGTCTGACCAGTGGAACATTCTTGAGGAGTATTAAAGAAGCAACAGTGTCTAGAAGTACTCACTGTTGTCTTCAGAAAAAAGGTTGGGACATCGGTGAAACTAGTGACAAAACCTCAATTGACAAAAGTACACATACAAATGCGTTTGAAATGGGCAAAGGAGAACATGAAGGTCGATTTCTGGAAAGTTCTGTTCACAGATGAAACTCGTGCAACACTTGATGGTCCTGATTGTCTGAGCAAAAGGTGGGTCGCAAACGGACGAGATCGTCATCAAAGCTTGATGCGCCAACAAGAAGGAGAAGGTATTATGATTTGGGCTGGTATCATTGAGGTATCATGGTTAGTCCCTGGAGAGTGCCTGACGGTACGAAAATAACCACAGATGCACATATAGTTTTTTATGAGCTTACACACAGCATGGAACTTGGAGTAAAATGTTTAAATTCTTGTGGATTTTAATAATTTTAGGTAATCTCTCTCTCTCTCTCTCTCTCTCTCTCTCTCTCTCTCTCTCTCTATATATATATATATATATATATATATATATATATATATATATATATATATATACATCTTTTGTTGCCTGATGATTGCTCAGCTTTAAAAAATTAAGCACACATAGCAAGAAACCGATTGTAGCAAACTTGTTCCCACGTAAATAAATATGAAAATATAAACAAAAATATCTATTTATTTATCTGTTTATCCCCCCCTCTCTCTCTCTCTCTCTCTCTCTCTCTCTCTCTCTATATATATATATATATATAATATATATATATATATAGATAGAGAGAGAGAGAGAGAGATTAGAGGCTGCAGTGTGTGTGTGTGTGTGTGTGTTTACAGAATAGTCCACTGTTGAGTAACTGGCCGCCATCCTTGGTCCAGTTGTAAAAGAACTTAAAGTAAACAAGTGAGTAAACCAATAAGTCCTTGTGGGATAGTGTGCCCTTTAGGTCCGACGTCCTAGATGGTCCGTGTAGCAGTGAGCTAAGATTAGAATCTGGCAGTATAAATACACCAACAGCAGTAGCAGCACTGCCAGTGATTGGATAATAGGAATCTTCGGTGGTCACGTGGTAGTCAACGAGTCTATATTTAGAAGTGACTACTTGTCCCATGCCTTATATACAGAAAAATTCCAACATCCACCAATTGGGGTATTGGTCTAAAAGAAACTCAGTTTACCCTATTATTTAGACATGGCTGGGGTGAGAAGAGATGGGTTCATGTTCTCACACGCATCACTTGTTTATACTGAAAAATCATGACATGACCACCTCTGTCATCTTTTGTTTTGTCTATGAACCAAACCTGAGACTGGTACTAGATCATTTTTGCAATAGGGAATAATTTACTACAACCATGGTGGGCAAAAAGTTAAAGAGCCCAGTCTGCTCTAATATTTTACTCACAACTTGAAATGTTTGGATTCATGCCTTTCCAAAGGGTTAAGCATTCTATCGTGATAGTTGTCTAATGGTTTGCAACTTATTATCACAGATCCATCACTATTGAATAGCGAGTTCGATCCCCACTGGACGCCCCATACTTGCGATTTTGTGTCCCATCCTACCCTTGGCGAACGATTTGGAAAAAAGGTGCCCCATTGTGGTGTAATGCTTAGCAAGCTAGTCTCACAGATCCACTACTATTGAATAGCGAGTTCGATCCCCGCGGGATACCTCATACTTGCGACCTTGTATCACAATGTATCCGTAGCGAGTGGGTTGGGTAAATCCATCGTAGAGTAATAGTTAACAAGCTTGTCTTGTAGATCCATTGCTGCTGAAGAGTGAGTTCGATCCTCGCTGGATGCCCATACTTGCGACCTTGTGCCCCATCCTACTCGTGGTGAACGAGTTGGGTAAATGCCTACCTTTTCCAAAGGTACTACCACTATATGAAATGCAAACAGCCTCGTCAATAATTTGAACTCATGCCACTGTGTCCATTTCTAACGACGATAAGCGTTACATAATCAGCACCTTTACTTTAAAGAACATAAATGCATTTATTAACCTCTACGCTCGAGCAGGTGACACAACGTCAATTTATTAAGCTTTGAATTCAGAGTTTTCCGTCTTCAGGATTGGTTGCCTAACCAAGATTAAAGAGCCCAGCCTGCTCGACTATTTACCCATAGCTGGAGGGACAGTAGTTGGATTCATATCTTTTCCCAGGGGGTATTAGCGCTATATGTAAACAGCCTCGTCCAGAATTTGAACTCGTCTCGTCGTGTCCATTTCCTACGACGGTAACCATTACACCACGCGCCTCATATAACATATAACACACGTAATTATTAATGTTGAGATTGGGTAGATGTACGATGAGATACTAATCTGGTTTTATTGTCTTTCTTTTTCTCTAATGTCTAACATATGTTTGAGGAAAGCGCCAAAATCGTTTTCAGATTATAAAGATTATTTACTAATCTTAATCTTAATCTTAACCACAGAATCAAATCACGTT
Source organism: Doryteuthis pealeii (assembly GCA_023376005.1). Classification (NCBI taxonomy): domain Eukaryota; kingdom Metazoa; phylum Mollusca; class Cephalopoda; order Myopsida; family Loliginidae; genus Doryteuthis; species Doryteuthis pealeii. Next base: position 33,964,755 of record CM042171.1, read on the forward strand.
GGGTGTTAAGGAAGATTAGTGATAATCTCCATAAAAAATCAACATTCGAAAATCTTGTATCTAGGATTGAACACTAACCGCGAAGTTTGCCACAAATTTTGGCTTAATCTGTCGTAATATCACATTTAGTTTAGATAAGTAAGAAAAAAGTTGTGGCCTATTGTCGGTATCAGCCAGATAGCGAGGGAGTCTATCCTCTTTTCACTCACGATAAACCAGGAAAATTGTATTTGCTGGGGTGGAGCGCCACACTTACCGCACAGACAATATTACCTAATCTGTGCTACTCGTGCGCTGAGTTGGCGGGGACCAGCATCGAACCTGGAGGTCTGTGATTCCAAGTCACATCTACGAGTTTAACAGAAAAAATGAATCTACAAATGTGTTTAAAAAATGAGTATAAAAGGAAAATTGATTGCCCATCAAGAATGAATAAAACAAAACATCTTCGACATAAAATAACCCAACAGGGGTTGACATGCCGTAAAATCCAACCAACCAATCAACACTTTCTTCCAAGGGTAGAAACAGACTCTGCTATAAACACATCAACTACTCTTACTTATTTACGACTTGAGACACAGACTCATAAAATCTCTAAATCGTAATAAACTCCACCCAGTAGAATAATATTTCCACTTAACTGAACAGGATTTTAACACAAACACTAAATTCATTTTATAATAGAGAAATGTTTATCAGGAACTAACGCCAATTCTCGAAACCAACGAAGACAAATGGATATTGTGTCTAGAAACACTCTAAACAGGGGGTGGGTCAAAGTTTAGGTACTGGACATGCCGAAAAAAGGGGGTCCCCTTTAAAAATTGTAATATTGTAAATAGCATCTGGTACCTCTAAAGGGGGTGGCTTCATTCCTGAAATGAGGTAATTAAGCGAGTACATACTATTAGTATTTTTGCAATTTAACTATTTTAGTTCTTTTTGACAATAACAAAACGAATAAAATTATTCTAATCAATTATTATTCTGATAACTCCATTGCAATCTATTAGATTTCCATATGCCATAGTTGAATGAGCTGTATATCTTTATTAAATTATAAAAAGACTTGATTAGTTAAGTTAAAAGTTAAAGTTAATAGAAACAATGACATCGTGACATGCATTAAACAAATTGAAATAGTTTATTATAAATTATTTTGATTTATTATCTATATATATATTTACCAACTCCTCCGCACGAGCAGGATGCGACACAAGGTCAATTTCTTAAGCGGAGTTCAACAGGTTTGAATTTAGAGTTTTCCTTCTCCTAGACCGATTGCCTAACCAAGGTTAAAGAGCCCAGTCTGCCCTACTATTTATCCATAGCTGGAGGGAGAGTAGGATTCATACCTTTCCCAAGAGTATTAGCGCTAAGTGAAATGCAATTACCACGTCAGGATTTGAACTCGGGGCAATTTATTATTTATATATAAATAAATCTAGATATCTACATCTAGATAATGAATGTTATGCTTAAGTAATAGGTACATGGTACTTTTCACAATATCACAATGTTTTAATTAAGGGACCCCGCCCTTTCGGCATATATGTCGGTAACTAAACTTTGTAACCCCCTACTCTAAAAGGACTCAGCAACAAATTAACGAAAATGAGACATTAAAATTGTTAGGGCAGAGTTATCTCCCCTAACAATTGATCTTCACCGAAAAAAGTGTAGTATCAGACAACAACATAGCTGCTTGATGAATACATTACATGTTAACAGTTAATTGTTTATCCAACCAGCCTGATGTATCCTGGTACGTGAAAAAAAAAAAAAAAAATAAAAACGAATATTGTGTTTTAAAAATATATTTAACTGTTTTGTTATATTTTTTTATTCCTAAGATCTTGGATATATAAAAAATATTAAAATGTTAAAGATTGATTAAAACTTCTTTAACTTGACTGGTTTTCCAACTTAACATCTTTGACGAAAAAAAGAATACTTGCACATTTGAAGATAAAACCCTGCGAATCGAATGTAATTTATTAAGATAACGTTCGACTCTCATTCACACGTGAACGCCAATCCTCTGGAATTCATAAGTTTATTAGTCTTGAAATGAAAAATCACTGATGATGCTGTAACAGTACGGTTTACTAAAAAAAAATGAAGCTGCTACTATAATCTCGTAAATTCACACCAGCACACAAAACATTTAGTACACACAAGAAGTAAAAACTATAACAGGGTGTCAAGTCCTTCGACGTGACGCATGCGAAACCTGTAGGAGAACTGCCTCTCCGTCCACTCGCATGTTTTTAAAATGGCTATATTATTATTAATATTATTATATTATCTGCATAAGATGGCAGCATAAAATGGCAGTTTGGCGAACGGCTCTCAGAGAGTAGATTGACACGCGAGACAGCGAACGCGGTTAGTTCCTGGTAAGTCACTGTCACTTCTATTACAGATGTCAGCTTATGATCAAATCACGCTGAAAACACCGGTTCCCACTAGATCACTGAAGTTAAGTAACCAGGAGCCTGTTCAATACTTAAGAGTTCTAAATAGTTCAATTTGTAAAAAAGTATAATAATCTTTATTTAACTCTCTGTCACTCATTTTTTCCATCTTTTCATTATGTTTGATTAACGTTATCGCTTCCGCGCGCTCACCCTCTCTCTATATCTTTCCTCTATTCTCTACTCATAAATATGGACTAGGAAAGAAGAATGGCACCACTGATTAAATTTTCCAAAAGATTTATCGAGAAATAAAAGTCACCCTAGCTAAAGACAATTCTCATATTACAGTTGGGGGGTTGTTCAATGCGTACTGCTTAGCAAGCTAGTCTCGCAGATCTAATACTACTGAATAGCGAGTTCGAACCTCCCTGGATGCCCAATAATGCAGAGCGGCTCATTGTCGGTATCAACCTGACAACGAGAGAGTCTATCCCCTTGACAATAGAGATTGTTTTTTGCTGAGGTGGAGAGCCACGCCTACAGTCAGCTCCCTACTTTATTCCACAGATTACCCAAACTGTGTATACTCATACACTGAGTTGGCAGGGACCGGTATCGAACCAAGGAACTTTCCGATTACCTAGGCGGGTGCTCTACCGACTGAGTTAGACCGGCCCCACAAAAACTATAATATAAAAATGAGTAATAAATTGTTGTCCGCCTCTGAAGAAGGACTTATTAACTGTACCAAATTAATTGCTTCACTAGGAAAGAATAATGGCGGCATCGATAGAATTTTCTATGAAAAAATTCAGCAAGAAGAAGACAAATCCTCCCAGCTAAAAGGAATCTGTTTGAAATAATGGGGAAAAAAAAAGAAAAGAAAAATGGAGGTTTATTACTAATTTGATCAACATGGCTACCAATAATAAAAAAAGGAAATGTTCAAATCAAAACAACCGCGAAACAACATAGGAGGGGGGGGGGTGACAAATAATAAGCGGAATATCTAATCAGGTTCAAAATTTTATTGCAAAAAAACATGGATTTATGGCGACAGTGTGTTTGTTCAATAGTATATCTTTATTGTGAAAAGGCTTGGTTTGGTTTCTTTGTTTAAAGGCAGGTCAATTTTCGTAGATGATTTAAAACCATCCTTGCAGAAGAATTGTACTGGTAATATTTAACGCATAGGTTAATACATTTACCGAGGGTATTAATTCGAAAGTATAGTGCACCTTATTGTGAAAGAGTTTATATATATATATATATATATATATATATGTGTGTGTGTGTGTCTGTGTGTGTGTGTATGTGTGTGTGTGTGTGTGTGTGTGTGTAATATAGTGAAAAATTGAAAAAACACAAGTTCATAAACGAGTGATGTTTATTTCGCCAGTGCTGCAGTGTTTCGATCTGTTTCAATAGATCTTCATCAGGGCTTTTGTTAATTTGAGGAAAAAATAAATTTATCCCAGAGAATAAGAAGACTGTAAGATTGACAACAGAATGACCGACAAAGCAAAAGACTTATATGGTCAGTCTTAAATGTGGAAATGTGTCCATGCCATCCGTCATGTACCGCTTACGTAGAGACCGCTTCAGGATGGGGTGCTTGGGCTGTCTTACCTCAAATCCTCACAGCTACCAACGGCCTGCCTTTCCAAAAGAATGTGCACCCGGCCCCCACTTCTGTCAATTGGTTCTCATCGCTGAAGCAGACTTCCGCAAGGGTCATGATGTCTACCCCATATCGAGTTATTTGCCATGATGCCAGTTTGTTGTTCATGGTTTCCCAATCCCTCAAGATCGAGGTGTCCAAACATTCCAGGTGGCTATTGTCAGCCCAGGTTTGTTGTTGCAATATTTTCTTGTTTCCGCCCTGCTAATATGAACAGCCGCAGGTTGCTGGCCAACTGGATAGAATAACGGGCATTTGTTTAGGGTACCTTTTCATACCCTTCCCAAGTGTCTAGGTGGGCAGTACTACCAAAAGGACTGCTCATCCACTCACAATCTCGCCGGCTGTAGATTCACAGATGTGCTTCCAGCCCTTCAGGCCTGCACACGCCACCGTTCCTCCATCATGTTGACATGTTCTGCGCTTGTGTGACACGCACCACATGCTCTCCTTCCCCAAAGACTAATATCAGTGACAAGCTGAGGCAAGATGACTGAGAGTATTTGGGGAGTGCAGGCGGATGATCTGACAAGATCTACGGATTCACCACACTGACCCCACCCCAAAGTTTTGACTCAGTCAAAGTCCATAGGTACAATTTTCGATCAAATTGGTGACGTTGATACAATTTCACATTGTATTTATATTTATAAGCATAAAGATAATTTAAAATATTTAAAAGATAAACAGGTAAATACAGATATTCTAGATGTCACTGAAATTAAGTGAATTAAGAGTAAACATTCATAGAGAACAAGAAATAATGTGTTAAGGACAAGTACTTTTTACAATTCAAACAATAAAAGGTTAACTTAGCCAAGAAATACGTCCTCTCAGCTACACTATTAGCTCCATATTCTCAGCGTGCCTGACTGAAGGTTTTTTTTTGTTTTTCTTGGCTAAGTTAACCTTATATTGTTTGAATTGAGGTGCGTAGTCTAATGGTTAGAGGCGCGTGGTCTAATGGTTAGAGTCGTAGGAAATGGACTCGTTAACGCGAGTTCAATTCCTGGACGAAGCTGTTGGAATTTCACATGGCGCTAATACCCTTGGGAAAGGTATGAATCCAATTCTCCCTCTAGCTATGGGTAAATAGCAGGGCAGACTGGACTCTTTAACCATGGCTAGGTAACCAGTCTAGGAGAAGGAAAACTCTGAATTCAAACCTGCTAAACTCCGCTTAAGAAATTGACCTTGTGTCGCATCCTGCTCGCGCGGAGGGGTTGGTAAATATATATTGTTTGAATTGCAAAAAGTACTTGTCCTTAACACATTATTTCTTGTTCTCTTTGAATGTTTACTCTTAACGTCATTGATATGTAAAAAATATTAATTTTAATTCGTATTTTTTGTTTAAATCAGCAATGACTCTCACAAAGTTTATTCCAACTCCTTTCACCCCCCCCACACATATGGTCAAAATCCTAACTTATATATATATATATATATATACTTTCAAAAAATAAGACAGAAAAACTCAACAAACCGTCATTTGGCTATTATAAATTTATTTCGACCGGTAACTCCACAAATAAGCCCAGTCTTGTCAGATAGCCATGACAAAACTTATTGAAAGTGTAAATATTGCTCCGTATATAATTAATTTATTATCTTACATTGAGTTCTCTAAGGGATTTGAAATAATCCTTGTATAAATCTATAAGTGTATATCTGCATGGGAATGCATTGTGAATATACAGAGGATATAGATGATCCCAAATAAAATCATCTCCATCTTCCTACCTGTCTTTTAGATACTTTTACCTTTATATATATATATATATATATATATATATGATGAAAAATAGGATAGCAACACATTGAAGGCTGATGTCGATTTTGACAAGTTAGTAATAAAACTCCGTTGTGGAGGTTTATTACTAATTTTACGCATGAATAATTTTTATTCCTCCTTATTTTGGAACCTGTGCATTTAGTGTTGTTCAGTATGTGTGATCATTTACTGTAATCTAACTACATATACATTCAATTCAAATTGAAATATATATATATATATATATATATATATATATATATATATATATCAAAGTGTTGCAATGTTATTTCCCGCCTTTATATGTATAATATACGCGTGTGTGTATCCGTATGCGCGCGCGTGTGTGTGCGTGTGCGTGTGCGCGTGTATATATAAGTGTGTGTGTGTGTGTGTGTGTGTTAATGAATGAAGTTGATAATTATATTATCCTTGTCCGTCATGTGGAGCAGCTGAGACCTTCTCCTTCCCTGCGGCCCCTGCGTGTCAGCTTATTAAGAGATGCTTTCTTCACCGGATTCTGGAGTTTAATGGGTCCATTTCCTCATTGAAAAGCGACTTTGTGCGCGCACTGCTAATGATAATATAGTTTCAAGCAGGAAGAAAGTCGCGCCTTGCCGTGATCGTAATCTCTCTCCATTGCAATAGAATGTACCCATCTAGCGCAGTCCAGTATACAGTCAAAAAAAAAAAAAAAAAAAAAAAAAAAAAAAGAAAAAAACGCCCAAGAAACATTTAAACCAAATTTAAAGTGTACGTATGTATCTTTGACACTCATGCACTTTTAGATAAAGGCGATTATAAAATTGCAAAGTTAAAAAAATAATCAGTTTATAAATGACCTCACAGAATTTCTTTTGTCAATATCTAATTTTTATTTTATTTTTTTTTTTTTTTTTTTTAATATTTTCGTCATACAACGTGTGATAGCACGTGCGATACCCTGTCCTCGTCAGCTGTCGACTAGGAGTGATAACACAGTTTCGGTAGCTACGACAGGACTGCCACTTCCTAGCGCTACCAAGCACTAGGAAGTGGCATATCTTGTGATACTATGATTGAAAACGAACATGTTAAGAATAAATAAATAAATGAATAAAAAAGAGAATAGGTTAAAGCCAGGCATAAGTAAATGGGGTGGGTGGTTGGCCTTTTTACGAATCCAAAGATTAGGCCGTAAAGTTTAAGAAACCTGTACGACCATCATGAAGTTAGGCCACTTAGTGATAATATCTTATGCACCCAGGTATTAAAAGCATAAAAATTTTATGAGAAAGTCTCTTTTGAAAAAATTAATATTGAAGACACTACGTCTGGAAAAAGATTTAATTACTTTAATTTTAAGGGTTAATGACGACTAGAAGTCGGCGATTCGATTTAAGTACTGGCCATCTGAGTGGTCCGGAGAAGATGGGTGGGGAAGGAGAGTTTGACATAAATACAGCTAAACTCGAGCACTAAGGCAGTCAACCCCGGGCCCTAGAGGTGTTAACGTCGGTAGCAGTAGTTAGCCCCAAATCCACAAGTGAAGTCAGTAGCCAGCCAGTTGAATAGATTTCTAAAATATCACAGACCCCTTCTTCCATCCGCGTCTTGTTTACAAACACTTGTAGTTGTTGTTTTTTTTTAAATCCTTGTGACCCTGTTTTCTGACTCATGCCCTCAAATCGGCCAGCACAGAATATCACAACGTTTGGGGTTCTAGACATCGTGCATTGAAGGTGCAGAGCGCAGAACAGGTCGTCTCACAATCTTAGTCCATCCTAAGAATAGTTATTCTTTTTCTTTATATATATATATATATATATATATATATATTATATATATATATATATATATGGAATTTGATAATTTGCTTTTGAAACATTGTTATGTATAGTATTTATTATTTATATTTTTTGAAGGCAATTACAATGCGTATATCGTATAAAATGCGATAATTATTGAAAATAATCATAACATTTAAAACCCGGCGTTGAAACAGCTGTACGGTGTTCCCGTGGCGCACTTTATTCGCCGGGTTTGCTTGTTATGATTATGATAAACATCCTCGTTGTCTAGCTGATACCGACAATAGTTCATTCCGCCTAATTTACTTATTTACCCAACCCGTTCGTTACGGTCAAATCACGTTGATAAAACTGGTTTTCGCTAGATCACCGAAGTTAAGCAGCGATGCGTCTGTATAATACTCAGATGGGTGACTATCTAAGCAACAGCTGATAATGTGAGAAATTGAACATCAAAATGACTTGATTCGACATTAAATGGCCCAGAAAGGGTTGATATACCGTAAAACAAAGCCAAAGCAAGGAACAAACCTGTTCGCCACGGGTAGGATATGACACAAGTCACAAGGTCTAAAGTACGGGGCCCCAGAGAGAATCTAACTTGCTATTAAATAGTAATGGATCTGCGAGACTAGCTTGCTAATCATTACACCATTTTTAATTTTACTTTTGTTTATAATTCTTGGTGATTTTACAAGTTAAAACATTTGCTACACTTTCCTTTCTTCCAAAGATCCTGTTCATTATGATTGGCGGGAAACGAGTTAACAGTATTTTTTTCTTTTTCAAATAATTTGGTTGCTGTATAATTTACCGACAAGCTTTTCCTTCAGAAACTGTACAGCATTTTCGAAGCGTAATTTTTCAAGCTGTAAATTACTCATAACAATTCAAATTAGTAACAGTCGCCATGCAATTCTTTAAAATAATTCCAACTAATGGTTACTGAGACACTGTGTAACAATGAAAGCCTTCCACTTTGAATTTATCCTAATGTAGATAACTATCAGGTTGCATTGTTATCTCTTAGAAAAATCGTACAACACATGTGTAATGTGGATTTCATCTGTTGATATCTCTCCTCCTCCTTTTTTTTAATCATTTTATTCAATTTCAAATGACATACGCGCATTTCTGATGACATGGATTTTCGGCCAACGCTAATTTTACCGTGGGCGGAAGTTGACAGTCCTGGTATTTAAGAAGTCTATGCTCTCTCTCTCTCTCTCTCTCTCTCTCTCTCTCTATATATATATATATATATATATATATATATATATATATATATATATATATGTAAAATGAAACTGGAAGTGAATCCGACAGTATGTTCAAAAAATGAATAAAGGAAAGAAAGTATAGAATGGATAATATAGGATATTTTAATCAATTTTACTTATACGTGTTTCGGTCAGGAGTTTATCCATGTGTACATTATTCAAATTATTATTATTTTTAAATAACCAAATGAAATGAAATAATAATAATAGAAAAAATGTAGAAATGTTCCGCACACAAAGAAAATTCGACCTTCATCGGAGTAAATCCTTATTTTAAAATGATGAAGGTCGTCCTGTTTCGCGGTATCACGTCTCTTATATATATATGAAGAAAGAGGATTGGAATAAATCCGACAGAATGTTTCTTTCACAATATATTTTTCCACTTTTACTCTGCTTACCATCTCCAACTCTCTTCTCTTTTGATCTCTTTCTCTTCCTTTCCAATGATTCCCACCTGACCAATCAAAACATTTCCTCACAAAACGCTTACCCACCCACTTGATCTCTTCTCCTATCCACCCCTCCCGTCCACTCCCCCTTCTATAAAACACTTGTATATACCTTGTTAATTCAATAAAGCGACTGATGATGCCGAGCTCCATGCTCTAACGAAATATATCCTACATACGTTTGTCTGAGTTTTGTTCTTGTGTTTCTCATATCTCTACCATATATATATATATATATATATATATATATATATGTGTGTGTGTGTGTGTGTGTGTGTGTGTGTGTGTTCATTTCATCCTAAACTCAAATTGACCCCTATTTGGAAAAGGGTTGAGCATTTCATCGTTATATATGTATTTAATAAGCCCTCCTTATGAATAGGATGCGACACAAGGTCAATTTTTAAGCGGAGTTTAAAAGATTTGAATTCAGTGTATTCCTTCCTCAAGACTGCTTGGGACATGTCTATTTACCCATAGCTGGATGGAGAATAGTTAGATTCATACCTTTCTTAAGGGTATTAGCGTTTTATGAATTTGAACCAGGATTTGAACTCTGTTCGCCGTGTCCAATTTCCAACGATGATGGCCTTTACAGCATGAATTCCAACACCCCTATCTCTCTCTCTCTCTCTCTCTCTCTCTCTCTCTCTCCTTTCTCTCTCTCCCTCCCTCTCTATTGCACTAAAGGGGAGACATTAGTTGAACTTTCACTGTTAAGCGTAAGGCATTTACTTGCCTGTTGTTTACAGACTTGAGTTCTCTGGTGATTGTAAAAACATATGTCCTGTAATTATGTATCAATTAATTGTTCGCCTCTGACTGATAGTCTCCGACGGCCGTAAGGCTAACGAGTTTGGCAAACGGAAATTCTGTCGGGTTTCGCTCCCGGTTAGAAGTTGCTGTTAAAAAAGTCGAATCGCACTGGTGAGACGTAAACGTCGAAACATGTCTGTGGATGACTGAATATATATATATATATATATATATATATATATATATATATATATATATTAACTGTATTAACCAACGCCTATATCCACTTCGCTATAGTCCGAATAATCCAAATAAACCAACTTATCAAGCCTCGTCTCAAAATTTCAGAAAAATAATTAGAAACGTTTGACTGATATCAAACAAAACAGAAAAAGATATAAATAAGTTCAATTATGAAACTGACACCAGGTTCTTCATTAATATTGAATTGTTTTTTTTTGTTTGTTTGTTTTTTTTTTGTTGTTGTTGTTTTGTTTTCTTCTTACCTATAAGTAAATCCAAATTGGCCACTATTCAGTGCAAAAGGTTGTTATGGCAATTGGATATGGGGAAAAAACGAATAGGAAAAATAAGTGAAGATGGGAATATGAAAATATAGATTGATAGGGTGTGACTTAGTTGTTTAAGGGCTAATAAGAAAATACCATCAGCTCCTCACTTTACCGCACAGATCAACGTGCTACTCATACGCTGAGTTGGCGAGGGCCGGTATCGAGGGACCAATAAAAGGATACTAACTGACCTTGGACTAAAAGAGTTCAGTAAAGTTATAGTAAAGGTTAAGTTTATTTTGTCACTTATTTAGACTGAAACGAGTATGCTATAAATTGACTTTCTTGGATTTTGATTCTCACTGGATGCTCCATAATTCTGTCCTTGTGCCAAACAACGCTAAGATTAGTAAATGGCTACCCTGCAAAGGGTTGTTATGACAATTAGACACGGAAAAAGAATAAAAAGAATGATTGGAGTACAGAGAATGAATGAAGATGGGTAATATGAACTGATAGATCGACAGGGTGTCTGAGGACCAATAAGTCGTCGGGGTGGCCTAAAATCGGTATCAGCCAGACAGCGAGGGAGTCAATACCCTTATCACTAGCGACTATATAAATGTATCATCATCAGTCATCAGTAAATTAAGGTTATTACTAAATATTTCCCGGGACTCTGGAGTTTAAATCACTAAAATTAGAGGGTCGGTTGTTTTTATTTTTGAGGGGTGTCCTGGTTTGCAAGTGAGAATTCCCACAGGAGTTACACCCCTTACAACATTTCATTCCTTTTGTTTACATCTGCGACTACTTCGTTACCGGAAGCGCTTCTTGTGGTTACCCAGAATCCTCCACCAGCGCGCGGGCCCTTTAATTCTTTTCCACTTTGGCTCGCCTATTAGACGGACGTGTTCGCAACCTCTTCGTGTTCTTCCTTAAATAGAACAGTTTTTTACCCTTTCTCGTAGAATGGAATAAACGAAATTACCCAATCCCGGTTTTTGTTATTCTTTGCTTGAAGGAGTTAACTACATGAAACGAAAAGCCGTATTATACACTTTGGACAAGATATATGCGGCGAAGTAGAAGTTCATGATAAGGGGGGCTTCATTGATTCACTATATTGCTCTGTCCGTACATATACTGGGAGATCGAGCCTTCCTACGGTTAAACCTGTAATTATACAGCTGAATGGTTTTGACGGCACAAACTAATGTATCTATAACGTATCCCCCCTCCAAACTATTATATTACTTAACGTATTTCTACGAAAAATCGATGGCTTGGCCGACAAGACAATATGTATATATTCTACTAAAATATATCTCCTCCCTCAAAACTATGTATTAAATGTATTTTTAAATAATGTTTTTCTACGAAAAAAATTGAACTAGCCGAAAACGAATTAATAATTAAACCAATTAATCGTTAGTCCTGCAATTATGTAGCACGTCCCGCTCGCGTTTACTTCAAGCGAATGAAGTACATAGACACACTTCTAAGACAATATTACTAAGTAAATACATAAAAGTAAAATACAACATAAAACGTAAGCATAAAAGCGTTGTTTAAATTATCGATTAAAATCAAGTCCTTTATGACCTTTTATGTAGACTCACTCTCGCACAGACACGCACACACACACACACACACACACACACACACACACGCACACACAGCGAATGCTAAACCACACTCTACGTGATACGAGAAATCGAGCTCTCGAATTTTTTTATAATGGTGACCATCTTAAAGCCATAATATTCAAATCTTAGATCACTTGTAAAACTCCTGTGTATCAGTTATGTAAAAAATATACTTAGTACTCTGTGTCGCTTTTGTAATCTGAAAAAAAAAAGCATTTAAAATGTGTCCCATCATTATGGTCTACCCTATATGTGTGTGTGTGTGTGTGTGTGTGTGTGTGTGTGTGTGGTGCGTGCGTGCGCGTGTGTGTAGAAAAAAGTATAAAAACACAAAGTATTCCAAAAGATGAGTCTGTTCTTGATGGTGAAGTCGATGTTATAACATTTCGGTTTATGCAACCTTCATCAGGACATGTGGTAATATGTTGTATGAAGATGGTGGGTGACCTGCGAAATATACTATTTTTTCTACATACTGTCGGATTTGATTCTCTATTTTATTCCCATATATATATATATATATATATATATATATATATATATATATATATAATATATATATATATATAATCACCCAATGAGAAACGCTATTTTTCATTAATAATATAACTCTACTTGCAGCTGCAAGGAATTTCCATTTTTTTTAAACCTCTGCTTTGATGTTCTGTTATTAAACACGGGGTGCGAGTGGGGGTGATTGATCTGTTTGTACCTAATTATATTTTAGTAGATATTTACACCTAATAGAGAATAAGAAGAAACCGATACGGTGACGACGACGACGACAACGACGACGACGACGAAGAAGAAGAAGTTTGAAGTAGTAAGAAGAGGATTGAAGGAGGAGGAGGATTGAAGGAGGAGGAAGATTGAAGAAGATGAAGAAGTTTGAAGTAGTAGGAAGAGGATTGGAGAGGAGGGGATTGAAGGAGGAGGAGGATAAAAGAAGAAGAAGAAGAAGTTTGAAGTAGTAGGAAGAGGATTGGGAGGAGGAGGATTCAAGGAGGAGGAAGATTGAAGAAGATGAAGTTTGAAGTAGTAGGAAGAGGATTGGGGAGGAGGGATTGAAGGAGGAGGAGGATAAAAGAGAAGAAGAAGAAGTTTGAAGTAATAGGAAGAGGATTGAAGGAGGAGGAGGATTGAAGGAGGAGGAAGATTGAAGAAGATGAAGAAGTTTGAAGTAGTAGGAAGAGGATTGGAGGAGGAGAGGAGGAGGATTGAAGGAGAGGAGGATAAAGAAGAAGAAGTTTGAAGTAGTAGGAAGAGGATTGGAGGAGGGCGGGGATTGAAGGAGGAGGAGGATAAAGAAGAAGTTTGAAGTAGTAGTAAGAGGGTTGAAGAAGGAGGAGGATAATTGAAGGAGGAAGAGGATTGAGGAGGAGGAGGATTGAAGGAGGAGGAAGATTGAAGAAGATGAAGAAGTTTGAAGTAGTAGGAAGAGGATTGGGGGAGGAGGGGGATTGAAGGAGGAGGAGGATAAAAGAAGAAGTTTGAAGTAGTAGGAAGAGGGTTGAAGAAGGAGGAGGATAATTGAAGGAGGAGGGGGATTAAAGAAGAAAGAGAAGAAGAAGAAAGAGGAGGAGGAGGTTTGATAGAGGATGAGGGGGGATTAAAGAACAAGAACAAGGACGGAAATGGGTGTTTAATTATTTCTTATTTCGTATGTTAATGACTCATAGTTATGTTTGATCTTGCAGGCAAAGATATTGTTTCAATATATTGGCATTCCTAAATAAGGAACATACAAGGTACCTTGACTTACGAGTTTAATTTGTTCTACTCGGAAATAAATTTTTTCATATATATATATTTACCAACCCCTCCGCGCGAACAGGATGCGACACAAGGTTATTTTTTAAGCGGAGTTTAACAGGTTTGAATTCAGAGTTTTCCTTCTCCTAGACTGGTTACCTAGCCACGATTAAAGAGTCCAGTCTACCCTGCTATTTTCCCATAGCTGGAGGGAGAATTGGATTCATACCTTTCCCAAGGGTATTAGCACCATGTAAAATGTAAACAGCTTCGTCCAAGAATTGAACTCTGGTCGACGAGTTCATTTCCCACGACTCTAACCATTAGACCACGCGCCTCTATAATCAATTTCTTATTTTATCAATTTCTTCGTATATCAATTCAATTTTCCCCATTGAAATAAACAGAAATTGCATTAATCCATTCCAGTAACCCCTCGCCCAACAACCTCATTTTTGTTATACAATTTTTAATAAGAAAATTAGAATCGTGGACATGGTAGTATTCGAACTTGAGTCGCTCACTTACGAACTTAGGAAGTAATTGTCTCCATATCCCCCTGCGATAGATTAAATAGTGTTACAATTCATAAATTGTGAACAGACCTGTAGCTAGGAATATTTGGACTGATGCCTGTTGACTTTGAAATCAGGAAGTCCGTGGAAAATTACCGGTGACGGTGATAATCTTTTGATCCCTTGAAAACGCGCCATGACAGAAACGTAAAAATAGTTCAGAGTTAGATGCGACCTAGCTTTTGAAGGAGAGGGGTCGTCTCTTTCGGGGTCCAATCTCATCCAATTCAAATGGGCTAATAAAACTTGATCAAGCAAAACAAGGCCTTGTTGTGTTTTGTAAATTATTAAGACAATGGTCAGCTTAGCCCAGTCCAAAGAAGAATTAGCAAGAAGGAAGAAAATCAACCCCCAGCAGATATAAAGGCACAAAGAAAATGGCGTCCGACGAGATAGAGTCAACAACCAGCCTAGACGAAGAAACAGTGTCAGCAAGAACCAGCAACAAGTAGAAGTTATAAAGTAAGATCTTTACCTCTAATCTAATAGATCTCTTTGTCTCGCTCTCTCTATTATATACCCGAGTATGACAGAAGGGTATATATATGGCTATACAACAATAGAAACTGTTCTGATCTTCTACAAGAATGGTTTGGCATTACCTAGTCCAAGAATATATATATATATATATATATATTTATATATTTTATTAAGAAATTTAAAAAAACAATTGTTCCAAAAATGAGATGAATTTATTTATCGACGTTAAACGTTTCGGTTTCTTTAAACCTTCATCAGGATGTATTAAGGGGTGAAGAAATTGATGGATGTTTTATAGATGACAGAAGATAAAAATCTTTATAAATTTTTTTTGTTGAGTAACTGTATTTGTTCAGCGTTATATTTTTGAAAGACGATTCGCGATCCACACACGCGAAGATGTCATGACGCGTGACGTAACTCGAAGAAATGCATTCAACAAAAGACAAGAAAAAGTATTAATGGACTTATTTCATGAGAACAAAGTGGGAATGATAACTAAATAATTAAATAAAGCCTGGTATTTTGTAGTTATTTAAAACTATTTTAGCTAGAAACGGTGATATGTTAAAAAAAATCCATATCGATTATTAAGGGAGGGCAAACTTAATAATAAATTCATCTAGTTTTTGGAACAACTGTTTTTTCAAATTTCTTAATATTATCGGATTTATTTCCATATTTACTCCCATATATATATACTTAAAACCTGTTAAACTCTGCTTAAGTAATTGACCTTGTGTCACATCCTGATCATGCGGAGGCGTCGGGTAAATATATATAAATTCATAGAGTAATTTATCAATGTTTTTTCTGGGTTTTTATGAACGTGCGTCATTATTCAGCTAAATTGAATAGTATTTCATCATAAAAAATGATTCCTGTTTTTGAAAACTCTGACGTTGATGGATACGGGGTGTACACTGAAGAATTTCCACCACAGTACTATGTTCATTTGCTGTGTCACATTTGTAACATTTAGACAGTGCGAGGCCGCAACACAGCCCAAGAACACACACACACACACACACACACACACACACACACACACACATATATATATATATTATATAATATATATATATATATAGTCATCTACAGACACGTGTTTCGACTTATCAAGTCTCTTTAGTGTGGCGAGACATTTGTAAGCTACCTACAGTCGGGTTGAAATCCGATCGGTTCAGCATCAGTCGGACGGCTTAACCGCTTGGCTATCGTCACCCACAGAATGCGAAGGGGATTTAACTGTTTTTATACACACCTCTGTATGTATGTAAAGGCCGCCATAGAATGCTCCATCCCTTATATAGAGAGCGTTGCTCTGATAATAATGTTATTAAATAATGAGATGACCCCAAAAAAAAAAAAAAAATTTAAGTTACGCCTAGATAATAGGAAAAGTTACTAGAATTTTGGGGGAAAATGAATGAGAAGCTACATGTCAATTTTTTGATTGGTCGATGGATGCCAGTAAGGCGAAAAAGTGAGTGAGAAAAAGACAAAGTGAAGAGATGGGCAGTCTGGACTGAGTGTTTCGAGAGAACTGACACAAGATGAATGTCTGTCTTAAAGTATCTTTACTTGAGGACATAGATAGATATAAACAAACTGATATAGATTGTGTTATGACTGAATTAATCAATTAACAACATTGAAAATCAAGAAAAGGTCTATTACTTTTTGTACAGGAATATAGATAAGAGTCAACATGCAGTTCTCCAACAGTCTGACTAGCTACTCGATTAGTAGTGACTTGACTACGAATACTACTACGTAACTCGACCACGAATAACCTCACGTATTTGTATCCATATGTGTTTCATTGGACGTGTCCAACTATCTTGGGAAAATATCTTCCCTTACAACACACACACACAGAACGAAATGCCTCCCGGAGATTCCGTTTAAGAAACTGAAGATGAAGACTCTCCTGTAGATATAGAGTAGAGTTTCTTCATTTTGGATTCTCGTAATAAATACATTTTTCATTGCCACTGACAATCTTTCTTAGAAATGATTTTATATTTTCTTCTGAGCCAAACAAGAAAAAAGAAAGAAAGACAAAGTATTTTAACACTTTTTTGTGTCATTTATTTATTCTTAGCTTCTGAATGATGTGTCCTACGGCTTATAAACGACCTACTACAGTTGACTGATTATAAAAAAAACTCATTCATCTTCAAACACTATTCGGCTGTTGTTAACATTTGCATTAACCGAATATCTATCTATCTATCTATCTATCTATCTATATATATAATATATATAATATATATATATATAATATATATATTATAATCAGTCTGTTCATATCTATCTATCTATCTCTGCTCATACTAATCTATCTATCTATCTATCTATCTAGCTAGCTAGCTATCTGTTCATATCTATCTATCTATATCTGCTCATACTTATCTATCTATCTATCTAGCTAGCTATCTGTTCAATATTATCTATCTACTCTATCTATATCTATCTCAATCTGTTCATATCTATTATCATCTATCTATCTCAGTCTGTTCATATCTATCTATCTATCTATCTCTGCTCAACTTATCTATCTATCTATCTATCTATCTATCTGTTCATATCTATCTATCTATCTATCTATCTATCTATCTATCTCTGCTCATACTTATCTATCTATCTATCTATCTATCTATCTAAGTCTGGTCATAATCTATCTATCTATCTATCTATCTATCTATCCATCTATCTAAGTCTGGTCATAATCTATCTATCTATCTATCTATCTATCTCAGTCATGCTATCTATCTATCTATCTATCTATCTATCTGTCTGCTCATGACTATCTATCTATCTATCTACTATCTATATCTATCTATTATCTATCTGTCTGTCTGTTCTTATCTATATATCTATCTATCTATCTATCTATCTAGTCTGTTATATCTACCTTTCTCAGTCTCTTTATATATGTCATCCTCTTCATATCTATCTATCTATCTACACCCCGCGGTACAATTTTCATGGAGAAAAAATGATTTCCTTTATTTTTGCCTTCCGTTTTCAACGCATAATTTTTTCCATTTTCAAAATATATTAACCTAAATTGAGTATATATATATATATATATATAATATATATATATATATATATATATATATAAATGTGTATGTGTTCGTGTGGGTCTGAGGACATATGTGTGTGGGTGGGTGTGTATAACATATTTGATTATATGTCAGTCTCTCTTTTTCTCTTTCCCGCTTTCTCTCAACATATATATGCTTGTGTTTTATATGTTTGTGTAATATACGTTATCTCTGTCTCTCTCAGTCTCTCACTGTCCATGCACACACACTCTCTCTCTCTGTCTCTCTCTCTCTCTCTGTCTCTCTGTCTCTCACTCTCTCTCTCTCTGTCTCTCTCTCTCTCTAAGAATGATCCTAAGCAGAACCTTTTTTAACTTCAAAGTATTAGTCTATTTGAGAGCTCAATGTATAATAATTGGTTAATTACATACAGTCAAAATATCAATCATATAATATGAAAGTTAATGTTAATATGATCGGTATTATATATATATATATATATATATATATATATATATATATATATATATATATATATTAAGGTAGTGTGGACACCTATGCGATCTTCAGACCATGTCCACGCTACCTTAACTCAAATATAAACGCTCTATCAATGATATTGAGCAATATCTGCTTATAAATATAGCACCCATATTATATACAAATTATTATATATATATAAATAGATGGGTGTCTGTATCTGTGTCTGCGTGTGTGTGTCTGTGTGTGTGGTAATCAAAACCATTCTTCTTGGTCCAGTATATCAGGAAGATCTACTAGTTTTCTTTATTCCATAATAAACTTTTAGAATTTTTTTCTTTGATCTTCCAACATTAAAAGAATTTGTTTGAACCATGATGAAAATGTTCGCTCAAATGTTACAAACGCTTTGAGATTTAAAAGAAGAAAAAAAGAAAACGTTTTGTGATTTACAACAAGACAAATTTGAAATTTGAATCGCAATCTAAGAGTGCAAAATGTTTTAGGTGACAAAAATATTAATAACTAGATGATGGGCATTTATATTTAAGTTAAGGTTGCATGACAATAGAGTCAACGGCGTCAGGTTACTGACATATTTTCGCCTATGCGATCTTCAGACCAAAAAGATGGATTCACTTCCATTTTTCTCACTTACACACACACACACACACACACACACACACACACACACACACACACACACACACATACACACACACACACACACACACACACACACACATATATATATATATATATATATATGTGTGTGTGTGTGTGTGTGTGTAAATGAGAAAAAATGGAAGTGACTCCAACAATTATCTTGAAAGATAAATGGAAAGAAAATGTATAAAAATTCTATTTATTGAAATACCGACTCGTGTTTCGACCAAGAATTTGTCCTTGTATACATAGTTATCCTATTTAGTATTATTTTTAATATAATAAAAAAATAAAATAATAATAGAAAAACAAAAAAAAATTGAGTATACAAAGAGCGGTCTTATATTAAGAAAAATTGAAAAACCACAGGTTTAAATTTAAAAAATGTAAAAGACACAGGTTTAAATTTTTTAAATTAAAAAAAAACACAGGTTTAAATTTTAAAAATTAATTTTTTTTTTAAATTGAAAAAACATAGGTTTAATTTTTTCTTAATATACTACATACCGTCGGATTCACTTCATTTTCTTCACACACACACACACACACACACACACACACACACACACATATATATATATATATATATATATTTTTTTTTGAAGGCAAAATAATGCAAATTTATGTTGAAAAACATAAAGAAAAAAAATATATCTCAAATGACCTCAAACCTCCCACAAACACAACACCTCACGGGACCCAACGGAACCCTACGATCTCTGTCGAACTTCAAATCTCCATCAAACGCAACGGAACCAGACCATGTTTTTCAACATAAATTTGCATTATTTTGCCTTCAAAAAAAAATATCTATTACATTTTATAATTAATGCTTCTAACACACTATAAAGACAAAACAAAAAATCCTTATTTTATATATATATATATATATATATATATATATATATATATATATATATACTAGACAAAACGTGACCCATTGGGTCACCCATTCAGCTCTGGGTAGATAATTGAGATTAGAGAAAGTGCAGTTAGCATAGTGAATAAAATTTTTTTAAATAAATACGGCCGGACGAAACCTTAAAATCATTTTGTTAGCTTTCTAAGAAAGGAAATGTTTGACTTCATTTAAGCTACGGATTGCTGGTTGTGAAATTTAACATAGAAATACATTTCAAATTCTCCCCCCCTCTCTCTCTCCCCCCCCTCTCTCTCTCTCTCTCTCTCTCTCTCTCTCTCTCTACTCCAAAGAAACTAACATTATATAACGAGGTGGTAGTCAAAAGATCCATACAGGGGAAGAAAAAGATAGACACAGAGTAAAGTAAGACATTGGTCGGTTTTTGACTTAATTGCAAAATAAGACTAATTAGAACCAATTAAAACATAATTTATTTCAAACATAATTCAATCCTAAAAGTAAGGAATAGTTTAGTATAATTTTCGTGTCATTAAACTAAACAGTAAAAAAAGCCTTTAAGAAGCAAAAGTTGATTAACTCAGCTTTAGTATGATATATATATATATATATGTAAACAAGGTTTGTTTAGAATGGCTTTTTGCCGATAATTTTTTGGAGAATAAGTGCTTAATTGGAGTCGTACCTAATTTAGAAATTAATTAATTAATAATGAATTAGGCGGGAATACCTATTAATATATATATATATATATATATATATATATATATATATATATATATATAGAGAGAGAGAGAGAGAGAGAGAGAGAGAGAGAAGTGTTTGTCTGTCTTCTGTGTCTGTCAAATATTGTCTGATGTAATATTACCAAATTTTGTATGCATAATTATTCAAACTAAGCGAAAATTTTAACATTATTCCCGTGAAGAGAAGTATTAGTTCTTTTATCGAGAAACGACATCTTACAATAAATAATTAGCAACGAGACGTCACTTTGATACAAGACGAACGGTAGTGAATTCGAATTTTCAAAAATTCAAAATGAATAATTATATTGTTTTACAAAATTAATAATTTACATTTAATTAATTTATATTCGCACTTATCAGGTGAGGAGTCCAGGTGGGGAATATAAAAACTTTTTTAATAAGAAAAAAAAGTATGTGAGTAAAAATGTATAACACATTCTTTGCATATGGGAAATATAGTAATTTCTATTTTATTATAATTACCACTGCTGCTGCTGCTGCTGCTGATGATGATGATAGATAGATAGATAGATAGATAGATAGATGTTTTACCATCAGATATATAGAGGTTTTGCTATCAGACACATAGACAAATATGAATAGTCTGAGATAGCTAGATGTTTTGCCATCAGACAGAACCTACAATCTTCAGTCAATAAATAACAATGCTTTGCTTTTGTTTGGTAACTGCCTATCACCCCTGCTGATTGGAATGGATTCAGCCTATGTAATCAATAAAAGCTCATTGGTAGATCTGCTAAGTAGAGATGTTAGCCATTTCTATTCATAATTGTCGTATGAAATGGAATCAGCGATACGAGTTCAAATTCTGGACGAGACTATTTGCATTTTACTTTATACTGCCCTACTGTT
>CM042171.1:33991582-33994082 GCA_023376005.1 Doryteuthis pealeii
ACTAAATTGTTTAAAGAAGGTTGAAATAATATTCAAGCAGACCCTTAATGGCGAGCACAACTGTTGTAACATAACAAAGGTTATTAAATGAGAAATAACAAAACAGAGGTTGGAAATGAAATGGAATCTTTATAACATTAACAAAATACAATACTCGCCAGCGGCGTGAAGAAAGGTAGAGCACTGCTAGTGGCAGGAACTACCCAGTCAACATAATACTTACGTATTTATGAGGATTGAGACATACACATTAATGTTCATATGTGGGGTATATGAAGATTAGGACATACCCATTAATGTTCATAGGTAGGATATATGCGAATTGAGACATACCCATTAATGTTCATAGGTAGGGTATATGAGGATTGGGACATACCCATGAATGTTCATAGGTGGGGTATATGAGGATTTGGACATACCCATTAATGTTCATAGGTGGGGTATATGCGGATTGAGACATACCCATTAATGTTTATAGGTAGGGTATATGAGGATTGGGACATACCCATTAATGTTCATAGGTGGGGTATATGAGGATTTGGACATACCCATTAATGTTCATAGGTGGTGTATATGAGGATTGGGACATACCCAATAATGTTAAAGGTAGGGTAAATAACAACACTTGAAATCATAGACTCAGTTAATGAGCTCTTTTTGGTAGACAGAAGAGTTAGAATAGAGGAAATTTCTGAACAACTGCGAAATTCTGTGGATACAGCATACAAAGTTATGCATGATTACGTTGCCTTTTCACCAGGACAATGCAAGATCAAATACTTCAGCAAGAAAGCATTAGTCAGTTTGGTTGGGAACAGCTGCATCTTCCTCCTTACAGTTCAAATCTAGCATCCTCTAATTTCCGATTCTTTGGTTCCATCAAAGAATTGCTGCGCAGAACATGATCATGAAGTGAAGATCACCTTGAATTAATTGGCTAACAACTCCTGTCCAAAGATTTCTATTCCGAAGGAATACAAAATCTCTTCAGTGTGGCTATCCCCGACCCGGATAGAAACCCGACAGATTTTTCATCAGTCCGGTGTCTTAACGACATAGGGTCATTTAATGAAAAAAAAGCAATATAAAATTCATTTTTTTTGGGGGGGGGGTGACAACTCTGTCCAAATAATTTCTATGCCGAAGGAATAAAAAATCTTGTTTTCCGATAAGAAAAATGGGTTTTAAAGAATAGTTGGTTGATTGGTTGGTTGGATTTTACGGCATATCAGCCCTTGGGTTATTTTATACCGAAGACGTTTTTTTTATTCATTATTGTTGGGTATTCAAAACTTTTATTAAACTCATTTTTAAATACATTTTTAAACTCATTTTTTTAATTATCTATTTAACCCATAGATTGGAACCTAACAGGTATTACTACTCTAGGCCAGAGTAGACTTGGGAGTAATGGCAATGGAGGGGTACTCCACACTCCCCAGAGATCCAGGACATTGACCCTCGGCCAAGGCCTTCAAGCTTATATATGATAAAATGGTTGGGGTGCCATAAATGCAATATGGTCAGAGCAATCATATAGTTGCTAGGACTTGATGTCACCAGTCGATTGATCGGAGGGGGGCCTCTCCAACCGCCTGTCTAGCTTAAGTAAGGGCCAAAGTGGAGTGTTGCAAGTCATGGACTACTCAGCTACCAGGATTCCCTCTTTAAGCATCACGGGTCACCACCCACGGCGAACAGGTGGCCCACTGGAGATCCCACCTCTTTACAGAGATGCAGTCGGCGTATTCTACCGCCCCACCGACAGGGCGATTTAAAGAATGGAGATTACATTGAAAAATAGATGAGCTTTTTTCCTGGGTGAAATCTGTGTTTTTATATTGTAAAGTACACCTTATTTTTTTAATAGACCGCGTATTTTTTATTGTTATTGTTTGATAACAAAAAATAACCATTAATTTTGCACCAGTGTAGTATAAAGTAAAAACTAAAATGAAAAACAAAATGAAAAAATACCATCATCAAGTAAACCTTTTCTGTTCTTGTACCCCTTTCACATACTACTTGTTCAAAGAACAATATGCGTATATTTCTAGTTGATGGAACAGGTATGCATATTCTTTCTTCCTAGTATTACTGGTATATATATTATGTATATAAAAGCTTAAATGTTCCTGTCTGTATAGTAAGAAAAATAAAAGTAATTTTTTTCCTGGGTGAAATGTGAGCCGTTATATTGCCAATTTCACCTTATTTATTGAATGTCCTTGTTATATCCTTTATTCTTGAAGCGATGATTGGTTGATTGAAAGGGAATTGGGCGAAATTACAAGCAAAGTTCAAAGTATCGATATCATCAAGTATCGCTTTGAAGACAGGTGTTCCTTTAAAACAAAAGGGTTGACGTCGGTTTAAACGTCATTTATCGATTTTTTGTGAGTTCTTTTCGTTTACATTTAGGTTGGCTTAGCGCACAATTATTGGACAATTTTCAGGAGCACATATCGATCCACTGTAATTGTCAGTAACAGATTAGTGA
>CM042171.1:33999082-34030172 GCA_023376005.1 Doryteuthis pealeii
AAAATATTTTTTAACAATCCCCGTGCGTATTAAAAGAGCGTGTTTTGCACACATACACACACACACACACACACATATATATATATATATATATATATATATATATATATATATATATATATATATATTCAAAGCAAACGTTGTTAAATAAAAAAAATAAATTTCTGTGTCCATCTCATAATAACATATCTCAATATAAAAATTACCACCTGGGAAAGTCAGGATTATATCAGCTGGCATCAAAATCTTTATTCTTACAAAAAATGAATATGAGAAGAACACACATAACATGGAGTTTTATTTAAAATTCTATGTGGACACCAGCATTGGCCTCCAGACTCTCAAGTTGCTCGGGATTTAACATTAAATTAGTAAGACATCCAGATATCTTTATACAGCTTCGAATTTTGAAACAAAATAATTATTCTGAAAAAGAATTTGTTAAAATTCTTGTTCAACAGAAATATTTAAAATAAAATAAAAAATCAGTCCGTCAAATAATGAGACGAATTGGGTAAAAATTGTTTTTTACATCAAATTAATTAAGAAATAAATTGGAAAGCTGTACGCCGATGAAGACATTGTTCCAGCTCCCAGAAATAGCACGGGAAGTTTATAACTGATGAAACTGTCAATTATTAAGCGCTGTTGACTTCAGGTCCACTCTCCCCTAACTTATTCTATTCAGGACCCTTTTTTAATATAGATATATTAAACTTTTGATGGTCCGTGGGAGAGCTCAATGTTTGATAATTTGAAAATCATATACAGATATAAATATATACAATATTATATGATTGATAAAAGAGAAAGTTAATAATCTCAAAAATGAGAATTTTAGTTGAAATAAATTTATAACCCCCAACATTCAGTTCAACGCCAACTTTTTGGTTAGTTCAACATTAGTTTCTAGAATTTTGTAGCTAGAGACTTAATGATAAAAAAAAAAATACTGTTCATCTTACTTCTGCAACACTCACCATCATCATCATTATCACAAAGACGTACCAACAACAAGGATTCCCTATACCCTACTCGTAACGAACGGGTTGGGTAAATAATTTATGGTTTCCCATCGTGGTGTAATGGTTAGCAACTTTAGTCTCGCAGACCAATTACTACCGAATAATGAGTTCGATCCTCGCTGGATGCCTCATACTTGCGACCTTGTGTTACATCATCCACACAGCAAATGGGTTGGATAGATAACTTGGCATCCTATCGTGGTGTAATAGCAAGTTAGTCTCGCCGATCAATTATTACTGAATATTGCTGGATGCATTATACTTGCGACCTTGTGTCACATCCTACCTGTAGCGAACGGGTTGGGTAAATACCTATTTATATTTTCTTATTCTAAATGTAACATCATATACTTACCTATCTTTGGGGCTCTGTGTCCAGTGGCTTTGGCCATTGGACCGGTAAGATATCAGTGTGATCCTAGGAGGCTATTCCTCCAGACAATACCTGTCCCCCTCGATTTAAAGAGGCAAGGGGGTGTATTGCCCAGTGCTTAACGCGCATCACAAGAGGAATCCCGTAAGGATTCACACAATTTTTAAACAGTAGCTATGCATGAGCTTCGGTCTGTGCGTGGTTCCCCACTATAATGCTCCTTATGTTCGACTGACATGGTGGGATATTAGTAAATACTTAACACCCACCATGGAACGTATGTAATATTATACGAGCTATATATAAAAAATATCGAGACTGAAGGTGCATTTACCAAAATATCTTCCACATCAAGACGTGCTGAGAACACGGATTCCCTTCTCTCTCTCTCTCTCTCTCTCTCTCTCTCTCTCTCTCTCTCTCTCTCTTCTCTCTCTCTCTCTCTCTCTCTCCATTCAATCGAATACAACCAATTGAGGGTCATTACTGAAGCGGATCCATACAAAAATAACTTGGGGGTTTGCAGAAGAATTAAACTGTTCAACAATTCTTCGACATTTACACCAATTTTGGGAAAAAAATCGACCAATGGCTGCTGCAAAGATGAAGGAAAGTGAAATAATAAAAAATGGCGTTACGCTGAGCGTTTCTTTTGCACTTTGCTTTGTCGTATTGTGACGAAAAACTAATTACGCACGACAACCAACGGCGTTTCGCGCTGTGGATGGAGATATTAGTACCAAAACATTTCCATAAACAAAGGCTATGCATAAAAAGAAAATTACTGCGACTGTGTTTTTTTGTGGGGGTCAGCAAGTATAATTATCCATTAGAATTTCTTGAATTCTGGCGAAACTTTCACTACAGATAAGTATTTCCAGAAAATCGCACCAGTTCCGTTACCCGTTATACCGAAGTTATGAAATATTAATGTTACCGATAAAGTGTGGTTGATTGGTTGGTTGGTTGGTTGGTTGGTTGGTAGGATTTTACGGCATGTCAACCCTTGTTGGGTTATTTTATGTCGAAGACGTTTTGTTTTATTCATTCTTGATGGGTACATACCATATTGATAAAAAAATAAATAAAGTCACTATGACTAGCAAAAAAGTTTGGTGAATAATCATAAAAATGTAAAGATAAGTTAGATAAGTGGTTGGTTGGTTGGTTGGTTTGATTTTACGGCATGTTGGGTTATTTTATGCCGAAAACATTTTGTTTTATTCATTCTTGATGGGTACTCAATTTTTTTAACACATTTTTAAACTAATTTTTTTTTATATAACTCATAGATGGGACCCAAACAGGTACTATCACTCCGGGTCAGAGTGGGCCTGTGATTAAAGGTGATGAAGGGGTACTCCACATTTCCCAGAGCTCCAGAATAGGAACTTCACCATCAAATAGAGTTTAATGTCATACCGAGGATATCAAGAAGCTTAGCCATCGCCTTCAAGCTGATAAAATTTCTAAAATTGAAAATTGGTCCCAAAGCTTTGATGAGGAGATTGGAGGGTATTAATATCAGAGGTGATTCGAATAATGGAAAACGCGATGGAATAAGTGTGTTGAATGTCAAGAGGAATATCTAAAAGAAAATTAACGTCTTGTTGCGGGTTCGTCTTCTTAAATTGTTCTAATATCTCTGTTCTGTCTTCATCAAAGGAAACCAGTCTTACATATCGTCTCCGTTTAGCTAATTCCCCGTCCTGCCTTCATTGAAATGTAACCCCTCTCCTATCTCTTTCAAGACCATGAACTCTGGCTCATAGGTCGAAAACCCATCGCTATGGACACAAATACCTACGGACAAATCTAAATTTATAGTAAATTCTATCGAATAGATATAGAAAAAAATAGAATGAAAGAAAAATTACATATTCTAAAATAGAAATTTCAAAATTATGTCATAATGAACGGTCAGGTAAGTAATAGCTACTTACCTGACCGTTTTCATCTGATTTGGAATTTGAAATGAGAAGGTTCCAAAATGTAGTAATTGTATCTTACAACTTCCTGTTGAGAATATTATATGAACTCAAGCCGTTAAAATCTTAAGTAAATTAGTTAAAAATTTAAAGAGAAGATTCGATTTTATCTAGTCCAGTATTATTTGTCTGAAAAGATTGTTCTCCGGTGTCATCATTGGAATCTTCCAATTTCGAAAGTTCCTGACTATCGTCAGTTTTGATGCCATGGTAATACAACTGACACTTTCATCGAATAAAAAAAATTTAATGTGCACTGTTCAGACACGTTTTAGTTAGTGAATTTGATTTATTGATTTATCTATTTCAGCGGCATGTCAATCAGTCCAGGGTTATTCTATTCCTAGAGGTTAGGGAATCGCGTTCATTGTAAGTTTATAATTACATTTTTTTTGTATAGTTGTTTCCAACTTTAATTTTTAATTTTTAAATTTTTAAACAGATGTATTTGACCCATTGATGTAACCCAAACAGGTATTACCATTCCCAGTGAACCTGGGAGTAATGTCAATGAAGGGGTACTTCACACTCCTCAGATCTCTAGAACTGGATTCTCGCTGTCAGATGGAGTTTAGTATCATACTCACCACCCCTATTAATGTGTGGGGGTAGGGGGCTTACATCTCTGCAGAGAATACAGTCATTGTATTCTATGCCGTACTGATGAGGAGAGGTAAATTTGAATTTAAAAAATAACTATGTGTGTGTGTGTGTGTGTTTGTGTGTGTATGTGTGTGTGTGTTTGTGTGCGGTGTGTGTGTGCATGTGCGCGCGCGTGCGTGTGTGTGTGTGCAAAAAAATAGAAAAATACGAAGTATTCCAAAAGAATTTACTCATCTTTTAGAATTCTTCGTGTTTTTCTATTTTTCTGATTACTGTCGGATTTCATTCCCTATTTTACTCTCGTATATATATATATATATATATATATATATATATATATAATAAGGTCACGTGGATATTAGGAGGAGAGTCCGCCGTCTGAGTACTTCAAGTGAATTCTGCACAGAGTAATATGTGTGTTCTTAAATAGTGGCTAGAACCATCGCCACTGTTGAGGTACGGGGAGATGGGTCATTCCATTATATCATATATATATATATATATATATATATATATGCATTTCTCATAGCGCTTTTACTCCTGGGAAAGGTATGCATCCACCTACTCTCCCTCTAGCTATGAGTAAATAGAACAGACGGGGCTCTAACCTTGTTTAGGCAGCCAGTCTATGAAAATGAACACTGAAATCAAACCTGTTGGTTTAACAAATTGACCTTGTATCACATCCTTCTTGGGCAGAAGGATTATATATATATATATATATATATATATATATATATATATATATATATATGTTGTGTGTGTGTGTGTGTGTGTGTGTGTGTGTGTGTGGAAGCTGCACAAGAATGCTGCGTACAGTTTTGAACACATCATGGAAACAGCACCCCATAAGGAAGCAGCTGTATGACCACCTGTCCACCATCTCACAAACCATCCGAGTAAGACGGACTAGGCATGCAGGACACTGCTGGAGAAGTAAGGATGAGCTCATAAGCGACGTTCTCCCGTGGAAGCCAACATATGGACTTGCTAGTGTGGGTCGCCCACCAAGGACCTACATTGACCAACTATGCGAGGATGCTGGTTGCTGCGTGGAAGATCTCCCAGGGGCAATGAATGATAGGGAAGGTTGGCTAGAGATTGTTATGGATATCCGTGCTGCTTGCGCGATATGATATATATATATATATATATATATATATATATATATATATATATATATATATATATATATGTGTGTGTGTGTGTGTGTGTGTGTGTGTGTGTTGATTTCTTTCTTTGAATAGGTGGGTGCTTGATAGACTGAAAAGGCGTTAATTTACTCTAAGAAAATAAAAATGTCTCAGAGAAATTATAAATGAACTCAAGTGGTATTTAACCCTAGCAACTAAACATGTTTGTATCCCCCCCCCCCCGCTGCCGAACCCCGTTGTTTTTCTAATTATCGATCTATGCCTCTAATAATCGATTTGAGGTTAAGAAAGTTCCGATTGTCGACATTTGACCGGAAGTTAGGACTGCCACCATTTCAGAGCCCCGATTATTTTTATCATGTCTGCCACACAATTTCCGGTTATTATCTTATCAAACCCGCTGAGAAAAATATTCAGTGAGCATTTTTGTTGACTTTTACTTAAAAGATAATTAATATTTTTATTCATTTTCATTTTTAGATGAAGCATTATTATTATTATTATTATTATTATTATTATTATTATTATTATTATTATTATTATTATTTTGTTTTTCACTCCTGCCGTAGCTGGTGGTTCACTGGAGGCTGAATGATAGCAAGTCTCCTCGGATCTCCAGAACTCTTCTGAGTATTCTAGCCGATCTCAACAGTGCCGTAGTTTGGATGGTCTCGATTCTTCCTCTGATTTCTAGTTCACCCAAATTCTTTTCCAGTGCTTTGGGGATCATTCCAAGGGCACCAATTACAATTGATACGACCTTCACCTTCATGTTCCACAGTATTATTATTATTATTATTATTATTATTATTATTATTATTATTATTTAACTCTTTGATAGTTTTTCACCCTAGCGTTAGCTGAGGATCCTTCACTGGAGGCTGGGTGACAGCAACTTTATTCAGGTCCCCGGGATTATACCGAGTATTCTAGCCGATCTTAACAATGTTGTTATTTGAATGATCTCGATTCTTCCTCTGATTTCCAATTAACCCATACTCTTTTCCAAACCCTTGCATACCGTTTCAAGGGCACCAACTACAATTGGTATCACAGTTACTTTCATATCCCACAACCTTTTATTTTAGTTCTCAGGCAAGATTCAAGTTTTTGTCTATCTTTTCGCCTTCATTCATTTTCATTATGGTTTGCTGGAACGTCAAAAGTCACCAGTTGCAATGTTATTTTCTTTTTGTTAATTGTTAGGCAGAGTTATCTCCCCCTAACGATTCGACCGGATATACTCACTGCCCAACAGGGAGACAAAAACAGACAAGGACTTGGACCCATGTGATGAACACACACATGACACACAGTTGAATTCTATCTAACTCATCCACTGTATTCCCGGTCGGCGAGAATAAATAAAACAAATATTGTTATATGTTAAATATATTTCACTGTTTTTGTTATCATTTGCTATTCCTACATCTTGTGATATAACATTGATTAACATTAGGTCTGGTCTTATGGCCGGGATTGGGGGATCCGTTTGTATCTCAATGTCGCAAGGAATTTTTAAGCGTCATATCTTATTATAATGGAGATTGTGGGTTTGTCTGTCTGTAACCGAAACTATATTACTATACAAGTCACAATTTCCTTTGTTATTTACATCGTATTCTCCATGATTTTATTTTTATTTAAACCTCAATTATTAGTAAAATTGTTTTACATCATTAAGACTGTTGACCATATCTACATTCTAATAACATGCAGTTGTATTTATATATACAACAAAATAGCGGTTCACAGTGTGAATGGGAAGGCTAATTTGCATATTGATATTAAAAATTTGAATTTAATAAATATATGCTTAGTATTATTGATTTCTAATTGTTTGGTTTTATCTTAATGAATATGAGCAAAAATATCTGGGATAAATCTTAAAAGAAATCCCTTAAGAAAAAATAACTGTAATTTTATTCTTTACTTCCTATTTTAACTAAATAGTTAAATTAGGAAAATTTAGCAATGAAAGACGGGAGTAATGGAAAATGATGGAAGAGTTAGTTGCAAAGTTGTTCTATTTTTCAATCATACCCCCTCAGTTCCAAATATTGTTATCTGCATTCTTATTCAGTTTCATTAGCTTTTCTAATTTAATATGATATTTTATTATATTAAAACTTAAATACTTCCACCCGGAGGGTGCATATATTTGCTAGTTTCTATAATAGAGTTTGGTTTATGCATTTACCATTCGTTAGTATGGTCAAATTTTAACATCTTTGACAGTTCCTAGGGGATCACCTTGCTAAACCATTTGTGCCTGATCTTGTACTCCTTTTGTGTCAGTTTGCTGCATTCGCTTGTTCTGTGACTACCCATTTCATCTCCTCATAACCTACATTTGGGGGTGGTAGTATCTGTTAGGGTCCCATCTATGGGTTAAATAGAAAAATGTATTTATAAAAAGAATTGGGTATCCTTTAAGAATGAATTTATATAAAAACTGTCGGCATTAAATGACCCACTGAGGTTGATATGCCGTAGAACAAAACAAACAAAACCAAAACAAAACCAAACCTACATTTGATATTCTTCTGCGTATTATCAATTTTTGCTTAGACAAAAACCGTTCTTATTTTGTGCTGCTATTAAAAGAAATTAAGTTTATCTCTTGAGGTTTCCCTTCTTAACTATATGTGAAATTTCTTTGGTTTATAGCTTGAAGTATCCATACATTTTTTAAAATTCTCATTTGTATTTTCTCGGTTTTGCTGTTTATTTATTTACACATAGGTTATTTCTGCTGGTATTTCTGGCAGCTGTCATTATTCTTTCTATTTTCATATATATTCCTGGAGTCCTTGCATTGTTGCATCTACGCAATCCTCAATACTGATGATGTTACATAATTGATGGGTTACCTATCAATTATGTATGGTACTGTAGTTAAAATTAAAATAACGGTTTGATAGAAAAGTATGGAGTTAGTTGATTGACAAGATTTAAACTTTTCTCACCTCGACTCTGGTTCTCCAGAGCGAATGTGAAAAACTTATTTTAGGAAAATCTAATTTGGCTGGGACGGATCGTAGTATGGCGTCTCGTTCAAATAGCCATTTCTCACGCGCGTTTGTTTTGCTGGGGTTTATGAAATTGTGACGGAGAACGAGTACTACCGTACTCATTTAGAAAAAGAGCAAGACATTGTCTTGCCTGTCGGAGTCGAAGCCGCACCCTCCGGAATGCAAAGAAATGCGATTCAGGCACTGGATGGACGCGAGGTGTAATTCAGGTGCCCGGGTGTTGGGGGACTGTGTCCATAAATAACAAGTGAGTGGAGCGCTGAGGAGAAGCAGTTGGCCGACGCGAGACGGCAGTCAGCGACGAAGCGCTTTGTGAACGACCCAACAAAGAAATTGATTTTAATCCAACAAAGAAACAAAACTAAATGGGAGTTGCGATTCTTCAGCTGCTAAAATATTTTGACGACGACGGCTTTTCAGCTGCTGGTCGAAGACGAAGACGAAGACTGTGTTGACCAAAAGAAAGTTTGGCCTGCAAGAAGACGATGGACTTGCTTCTTTTTGGTCCCCTCTCAGCAAAAACTTGTTGACTCAAATATCTATTTTTCCCCCTCTATTTTTTTCCTTCTATAGAAATAAAATATGAGCTCTAAGTAAAACAACAAAGTCTTGTGTTCGTTAATGAAGAACTAAACAACGGACACAGACAATAAGAAGACAGCCCAATATCAAGACAAGAAACCCAAGACAGAAAATCAAGAAGAAGCCCAGAATTGACAGATAGCAGAATGATTGATAGAAGAGACAGCTTAATAGAAGATTCAGCTACTCAACATCCCAGATACAAGAGATGCCCAACTACCAAGATCCACAGAAGAAGATACTATAGAAGATAGGTATACAAGATAAGTATGCGTCCATACGTCCATCTAAGTATGAGTATTGTTACGTGTAATCAATTCCCGGGAAATAGAAACTAAATTCGATAACCTAAAAGGAACACCCCATAATATTCTTAGAACTCTGTGACGCCAGAGCTGAGGTGCGTGTCTTAGTAAATGACCCCAACAACTAAGTACCGGAAGGATCACAGCCAAATTCTGCTTAATCCCGCCACGTAGGCATTTGGAAAAAGAGAGGACCAAGCGATAGACAGAAATGTACATCATGATTTTTTTTTTGGGGGGGGGAAGAAATTTCGGCTACTAGTTAGTTCTACTTGAGACCCCGTAGAGGGCGGCCGCTGACTACCTCCATGCGACAGAAGCAATTAGACCCGGAGTGGTCATCCACACAGTTATGGGCCGAACCAAGAAATAAAAGAAGCCCATCAGATATAATGTCCACGGAAATGAATCAACTAAAACAAAGATAAGTGCTACATTCCGTCATGGAATTTTTCTATAGACTGTGACAGTCTTTGTATTTCATTCAAGTTGTGTGTATATGTGTGTTCGAATCGACTATGACCCATGAACAAAAGCCATAACGAAGCCTAGCTCGCCGTCCTACTCAAACCCCAAATAGACAACGTCATGATGAATATCCCCATTGCGGATATATATAGATATACATGCCTGTGGACTTCCACTTTATCCTCCTCCCAAGACTCGAATTACTGAATAAAACTGCTTTATAAAAATAATATATGTCTTGTTGTTTTCTATTGCCAATTTGCATGTGCACCTCTCATCTCTTCTTTGGTCTCTCTTATGGAAAATAGCGTGTAAACGTTGAAAACGATAGGCGAACTTAACAGTATGCAAAAATGAGTCCTCTTCTTCCTTTTCTTGATATATAGTCTGTCAATGTTATCTCTCGGATGTAAGGCCAAGTCCATCGTCATCAATTTTCTTGCTCTTTGGTCCACCTGTCAAAGATCCTCCATTGTCCATTTTAAGAATGGTCCTGAGTATATTATAAAGAGAATTTCCGAGGACTTTATTCCTTTGCTGAGATTTATTCTGCTGAGTTTGGTTTTGAGATGTTTGCTTGTCATTGTCTATAGATTCTGATAGTTAGTAGAAAGATTTCTAGTTGTTTTTCCAATCTGGCCAATATATTAATATCATCCATGTATATGAGGGGGGGGGTATCTTTTCCTGCAACTTTGTAAATTTGTAGCCCACTGTGCATTTTATCAATAATGTCATGTATTGATAAAATGCACAGTGGGCTACAAATTTACAAAGTTGCAGGATAAAATATCCCCCTCATATACATGGATGATATTAATATAACCATTTCACCACACCCCTCCTATTTGTCATAGCATTAAGTGAAATCATTGCTATGACAAATAGGAGGTGTGTGGTGTAATGGTTATTGTCGTAGGAATGGACACAGCGAGATGAGTTCAAATTCTGGATGAGTCTATTTGTATTTCACATAGCTCTATGACCCTTGAGAAAGTTATGCATCAAACTATTTTCCTTCCACTAAAGGGCAAATAGTAGGGCAGACTGGGCTCTCAAACCTTGGTTAGGCAACCAATCTAGGAAAAGGAAAACTCTGAATTAAAACCTGGTAAACTCCGCTTAAGAAATTGATCTTGTGCCACATTCTGCTCGTGTTAAAGGTTTGGTAAATATATATAACAAATTGTAATGGCGAGAGTGAGCTTCCCTGGAAATTTTTTAAGTGTGTTTGTTCTAAAGTGATTAAGTATATCTTTATATGTGATGTCATTTCCTCTACCCAAGCGAAAATAATCCTGACCTTCCACTTGGCCGGATTAACATGAGGTCTTTTTTACGTGGGAATTTTTATAGGGCATCCAGTGAGGATCGAACTCGCTATTCAGTAGTAGCCGGATCTACAAGACTAGTTTGATAACCATTACCCCATGTTTCCTTTGTTTTTCTCCTCAAGCCGAGTAGCCACTTCCGGTTGTCATATATTACCTAATTAATGAGAATGGAATCGTCTGTTTTTCCCATAAATAATGTCTGAGAGAAGAGAAACAAGAATTCATGGGACTTGTTAATTCAACATAGAATTTGTTAATTACTCTGTTCACCTTGTATCTTTGTTCAGTAAACCTTTTCCCAATCATTAATACTCGTTATGTTTCTTCCTACTATATATCTGTTAACGCTGATACTCTAGTTGCAACAACCATTTCATCAGTGAAAATCAAAAACTAAATTTTGTACTGCCTCTACAACCATTTTTAAGACAGTGATGAACAGCGCCTATTGAATACGATAAATTGCTCTTAATAATAAAAATAACTTCTGCTTTGAATTGCTCACCTGCTGCATATACCACTTACGACTACTCCACTTACGACTACTTCATAGCGTTTGTGATGAAGATTTTAACTTTTTCTGATATTTTGAACATTTTCAAACATTATATTATCCAAGTTTGCAAGACCAATTGAATAAACTGCATGTAATGGTGAAATTCCAATTCTGGAACTCTGTCGAGTGTGGAGTACCCCTTCATCGCCATTACTCCCACGTCCACTCTAACTTGGAGTGGTAGTACCTGATAGGGTCTTATGGATTAAATAGAAAAAATGAGTTTAAAAAATTGTGTTAAAAATTGAGTTTAAAAAAAAATTGAATACCCATCAAGAATGAATAAAACAAATATCTCCGGTATAAAATAACCCAACAAGGGTTGACATATCGTAAAATTCAACCAACCAACCAACCAATTCAATAGATCCCTCTTCAAATTAATAATTAATGGATAGGCGCTAGTTGTGTAATGGTTATCGTCGTAGGAAATGAACAAGGAAACCTGAGTTTAAATCCTGGACGATTCTGTTTGCAATACTTAATACCATTGGAAAAAGTATGAATCCAACTATTCTCCCTCCAACTATGGGTAAAATGGTATGACAACCGGTCAAGGAGAAAGAAAACTCTGAATTCAAACTTGTTATACGCTGAACCACTTGGATTCTAATGAAACTCTTAGAGAAAAGACCAGATGGGAACTACAAGGATGCGTGCTGTCTTGGATAAATCTTGGAAGCAGGCACCCCATGAAAGAACAGCTGACCGACCACTAACACATACTGGACACTGCTGGAGAAGCAATGACGATCTCATAAGTGACGTTCTGCTGTGGACATGGACACCTACACATGGACACACTAGTGTAGGTAAACCCAGTAAAAAGCTACATCAATTAGCCCTGTGCTGATTTTGGATACTGCGCGGAAACACTCCCAGAGAGAGAGAGAGAGAGAGAGAGAGAGAGAGAGAGAGAGAGAGAGAGAGAGAGAGAGAGAGAGAGAGAGAGAGAGATCGTGGATAGCTGTGCGCGACCTGATGATAAGGAATCTCCGCTTTAAAATTTACCTTGTGTCGCATCCTGCTCGCGCGGAGGGGTTGGGTAAATTCATACCACCAAATTAATTTTAATTCATCTCGCAACTCACCTGGGGCGTTATTTATACAATAGCGAAGAACTGTGCGTAACGGAAATCCGAATAACGAAGAGGAGGAGACACCAGAATGAAATCAATGAATTTTAATAAAAGAATAATAAGGTCATTGACTTAATAACAATGCCGACGCATCTAAAAAAATAAATGAATATAATATCGCCCAAAAGTAAGTATACTTTTTTTCTTTAAGATAAAAAGTTAATTTCCTTCCAAACAATCATCATCATCATCATCATCATCATCATCATTCTCATAACCCCAAGCGTGGTTGTAGAGGCAGTACAAAATTTAGTTTTTGATTTTACTGATGAAATGGTTGTTGCAACTCGAGTATCAGTGTTAACAGATTAATAGTAGGAAGAAACATAACGAGTATTAAGGATTGGGAAAAGGTTTACTGAACAAAGATACAAGGTGAACAGAGTAATTAACAAATTCGATGTTGAATTAACAAGTCCCGTGAAATCTTGTTTCTCATATCTCAGACATTATTTATGGGAAAAACAGACGATTCCATTCTCATTAATTAGGTAATATATGACAACTGGAAGTGGCTACTCGGCGTCGCTTGGGTTGAGGAGAAAAACAAAGGAAACATGGGGTAATGGTTATCAAACTAGTCTTGTAGATCCGGTACTACTGAATAGCGAGTTCGATCCTCACTGGATGCCCTATAAAAAATCCCACGTAAAAAGACCTCATGTTAATCCGGCCAAGTGGTGGGTCCGGATTATTTTCGCTTGGGTAGAGGAATCGACATCACATATAAAGATATTTAAGAAATTTTAATTCAATAATTTACAATTAAAAAAAAAGGATATAAATGAGATGATTAGTTTAATAAATATCATATTTCAAAGCGAAACAAACATAAAAACATATATAAATAAAGTAATTGAATTAAAGTAAAATGACCGTATTTAAGTTTTAAATGATTCCGGATTTTTTGTATTATGTAAAATTCAATTCAATTGCAAATAAATACATTAATTCAATGTGTAGCCAATTTTTAAATTAAAAAGTGGACAGATATAAAACCACTCTGAAACAAAAATTAATGTCTTCAGTTTAAATGCAAAAAAAAAAAACTTTTTTTTATTAAAAAGAATTTTGAATTTGTTTAAAAGGTAAATAGTAAATCACAGTAGTTATTTTATGTATGGATGCTCAAAAGTGAAACTAAGTGATTAATTTTTAAACTGTCTATAAAATACGTGTATAACAATTAAAAAAAATTAGATTAAGTAAATGCTTGTTCAATGAAACATTTACTAAAACTTTGAATCCGTGAAAATGTAGATTTAATTAAAATTTGGTTATTGAAATTTTATCATTTAATTTGTTACTAATTTCTTGTGTCATTTTTCAGTATGAAAAAATAACAAACAATATAAATTATTTTAGATCTAATAATTGCATATTAAATATCTGAACATTAAGAAAGAAAACCAATAATTAGAAAACTAAATTAACGCGATTTTATAAACAGTGGCTAACATGAAAAAATGAATAAAAAGAAAAACAAAGATTGTTTTTTGCTTCCGTAATTTATTTGTTTACGTTTTAGCCACGACACCTGACAATGACCTAAGTAGTATTTCAATGCTATTTTGATGCTATTTTGATTTCTAAATACCTTCGTGAATTTAAATCAAATCTTCATTATTTTTGCACGAAACCAAGATCTGGTGATAGTGAACGTGTATATATATTTACTTTGTCGTTAATTGTTTCCTCCGCACATAAATAATAAATAAATAAATAAATACATCAACTGCCATCCATAGATAGATGATATAATTCAATAATTAAGAATCAATCCATTTTAAAATACAAAAACTAGCAAACAAAAAAATTCCTAAAATAATCGGTTACTGTAATAACGAATACTTACCTTCTTTTATCGTTAAAATCAATTTCTCTTGCTCTTCTCTTCTCCCTTTCTCCCTCATTCCCTGATGTTGATAAATTCCTTTTGGTCCGGTCATGGATCGGTACTCCTGCTAGTATATATATATATATATATATATATATATATATATATATGTGTGTGTGTGTGTGTGTGTGTGTGTGTGTGTGCAAAGTTTTTCGTTAATGCGAGTTTAGTTAAAAACAGGTTTAGTTTGGTTTCTTTCTTTAATGGCATATCAACCTTTGTGGGTCATTTAATACGAAATTCATCCTTGTAAAACAGCAGTGTTACAATTAATCCATACCTGGGGTCTGAGGGGGGGGGGGTCATACCTTTTCAAAAGTGAACGTAATAGCACGACTGGGGTTCGAACTTCCTTACTACGAAGCCCTGTGCGCTGAGGCTTTAGAATAAACGGACTGCACCTCTGCAGAGGGGTAAGCCCCCCCCCCCAATGGGACCACCTGTTGGCCGTGCGTGGCAACCTGTAATACTTAAGGACGGAATATTAGTGGCTGAGCAGTCCATGACATGAAACACTCCACTTTGACCTTTACTTAGGTTAGACGGGTGGTCAGAGATCCTTCCTCCAATCAATTAGCTAGTCACGTCAAGCCCTAGCACCTATATGATTGTCCCAAACCTATTGCTCTTATGGCAATCTCCGACCCTTTTATCATATATGTTCTAGAAGGCGGTGACTGAGGTTCTGATTGTCCTGGGTATGACGTTAAACTCTATCTAATGGTGAAGTTCCAATGCTGGGGGTCTTGGGAATGTGGAGTAATCCTTCATTGCCATTACTCCCAGATTCACTCTGACCCGGAGTGGTAGTACCTATTATGGTCCCATCTATGGGTTAAATAGAACAAAATGAATTTTCTTTAAATGTCTTTTTTTTAAGTGAGTACCCATCAAGAATGTATAAAACAAAACATCTTCGGCATAAAATGACCCAACAAGGGTTGACATGCCTTAAAACCAACCAACCAACCAACCAACCAACCAATCCTTACCATGATGCCGCAATCCATCACGTTAGCCATTCCGACATGAGAACTTTTTTAAAAGTTTTTTTCTTAGTATTATCTGCGTTATTCGGACCATTGTCCCCATCTTGTTATTTGTACAACGTTTCGGCCGATATACCCTCCGGCCTTCTTCAATGGTCCGAATAACGCAGATAATACTAATCTTCAAGCCTCATCTCAAACATTCAGAGAAATAGTATATAATCGGTACGGACCGATATAATCAGTCAATGGAAACTCCTAGAGAAACTGAATCAAAAGCTTGGACAATGGTCCGAATAACGCAGATAATACTAATCTTCAAGCCTCATCTCAAACATTCAGAGAAATAGGTTTTTTTCTTGTTTACAAACCAGGGAACGTAAATCCGTGTCAAATAATGATTGCAGAAATCGTCCAAAAGATTTCGTCTCTCGTGCACTTTCGGCTGTGTCTCCCGGTCTTTTAGGGAATGGTACAAATTGTCTTTTAAAGGATTTAAACAATGCTAGTTTTTAATGTGTTTCAAGTCACAAAGAGTGATGTGAACTGGTTGTTTTTTTACATAATTGTTTTTGTACAATTCATATGAATGAGATAGATAGATAGATAGATACATACATACATACATACATAGCAAGAGCATAATCTTTACAGATCATTGCCGTCCCTCACAATCCTACAACCCCACCACCAGAACCTTTCCTCTCACGAGTCCTCAAATGAACTCATCAATCTCGCTGCAGATCCACAGAGTTTGATGCAAATATGATGCCCTTCCCACCGGATTGGATGGATCAGATGATAAAATTTGACGCTTATGCACCACCATACGTCTCTTAAGACCAGAAACCGACTTATAGATTGATAGATAGATAGATAGATAGATAGATAAATAGATAGATGGATTTATAGATACATACATACATACAACATCGTTTAAATTGTACAAACACAGAAAAAATTGAAAAAAATGATTCATAGATTCTTCTTTGTTTATATATATATATATAATATATATATATATATATATATATATATATATATATATATATATATATATATATATATATGAAATGGGTTTGTGATCCAACGAGAAAAAAAGTGAATAATTCATAATAAAAAAAGTTCCTCAAAATTGTTTGAAAAGATTAATAGACTTATTTTCGGTCGGAATATCAATGAGCAGGACAGCGACCAGTGTGGAACTTGTAGCCTTTCGCTACCACACTGGTTGATAAATACTACTACGTCTTGAGGAATTAGGGCACCTTCCTCAAAGAATGAAAAAAGGACAAGCCGACACTCACTCGAAATTCAACAACTCAAGAACTTAAATTAATGCTTCAACAATAAGGAAATTTGTAGCATACGCTACCTTATTGTAATACGAAATCAACAACCAAAGAACTCCACAAGTTAAATCTTCTACAACCAAGAACACTACAAAGATCTACTAAGTCAACGAAATTCAACTCTACAGACAACACAAGACTATTAAACTTCGACCCTTCTACGATTCAAAGAACTACGAAATTCATCTATCAAAGAACTACGAAATTATGACAAATGAACCTGGATCAAAGATAAGTCCTCACAAAACAATCGTTTTTTGCAAACAACTGCATCTCTCTCTCTCTCTCTCTCTCTCTCTCTCTCTCTCTCTCTCTCTCTCTCTCTCTATTTGTTACTACGCCACCCTCTATCAAATTGACATTTACTCTATCTTCTTTCTTCTACCTAGTTTATTTGTTACATTAAAATTGTTGAACCTTAGCATTTGTTATCGTGTTTTCTTTCATTCAGTATCCGATTTGAATTTGCGTATTTCCCGCCCCCTTGAAATTATCTTCCCTTTGTACTGGAAAGGTTTATTCGCTTGTATATCGGAACTTAGGATATTTTCCCCGGTATATTTACAAAACGAATTTACCCGTACCCTGGAGCTAGAAGATATCCCCCATGTTGGTATTGGTGCTTCACGGCGCTAATCCCGATACGCCCAACTTCAACATAAAAAAGACATAAATATATATACCGAGAGAAGCATACGGAGACCCCTAAACTACAACATACGACTTATTTTCGGTCGGAATATCAATGATAATTTTCTAGAAGAATATTCTTCTCCATGTTTTAACGTCGAGTTGTCACCATATTTGTTGGAATATTAATATTCATAGGAAGCAGTGTTGTAAGTGTTTGAGGAACTTGTAGAAAAATAGACTTAAACTTTCTCTGATAACACTGGCCTGTATTAATTTATTTCCCCAAAGGTCAAACGTTATCAAGTGCTATATGATCGCCATTTTATGTTGAATTCAAAAATCCCATTCATTGTGTTTAGTCAGGTCTGGTTTTTAAGATGTGCTTGAATAAGTTGTACTTAATAATAGCACCAATTCAAAAGCCTGTGGACTCTACTTGTCACGGCTGTTCTATACATTTCAAGTAAGAAATTTGATCTGATTAGAAAAAATGAGTATAATCTTTGGAATTAGTGTAAAAAATAAAAACAGCTATTGTATATTTTACCTTGAAAACATCGCAGACCAGTGTAATCGTTATAATTTAGTGTGCTAGAGAATGTAGTGAGAGGAGAAACAACTTACTCCATGGGGCGAAGCGGGCGTGTACGTGTCTTGCATACAAAATATCTGGGAGAGGAAAGCATGACCATTCCCGGTGTCCCAACTTATAAAAACTTCTCGTGTTCGCAGTGAATCTCGTGAGATGAACTTGTGGCGCATGCAGATTTCGGCTCCTCTTACTAGTCCATAAAAGAGCTGATTACCCATTTACATAATGTAGTGAGTAGAGCGGATTAAATATTTATATTTTTGTAATGGCGTGGGAAGATTTAAATTTAACGTTTAATGGTTAGCCGTTAACCGTAATAATTCATACAAAATCACCCAAAAGTTTGACAGGCAGGCTTCCCCTCACCCCGAGTTCATCTAAGCGGTCCTTGCTGATTGGCCAAAGAAGAGCACATGTTCGAAGAGCCTGGTAAATAGGATAGATTGAGATTTGACCTGAGAGCACTCGGGGCTGGACACATAATGGCGTTCTCTGCTTATTCTCTCTCGCGCAAAAAGTTGGGTATCGGGAAATAAATATAGGCACACTAAAGAATTATGTCTTCGTGTTCCTGACATTATTAGTACAAGATGGAAGCGGAGAGAGACGACAACTGATACACCCGATACAGACCCGATGAAGAAGAAAATCAAGAGAAACAAACAACTCGATCAGTTGAGAAGATAAAAGAATGTAGCAGCGAATAATGTGATAACAAGCGGGACCTGCGGACATACCACAGTATGATAATTCAATTATTACAACGTTTGATAGGTTTACTTAAGAGCTATTATTGAAAAATAGTTCCATATGTAAAAAGTATAATAATCTTGGTTTAAACCTCTCACACTCTTTTTCTTTCTTTTTTTTTCTCAATCTTTTCATTATGTTCGATTGAAACAGAGTAACGTTATCGTTTACGCGCGCTCAGCCCCTTCTCTCTATCTTTCCCCGACTCTCTTTCTTTCTTTGTTTCTTTCTTAATGTATTTTTCTGTTTAGCAGGTCCCTTTTTCTTCCTTTTCTTTCTTTATTATAAAAACGTAATGGTCTATTATTTAGCTGAGGTGATGATACTCATAAGAAGTAAGTATTTGGCGGATAAGCAGCACCAGATAATCAGGATTTACATGTTTATCATTTTATCTTGGACGATTTGGACGGTCTCATTTTTAGCCAGAAGGTGTTGCAAGATGATAACAGTCGTACAATTAAGGAACAAGAGTATTAATATATAGATTAAATATACCGAAGGAAGAAGGTGGACGTTTTGTATGTTCTGACACTGTGGAGTCACTGTCAGAACACACAAAACGTCCACCTTCTTCCGAAATGATTGTATTAAGAAAGAAAGTACGAATCGGAGGATTTGCCGGAGTTTTTTTCCCTGGTAGAGGATTAATCGGAAAGGCCTCTTTTTTAATACAGTTAGGTCATCTCATTGATAGGTTCGCCCTTTTTA
Source organism: Doryteuthis pealeii (assembly GCA_023376005.1). Taxonomy (NCBI): domain Eukaryota; kingdom Metazoa; phylum Mollusca; class Cephalopoda; order Myopsida; family Loliginidae; genus Doryteuthis; species Doryteuthis pealeii. Next base: position 34,018,569 of record CM042171.1, read on the forward strand.
ATTGCAGTCGATCACCAGAAAGAAAAGAAGAAATAAGGACAATTAAAATGTACAATACTGACTAAACAAATGAATGCGCAAGAACAACGAACAAATCATGGTTGATAAATAAACAAAAGAGAGAAAGAAATGGAAATGAATCCGACATTATGTTAATTATATATATTTGTCGACATTTAGTGTTTCGATTGTTAATTTACAATATCGAATATATATATATATATATATATATATATATCTTATTATAATGGAGATTGTGTGTTTTTCTGTCTGTAACCGAAACTATATTACTACTCAAGTCACAATTCCCTTAATTATTTACGTCAAATTCTCCATGATTTCATTCTTTTAGACCTTCAGTTATTAATAAAAATTGTTTACATTATTAATACTGTTGACCATATCTACGTACTAATAACATGCAATTGTATTTTATATTAAAACAAAATAGCCGGTTTACAGTTTGAACGAGAAGGCTAATTTGCATATTGATATTTAAAATTTTATTTTAATAAATATGTGCTTGGTATTATTGATTTCTAATTGTTTGGTTTTATCTTAAGAAATATAAACAAAAATCTCGTGGATAAATCTTAAAAGAAATTTATTTACAAGAAGAAATAACTGTAATATTATCCTTTACTTCCTATTTTAACTAAATAGTTAAATTAGGAACATTTACCAATGAAAGAGGGGAGTAATGGAAAATGATGGAATAGTTAGTTTCAAAGTTGTTCTATTTTTCGATTATACCCCCTCTGTTGCAGATCTCTTTATCTGCATTCTTAGTCAGTTTCATTAGCCTTTCTAATTTAATATGATATTTTATTATATCAAAACTTAAATACTTGCACCCAGAGGGTGCATATATTTGCTAGTATATATAAAGTAGTCAAACAGTGTGTTTGAAAATGGCGAAGGCCGACAATTTGTGGGAGATTATGTGCTTAATTAAAGTCATACCTAATTTTGTTGATTAATTAGTTATAACTAAATGAATTAAACCGATATGCACGCCTAATTCATTTAGTTATAATTAATTAATTAACAAAATTAGGTATGACTTTAATTAAGCACATAATCTCCCATATATATATATATATATATATATATATTATATATATAATATATATATATATATATATATATATCTGTGTGTGTCTGTGTATTTGGGTAGCATTCTTTCATTTATACATATGGAATTAAACAAAACGGATATCTCTTGTTTAACAAGTTTTTTCCCGATCTTTTCAAGATTTCTGGCCAATTTTTTAAATAATTTAATGGAATCCGTGGATTAGTTCACCAAAGTTTTTGTCTTTGCCCGTTTCCATTTGCCTTTTCACAAGGTTATAACAGTATTACCAGGTGTTATTTTGCTACTTAGCTACCTGATCGCGTATTTTGAAATATGTGTATTTGGGCAGCATGTTTTCATTTATACATATGGAATTAAACAAAACGGCAATACCATTATGACTTTGTGAAAAGGCAAACTGAAACGGGCAAAGACAAAAACTTTGGTGGACTAGTCTACTGATTCCATCCAATTATAAAAAATGTTGATGAGAAAACTTGAAAAGATCGGAAAAAAAAAAACTTGTTAAGCAAGAAACAATCCGTTTTGTTTAATTCACACACACACACCACACACACACACACACACACACACACACATATATATATATATATATATATATATATATATTGGGTATACATGCCTGATATAACTATATTATAAATATATATTCGATACTGTAAATCACCAATCGAAAACACTAAGTGTCGAAAAATATATACTTTTTTCAAATACTAATAAATCATCCACATATTTCCTATTTTTCACTCTCACTTATTAGTCTTCACCAAATGAACAAAAGAAGTTATGTTAATTACACTGGCAGACAAAAGTTTTCGTTGCACTGATGCCAGGGCACTTACCAAATTTGAGTGGGTTGAATTCAAATATGAAGCTATTTTGTTTTCTGTAAGCTCTAGATCTTTTTTTTTTTTTTTTTTTTTTTTGCCAATTCCCCATTTTCATTTTTCGCGAAATTTGGGCGCCTCTTGCATGATGATATGGTCTATCTGGGGAATCTATTGGCATGTAGTCTAAAAAATTAATCTCAAAACAACCGGCTTGGCATAGATATGCTTTATGTATTCACAAAACGTATACTTGTATCACAATATGTATTAAATTGTGAAACAAGACAAAAGCGGTTATTTCTATAAGTCCAACATAAACAAAGGGAACCACTCTTGACTGATAAATTATTTATCTATTTATTGATCTACTAGGAAAAAGAAAACGGGATTTGTTATATCCTTTGTTTTTATTATATTTTTTAGTTTACGGTCAATTGACGTCACTCAAGGGCACAGAAGACAAATAAAGACCTGTAAAAATCAAAACTACTTTTGTTCTTCTTAATGCTGGTACAGTTAGGGTTAGGGTTTAGGGTTAGTTTAATTGTTACGTAGCCGTTCGTCACGGTACCAAATAGATATATTTGTTGCGTAGTGCCTTTTCTTTGACGGCACTAAATATCTATACGTTGTATACTTCTTACGTCTTACTCTGGTCTATTCTTCCGGCCGTCTTCTGATCGTCTAGTCTTCTATCTTGGTCTGGTCTTTCTTATCTGGGTTCCGTGTCTGGTTCTGCTGGGGACCATTTCTTATCAGAAGCCTTGTGTCATTGTTAGCTTTTAGTAATAACAACAAGACTTCGATTTACTTTTGATGTTAGTTTATTCCGGAACCCCAGACTAGACAACTGCGCGCGGAGAGTCACATCTTGCTAGCTTCTAACTCTGCAACTGACTAACTGCAACTGAGTTGCCCACCTTAAACCGGAAGGGGGCTTTCTATCGGGGTTCCGTTCTCACGATTCTATCCCCAGAACGCAAGGTGAGAGTGAGGTCAAGCATTGTCACTCACTCTCAAGGCCATCAGCTGTACTGATCGCCATAGGGATTTCTATACTACCTTAAAAAGTAATAGGGATCCAATTAATATGTAACATAATGGTTAAATAAATAAATAATTTATCAGTCAAGAGTGGTTCCCCTTTGTTTATGTTGGACTTATAGGAAATAACCGCAAAAGCATTACTTGAACTTATTAGAATATGTCACCTCATCTCAAATCTCAAACATATATCCATTATGTATTTAGCCAATTCCCCTGGATGAGGAGGATGCAACACAAGGTCTTTTTTTTAATGGAGTTTAACAGGTTTGAATTTAGAGTTTTCCTTCTCCTAGATCAATTGCCATACCTACGTTAAAGAGCCCAGTCAACCGTACTATTTACCCATAGTTGGGGGTGAGAGAATTGTTGGGTTCATATCTTTTCTAAGGGTATTAGCGATGTGTGAAACTAAATGCCTCGTCCAGGATTTGTTGGGGGTGAGAGAATTGTTGGTTCATATCTTTCCTAAGGGTATTAGCGATGTGTGAAACGTAAATAGCCTTCGTCCAGGATTTGTTGGGGTGAGAGGAATTGTTGGGTTCATATCTTTCCTAAGGTATTAGCCGATGTGTGAAACGTAAATAGCCTCGTCCAGGATTTGTTGGGGGTGAGAGAATTGTTGGGTTCATATCTTTCCTAAGGGTATTAGCGATGTGTGAAACGTAAATAGCCTCGTCCAGGATTTGTTGGGGGTGAGAGAATTGTTGGGTTCAATCTTTCCTAAGGGTATTAGCGATGTGTGAAACGTAAAAGCCTCGTCCAGGATTTGTTGGGGGTGAGAGAATTGTTGGGTTCATATCTTCCTAAGGGATTAGCGATGTGTGAAACGTAAATAGCCTCGTCCAGGATTTGTTGGGGGTGAGAGGAATTGTTGGGTTCATATCCTTCCTAAGGGTATTAGCGATGTGTGAAACGTAAATAGCCTCGTCCAGGATTGTTGGGGTGAGAGAATTGTTGGGTTCATATCTTTCCTAAGGGTATTAGCGAAGTGAAACGTAATAGCCTCGTCCAGGATTTGAATTTCGTTCTCGTCGTGTCCATTTCCTATGATAGCAACCTCGACACAACAGACACCTCATGACATCTATCTATTATAGTTAAATTGAATAATGCACTAATGGTTTTTAACTAACTTTACTACGTCTAGACACCAGAATAGGTTTAATTTTGAGAACAACACGTACATTTGCTTGAAAATAGTATTTTTGAAACAAGTAAAATTTACTTTAGAAAGCGTTTCACTGACAATTACTCAGCCCGAGGGAGGCGAAGGTAAACGGGATATCTTTGTACGGGAAACAGGTTTGATTTTATAAAAATCAATTATTTTAAATTAAACACATATTATAATATATATCATATTAACAATTAACATATATATATACATCATATTAAACAAATTAACATATATATAGTATATATACATTCCATATTAAACCCAAAATTAACAATATATATATATATACATCAATAAACAATAACATATATATATATACATCATATTAAAACATTAACATATTATATTATAATATATACATATTTTAAAACAAATTAACAAGATATATAATATATATAACATCATCATTAAACAAATAACATATATATACATCATTATAAACAAATATATATATATATATATACATCATATTAAAACAAATAACATAATATATATTACATCAATTAAAACAAAAATTAACATATATATATATACATCATATAAACAAATAACATATATATATTATATATATACATCATATTAAACAAATTAACATATATATATATATCACATCATATTAACAAATTAACATATATATATATATATAACATCATAATTAAACAACATTAACATATTATATTATACATCAGTATTAAACAAATTAACATATAATATATATATAATCAATTAAACAATTAACATAATATATATATATATATACATTCATATTAAACAAATTCAACAATAATACATCATATTAAACAAATAACATATATATATATATATACATCATATTAAACAAATTACATATATATATATACCATCATATTAAAACAAATAACATATATATATATACATCATATTAAACAAATTAAATATATATATATTAATATATATACATCATATTAAAACAAATTTAACATATAATATATATATACATCTATATTAAACAAAATTAACCATATATATATATAGATACATCATATTTAAACAAATTAACATATTATATATATATATACATCATATTAAACAAATAACATATTATATATATATAACATCAATTAAACAAATAAACATATATATACATTCCATATTAACAAATTAACATATATTTAATAACATCATAATTAACAAATTACATATATATATATATACATCATATTAACAAATAACATATATATATATACTCATATTTAAACCAAATTAACATTTAAATATATATTATATATATATACAAGAAGACGGTTTTTAAATCAGAAACAATTGTTTAAGGATGGAATACAAAGTTCAATCGTGCTCTTTAAGCCAAGAATTTGCTGTTTTATAGTTTCTGGCATTTTTGGGCTTTCCTCAGGGTCAACTAAGATTTGATGCTCCAGTAAGGAAGTCTGCCCAATACATTTCTGACCTAATCACCCTTGTAAAATTATAACTCGATTCCCCCTTAACAAATCTACGACCCGATATATATCTTAACGAAGCAGGGATTGTGTAAGATAAGGAATAGTAATGTTTTGATGGTAAAAATACTTGCTGACACAGTAATAGTCAGAATCCAAATAATTTCTTGAAGTTAAAACCACTTGAGCATTTTATAACAAGTCTTCGCACTTTTCTGCAAAGATTTTCCTTCTTCTTATTATAGACTAGTAATTATAGCATTATTGCACTAATTGGCTTCAAACAAAAGAAATCCTCCCAGTTCTTATATATTATGTCCAACATTTTATACCCAATAAAAGCTGTCCATAGGTGATAAAACCAATTAAAAATACATAACCCTTTTATACAATTTATATTTAAAAATATATATTAAAAGACTCCTATTATAACATAATTGAATGTATATTATGACACACTCTTAGAGCATTTTGTATAAATAATCACTAACAACAAACCTGAGGCAATAATTTCATATAAGAATAAAATATATATATATATAAGTATAATATCTAATAATATATAATATAATTAATAAGATTTAAAATATGTTCAGTTTCTAGACCACCGGATAGTTACAAACACAACTCATACGTATATAAAGCAATGTTATCACTAAATATGTATGTTGAAAGAAATAATATAACTAATTGCGATAACTTTTACCCAGAGAGTGATCTAGAATTAGAATAAAAAATAATAAAAAAAAGGATATATGAAACTCAACCCGAATAAGACCATTATATACGGAATGATGCAATGGAAAGTGATGAAAATGACAAAAAAAGTAAAAACAAACCTGATAGAAGAAAGAAAAAAGATCATAAGTATTGGAAAAACATGAAAGTAAGAAAGATAGAAGCAGAAAGAAAAATCATGATGTAGATTTTGTATCTTGAAATTTTTGAATGCGATTCTGTCAATAAAAACAGAAAATATGCAAATTGTTAACTATCCTCCATCTAAATTATATAAACAAACCTTAAACTTTTTCCAGAACCCACCCTAATAAAAAATACTTATGAACAGACTAATGTAATGTAAGTTAGACCAACCTACATGATAGAATTTTAGAACAAGAGTTAAAACATAACAAAATTATGAAAACATCAGCACACCCGAGAACTTTTCCAATATGCCTCATAGCTTATTTCGGCCTATGAGAACGCTTGCTTATTGCGAGAGAGATTTGCGAATATAACAAGAAGCAGGTAGCTCTATATAAATACAAGAACGAAAATTCTGCTCAACGATCAAATTCTCCATATGTTTTTATTTATTATATAATATTTAATATATCTTAATGCTCTCTTTTGAATCTTATAACTAGACATTATATTAATATTATATACGGTAGCCTTTAAATATAAGATAATATGTAGTCGGACTACCTCTTAAAAAGGAAAATAACATAACTATTATAATTAACCTTTAATTATTCCATATTTATAAGATTAATAATTATTGTTTGTTTCCATTACCACAATAAAAATTAGATACAAGACCTGAGTCCTAGGTCCAGATTGTATGTAGAAGTCTGTTTCCTTGTGTCCATACTATATTACAATAAATTCTACCAACCTTTTTTTTTCTTTTTTTTTTTATTGATTCAACTCTATATACTCCATATGATTTATAGGTTTGTATAAAAGGTGAAAGACAGCAACATTATATTCAACCTTTATATCCTAAGTCCATATAATAAAGATAGTCCAGAAAGAATTAATTATATTATATGTATAAAATGCATTCAAGCACAAACACCATTTTTCCATAGGAGAATATACCAGCGCCCAACACACTATACACTCACTTTTAAATATCCAATGTGTTTAACTCTAATGCCAGTGACTATTACGTCGCTAATGGTGCTATAGTATTCTTCACCCACATGGTCTTCTAATCTATATCTTGACCACCATTTCCATTTAAATTTCTCTATAGCACTTAAAGCAAGAGTAAATCTAAAACACAGATATTCCAAATAAATCCTTATACTCAAATGTATTAAGAAATGAGATACATAACTGGGAGCCTTGGTGATTTTTTATATCTAGTCCTAAAAACCTTTTTTTGTTCAACCCTGTTCCAAAATGTGTGTGTCATAATGACAACACGCAACTCTAGGAGACTATAAAGTTAAACTAGGTGACTCTTCTCTTAGAGGTTCATGTATTTATTAGGTTTAAGTTTTAAAGTTATGCAAAAACACAAGCAGATTTAATATATATTTGCTCCTTCACCCACACCCAACACATACATGAAAAATAAAAAAAATACCTATTTTCAAAATACCAATTTACCTTTTTTATGTGCATATTTCCTAACATAGCTTCTTCATCAGATCATAATACGTCATCTTTTTTAGCCCCACTGTTTCCAAAACCAATACCATATTCGTGCAAAAGTGAAAAATTTACCATCATCTCCATTGTATTAGACTGCCTTTTAGATATTCTTCTACCTTTATCCCTACGAAATAGCTACCAAACCTGCAGTCTGGTATTATATTTATGCGCCTTTATGAGTAGCAATATTGTCAATATAACCGCCCTTCTGTAATTCTTAATATAAGCCATAACTACTGAAGATATTTACACACTCGAGCTTTTAGCATTTTCTAAGTAGAGCGTGCCTCCTAAATCATTGCTCTTAGCGTTATAACAGAAACCCAATAACACCCTGCTCACATGTAGAATTATACAACAAGTAATATATGTTTTAGACTACAAGCAACAAACAACAATGCCACACACAAAGCAAACAATTTATAACTAAAAGAACACATATCGAAGAACAAGACAAAGGATAACAGAAATTTTTGGTCCACATGCTCCTAACCTCTATGAGAATACATGATAACCTATCCTTCTACCAATCAATTGAGTTATCATACAAGACTATACCTATTAAACCTTTTTTAGAGGACCCGATTGTGAGTATGTGCACAAAAAGTCGAGAACTAGCACAAATTACCAAAAGGAATTAATCAGGAACTTAAAATAGTAAATAACCTAGTCGACTAAATGCTACTTCCCGGAATTATAAAAACCGGAAGCACAAACCCACAATCGTATAATCTTAACCATATTAATCGTGCGATCTGAATATATTTTATGCTATCTTAATACCACACCTGATGTGACAGCACTATAGGCTACCAAATAAAATAAATAAGAACAACGTAATTAAAGAATATCCAACAGATTAATCATTATTATCAAGCCACTGCACTATTTAACCGCGAGCCTTTTGAAAATCAGATTACATGCCTTCTAAGAGAAAATATCACTTCTAAAACTATGAAAACTGTATTCAACCAACTATACATATATTACTAGTACAGTGAATCCTCGAAATACTTTATGGTACGAAGTTACTATATTAAATACATATATAATTTAATTCTAAGAACTTAGAATATAAGGCTAAAGGTATATTACTTCCCCAAAGTCCCTACTCATATTCTCAGATGGCACCGAAGAGAGAAAGAGTGAGAGGATAAAAGGAATACGTAAAGTCAATAAAATAGACAAATTAATTAAATAATACAATTACTGACATCATGATAAATTACAGCCTTAAGATTCTATTAAATCAAGGTTGACTATCTAGATATAAATACACACATATAAATGAACTTACATAACCAAGGGAAGTTGATGAATTTTAGCACAACTAAACTATCCCTAAAAATATATCCCTTCTCCGCCCTTCAGAGCAAGCTGAATTTATTATCAACCAGCACCTAAAATACACAAACTATCTATTCGATATACTGGAGGATAGTAACCTGTTAAAGAGTATATATATTATATATACTATATATAGTAGTCTTTCTTTCGGGTCCCAAATTTAATTATAGTAGAGATTATATGAAAATAAGAAGTGAATCTTAAAAAAATTATATCAAGATTATGTGTAGATAAAGAGAGACTGATAATTTTATTTAATATCAATCCATATAGTTTTTTTTTACCAATAAACAATATGAATTGAACATTCTCTGAACATTTCTTAACAAGGCATGTTTGTTTGTTAACGGAAAGTGAACGCGAAACCTCAAACAGATGAATGCTATATAAAGTGCATTCTTAGAGAGAGAAATAACCAAAATCCTAACAGATGAGAACATATATGCAACACCTTCAAATAGCACTGCTATCACGTTAATTCCAAACCTCAAAAATCCAAATATACCTTGACAATACCCGAGTCAATAAGGCAAAATAGCCGAATAATTATATAGTATCATCAACCTACACACGACTACCTTGAACACACCGACAGCGACACAATCACACTAAACCAAGGCACATCTAACAAATTCATCCCACCAGCAACAAACGTTTTCTTGCCTGTCAGGTTACGTACACCCTCAGGTGTTCGCCCACATTGCAATACAAAACGCGTTTAAAAGAGCAGTTACCCACTGAACCGCCAAGAGAAGAAAACCTTGGATCTCAATTTCACCTGAGCACTACTTGCTGGCGTGACAAGCTGAACATCCGATATATGCATACATTGGCAGCGACAAAGTACCAACCACAGAAATGTGGAATAGCAAATAGGAACAGCAGCCACCGATATTCTGCGAGAGAGACGCCTACTTTGGCTTCGGGTCACATCAGGAGGATGCGACAAAGGCGCATCTCTGAAAAAATCTACTGTACGGTGAATTGGCAGACGTCACCCGAACCAACAAGGAGACAACGCTTGCACTTTAAGATCTAAGGCATTAATTACTGGAGTATTGGTTAACTTCTTTTGATAAAGAAGGAAAAAATATTGAAAAATAAATATTATTTATGTGAAATTAATTTTTTTTTTAACCATTTTAAGCACAAACTATTAATCTACCTAATATATATATATATATAGTGAGCAACATTATTCAAATTAAAAAAAAATGATTCTTTTTTAAAGAATGTTTGTGTAATTTTTTGATTGAAATTTCTATTATGAGTTATTAAATTTCAGCTTTTATGGATTTCTCAAGCCCTGAACATTTTTTACAAAATTCTTGTAATCTTTTTTTTTTTCTGACCAATACATTTTTGTAAATGACTCTTATAATATTAAAAACCACCAGGGGGCGATAATGTCCTACTTTTCCATTAAAATGAATTTCTGAAGTATTATGCCTGGAAAAGGAACAAAATTCTTTCAATAATCTTTTAGTATTTTGATTTGATGAAACTTTTGGCAAATAAAGTAAAAGCAAAAAAAAAAAAAAAACAGCAACAAATTAGACAAAAAAAAAAATTTGCCAAAATAAATCCGTTTTGAAATTTTTTTTTGCGTTTGTTTTCTTTACGGCCATATCAACCTCAGCTGGGTTCATTTTTAATGCCGATTTAAAGCTTTTAAAAATTCAAAGTTCTTAATGGAATATTAATTACAATTTTTATTAAATACATTTTTCTATTTAAAACCCATAGATGGGACCCTAACAGGTACTACCACTCCGGGTTAGAGTGAACCAGGGAAGGCCAATGAGTGAATGAAAGGAGTGCTCCCACATGTCCCCAAACCTTCCAAAACCTGAAACCTCCCCAACGTCATTCCCAGACTGTAGACCCGCAGCCACCGCCTCTAGCACCCATATGAATAAAAAAAGGGTTGGGCGGCTTGCCATTGGGGGCCAATAGGATTGGGGGAAAATCATATAGGTGCTATGGGCTTGCATGTGACCAGCCGATTGATCGGAGGGGGGCCTCTCCGATCACCCGTCTAGCCCAAGATAGCGCCAAAGTGGAGTATTGCATGTCCGATGAACTGCCCACCTGGGCTCCATCCTTAAGCATCACGGCGGTTGCCACCCATGCATGCCAGCAGGTGGCCCCATGGGGAGCAGTCTATACCCCTCACAGAGCTGCAGTCGGTGCATTTCTTAATGTCCAGCCGACAGGCCAAGTAAATCATTTGAGGCATCAGAAATATAAAACAATTTGAAGAACTATCTCTCTATA
>CM042171.1:34030272-34047772 GCA_023376005.1 Doryteuthis pealeii
CCAGAGAGAGCTTCCAATTAATTAAGAATCAATCCATTTTAAAATACAAAAACTAGCTTTTAGAAAAATAAAAATTGTTTCAAACCACTCTCGAGTTTACGGTTACATTTTTTAAAAATGATATTTTAAATGTAAGCAAAAAAAACAAAAAAAAAACAAACAAACAAAAAAATTCCTAAATAATCGGTTACGTAATAACGAATACTTACCTTCTTTTATCGTTAAAATCAATTTCTCTTGCTCTTCTCTTCTCCCTTTCTCCCTCATTCCCTGATGTTGATAAATTCCTTTTAGTCAGGTCATGGATCGGTACTCCTGCTATATATATATATATATAATATATATATATATATATTATATATATATACTTGTGTGTGTGTGTGTGTGTGTGTGCACCAAGTTTTTCGTTAATGCGAGTTTAGTTAAAACAGGTTTAGTTTGGTTTCTTTAATGGCATATCAACCTTTGTGGGTCATTTAATACGAAATTCATCCTTGTAAAACAGCAGTGTTACAATTAATCCATACCTGGGGTCTGAGGGGGGGTCATACCTTTTCAAAAGTGAACGTAATAGCACGACTGGGTTCGAACTTCCTTACTACGAAGCCCTGTGCGCTGAGGCTTTAGAATAACGGACTGCACCTCTGCAGAGGGGTAAGCCCCCCCCCCCAATGGGCCCACCTGTTGGCCGTGCGTGGCAACCTGTAATACTTAATGACGAATATTAGTGGCTGAGCAGTCCGCCATGACATGAAACACTCCACTTTGACCCTTACTTAGGTTAGACGGGTGGTCAGAGAGCCTTCCTCCAATCAATTAGCTAGTCACGTCAAGCCCTACCACCATTATGATTGTCCCAAACTTATGGTTCTTATGGCAAGCTCCGACCCTTTTATCATATATGTGCTAGAAGGCGGTGGCTGAGGTTCTGATTGTCCTGGTATGACGTAAACTCTATCTAATGGTGAAGTTCCAATTCTGGGGTCTTGTAATGTGGAGTAATCCTTCATTGCCATTACTCCAGATTCACTCTGACCCGGAGTGGAGTACTATTATGTGTCATCTATGGGTTAAATAGAACAAAAATGAATTTTCTTTAAATGTCTTTTTTTAAGTGTACCATCAAGAATGTATAAAACAAAACATCTTCGGCATAAAAATGACCCAACAAGGTTGACATGCCTTAAAACCAACCAACCAACCAACCAATCGACCAATCCTTACCATGATGGCCGCAATCCATCACGTTAGCCATTCCGACATGAGAACTTTTTGAAAAGTTTTTTCTTTAGTATTATCTGCGTTATTCGGACGCATTGTCCCCGCATTTTCACTGTTATTTGTACAACGTTTCGGCCGATATAACCCTCCGGCCTTCTTCAATGGTCCGAATAACGCAGATAATACTAATCTTCAAGCCTCATCTCAAACATTCAGAGAAATAGTATATAATCGGTACGGACCAGATATAATCAGTCAATGGAAACTCCTAGAGAAACTGAATCAAAAGCTTGGACAATGGTCCGAATAACGCAGATAATACTAATCTTCAAGCCTCATCTCAAACATTCAGAGAAATAGGTTTTTTCTTGTTTACAAACCAGGGAACGTAAATCCGAGTCAAATAATGATTGTAGAAATCGTCCAAAAGATTTCGTCTCTCGTGCACTTTCGGCTGTGTCTCCTGGTCTTTTAGGGAATGGTACAAATTGTCTTTTAAAGGATTTAAACAATGCTAGTTTTTAATGTGTTTCAAGTCACAAAGAGTGATGTGAACTGGTTGTTTTTTTTTTACATAATTCTTTTTGTACAATTCATATGAATGAGATAGATAGATAGATAGATAGATAGATAGATAGCAATAGCATAATCTTTACAGATCATTGCCGTCCCTCACAATCCTACAACCCCACCACCAGAACCTTTCCTCTCGTGAGTCTTCAAATGAACTCATCAATCTCGCTGCAGATCCACAAAGTTTGATGCAAATATGACGTCCTTCCCACCGGATTGGATGGATCAGATGATAAAATTTGATGCTTATGCACCACCATACGTCTCTTAAGACCAGAAGCCGACTTATAGATTGATAGATAGATAGATAAATAGATAGATAGATTTATAGATACATACATACATACATACAACATTGTTTAAATTGTACAAACACAGAAAAACTTTAAAAAAATGATTCATAGATTCTTCTTTGCTTTTTTTAAATGTTTCATAATAACGCTCAACTTCAACATAAAAAGACACACACACACACACACACACACACACACACACACACACACACATATATATATATATATATGTATATATATATATATGTGTGTGTGTGTGTGTGTGTGTGTGTCTTTTTATGTTGAAGTTGGGCGTTATTATGAAACATTTAAAAAAATGTTTAAAATGCTTCATAATAACGCCCAACTTCACATAAAAAAGACATAAATATATATACCGAGAGAAGCATACGGAGACCCCTAAACTACAACACACACACACACACACACACACACACACACATATATATATATATATATATATATATATAATATATTATAGTATATATATATATATATATATATATATATATATGAAATGGGTTATTGTAGATCCACGAGAAAAAAGTGAATAATTCATAATAAAAAAAGTTCCTCAAAATTGTTTGAAAAGATTAATAGACTTATTTTCGGTCGGAATATCAATGATAATTTTCTAGAAGAATATTCTTCTCCATATTTTAACGTCGGGTTGTCACCATATTTGTTGGAATATTAATATTCATGGGAAGCAGTGTTGTAAGTGTTTGAGGAACTTGTAGAAAAATAGACTTAAACTTTCTCTGATAACACTGGCCTGTATTAATGTATTTTCCCAAAGGTCAAACGTTTACCAAGTGCTATATGATCACCATTTTATGCTGAATTCAAAAATCCCATTCATTGTGTTTAGTCAGGTCTGGTTTTTAAGATGTGCTTGAATAAGTTGTACTTAATAATAGCACCAATTCAAAAGCCTGTGGACTCTACTTGTCACGGCTGTTCTATACATTTCAAGTAAGAAATTTGATCTGATTAGAAAAAATGAGTATAATCTTTGGAATTAGTGTAAAAAACAAAAACAGCTATTGTATATTTTACCTTGAAAACATCGCAAACCAGTGTAATCGTTATAATTTAGTGTACTAGAGAATGTAGTGAGAGGAGAAACAATTTACTTCATGAGGCGAAGCGGGCGTGTACGTGTCTTGCATACAAAATATCTGGGAGAGGAAAGCATGACCATTCCCGGTGTTCCAACTTATAAAATCTTCTCGTGTTCGCAGTGAATCTCGTGAGATGAACTTGTGGCACATGCAGATTTCGGCTCCTCTTACTAGTCCATAAAAGAGCGGATTACCCATTTACATAATGTAGTGAGTAGAGCGGATTAAATATTTATATTTTTATAATGTCGTGGGAAGATTTAGATTTAACGTTTAATGGTTAGCCGTTAACCGTAATAATTCATACAAAATCACCCAAAAGTTTGACAGGCAGACTTCCTCTCACCCCGAGTTCATCTAAGCGGTCCTTTCTGATTGGCCAAAGAGGATCACATGTTCGAAGAGCCTGGTAAATAGGATAGATTGAGAATTGACCTGAGAGCACGCGGGGCTGGACACATAATGGCCTTCTCTGCTTATTCTCTCTCGCACAAAAAGTTGGGTATCGCGAAATAAATATAGGCACACTAAAGAATTATGTCTTTGTGTTCCTGACATTATTAGTACAAGATGGAAGCGGAGAGAGACGACAACTGATACACCCGACACAGACCCGATGAAGAAGAAAATCAAGAGAAACAAACAACTCGATCAGTTGAGAAGATAAAAGAACGTAGCAGCGAATAATGTGATAACAAGCGGGACCTGTGGGTATGATAATTCAATTATTACAACGTTTGATAGGTTTACTTAAGAGCTATTATTGAAAAATAGTTCCATATGTAAAAAGTATAATAATCTTGGTTTAACCCTCTCACACTCTTTTTCTGTCTTTTTTTTTTCTCAATCTTTTCATTATGTTCGATTGAAACAGAGTAACGTTATCGTTTACGCGCGCTCAGCCCCTTCTCTCTATCTTTCCCCGACTCTCTTTCTTTCTTTGTTTCTTTCTTAATGTATTTTTCTGTTTAGCAGGTCCCTTTTTCTTCCTTTTCTTTCTTTATTATAAAAACGTAATGGTCCATTATTTAGCTGAGGTGATGATATTCATAAGAAGTAAGTATTTGGCGGATAAGCAGCACCAGATAATCAGGATTTACATGTTTACATTTTATCTTGGACGATTTGGACGGTCTCATTTTTAGCCAGAAGGTGTTGCAAGATGATAACAGTCGTACAATTAAGGAACAAGAGTATTAATATATAGATTAAATATACCGAAGGAAGAAGGTGGACGTTTTGTGTGTTCTGACAGTGTGGAGTCACTGTCAGAACACACAAAACGTCCACCTTCTTCCGAAATGATTGTATTCAGAAAGAAAACGAATCGGAGGATTTGCCGGGTTTTTTTCCCTGGTAGAGGATTAATCGGAAAGGCCTCTTTTTTAATACAGTTAGGTCATCTCATTGATAGGTTTGTCCTTTTTAATTGCAGTCGATCACCAGAAAGAAAAAGAAAGAAATGAGGACAAATTAAAATGTACAATACTGACTAAACAATGAATGCGCAAGAACAACGAACAAATCATGGTTGGTAAATAAACAAAGGAGAAAAAGAAATGGAAAATGAATCCGACATTATGTTAATTATATATATTTGTCGACATTTAGTGTTTCGATTGTTAATTTACATATCGAATATATATATATATATATATATATATATTTATATATTATATATATATATAAAGTAGTCAAACAGTGGTGTTTGAAAATGGCGAAGGCCGACAATTTGTGGGAGATTATGTCCTTAATTAAAGTCATACCTAATTTTGTTAATTAATTAATTACAATAAATGAATTAAACCGATATGCACGCCTAATTCATTTGGTTATAATTAATTAATTAACAAAATTAGGTATGACTTTAATTAAGCACATAATCTCCCATATATATATATATATATATATATATATTATATATATATATATATCTGTGTGTGTCTGTGTATTTGGGTAGCATTCTTTCATTTATACATATGGAATTAAACAAAACGGATATCTCTTGTTTAACAAGTTTTTTCCCGATCTTTTCAAGATTTCTGGCCAATTTTTTAAATAATTTAATGGAATCCGTGGATTAGTTCACCAAAGTTTTTGTCTTTGCCCGTTTCCATTTGCCTTTTTACAAGGTTATAACAGTATTACCAGGTGTTATTTTGCTACTTAGCTACCTGATCGCGTATTTTGAAATATGTGTATTTGGGCAGCATGTTTTCATTTAGACATATGGAATTAAACAAAACGGCAATACCATTACGACCTTGTGAAAAGGCAAACTGAAACGGGCAAAGACAAACACTTTGGTGGACTAGTCCACTGATTCCATCCAATTATAAAAAATGTTAATGAGAAAGCTTGAAAAGATCGGGAAAAAACTCGTCAAGCAAGAAACAATCCGTTTTGTTTAATTCCACACACACACACACACACACACACACACACACACACACACACATATATATATATATATATATATATATATATATATTGGGTATACATGCCTGATATAACTATATTATAAATATATATTCGATACTGTAAATCACCAATCGAAACACTAAGTGTCGAAAAATATATACTTTTTTCAAATACAAATAAATCATCCACATATTTCCTATTTTTCACTCTCACTTATTATTCTTCACCAAATGAACAAAAGAATTTATGTTAATTACACTGGCAGACAAAAGTTTTCGTTGCACTGATGCCAGGTCACTTACCAAATTTGAGTGGGTTGAATTCAAATATGAAGCTATTTTTGTTTTCTGTAAGCTCTAGATTTTTTTTTTTTTTTTTTTTTTTTTTTTTGCAATTCCCCATTTTCATTTTTCGCGAAATTTGGGCGCCTCTTGCATGATGATATGGTCTATCTGGGGAATCTATTGGCATGTAGTCTAAAAAATTAATCTCAAAACAACCGGCTTGGCATAGATATGCTTTATGTATTCACAAAAACGTATACTTGTATCACAATATGTATTAAATTGTGAAACAAGACAAAAGTGGTTATTTCCTATAAGTCCAACATAAACAAAGGGGAACCACTCTTGACTGATAAATTATTTATCTATTTATTGATCTACTAGGAAAAAAGAAAACGGGATTTGTTATATCCTTTGTTTTTATTATATTTTTAGTTTACGGTCAATTGACGTCACTCAAGGGTACAGAAGAGAAATAAAGACCTGTAAAAATCAAAACCACTTTTGTTCTTCCTAATGCTGGTACAGTTAGGGTTAGGGTTTAGGGTTAGTTTAATGGTTGAATAAATAAATAATTTATCAGTCAAGAGTGGTTCCCCTTTGTTTATGTTGGACTTATAGGAAATAACCGCAAAAGCATTAACTTATTAGAATATGTCACCTCATCTCAAATCTCAAACATATATCCATTATGTATTTAGCCAACTCCCCTGGAAGAGGAGGATGCAACACAAGGTCTATTTTTTAATGGAGTTTAACAGGTTTGAATTTAGAGTTTTCCTTCTCCTAGATCAATTGCCATACCTATGTTAAAGAGCCCAGTCAACCCTACTATTTACCCATAGTTGGGGGTGAGAGAATTGTTGGATTCATATCTTTCCTAAGGGTATTAGCGATGTGTGAAACGTAAATAGCCTCGTCCAGGATTTGAATTCGTCTTGTCGCGTCCATTTCCTATGATAGCAACCTCTACACACATCAGGCACCTCATGACATCTATCTATTATAGTTAATTATGAATATGCACTAATGGTTTTTAACTTAAACTTTTACTACGTCTAGACACCAGAATAGGTTTAATTTTGAGAACAACACGTACATTTGCTGAAAAATAGTATTTTTGAAAACAAGTAAAGATTTACTTAGAAAGCGTTTCACTGACAATACTCAGCCCGAGGGAGGCGAGGGTAAACGGGACATCTTTGTACGGAAGCAGGTTTGATTTTATTAAAATCAATTATTTTTAAATTAACATATATATATATATCATATTAAACAAATTAACATATATATATACATCATATTAAACAAATTAACATATATATATATATATATATATATATTATATATATATATACATCATATTAAAAATTAACATATATATATATATATATACATCATATTAAATCAGAACAATTGTTAAAGATGGAATACAAAATTTAAATCGGTGCTATTTAGCCAAGAATTTGTGTTTATAGTTCTGGCATTTTTTGGGCTTTCTTAGGGTCATCTAGATTGATGCTCCAGTAGGAGTCTGCCATCCTATTTTTGACCTATCACTCTTGGTATTTATTTACTCGACCCCACCCTCGCCCGAGCAGGGTGTGACACAAGGTCAATTTTTAAACCGGAGTTTAACAAGTTTGAATTCTGAGTTTTTCTTCTCTTTGACTGTATGCGATGCCAAGGTTAAAGATCCCACTCTGTCCTAACATTTACCAATAGCCGCAGGGATAACTTATATAACATAACTTATATGTTATAGATATATATGGTATATAAATGATATTGTGCACTATTTGCTTATAAATATACCAAATAATATTAGCAATATTATATATATATATGTGAAGAGAGGAAGTAAATCCGACGGTATGTAATATATCAAGAAAAATGAAAAAACACAGGTTTAAATGGGTTAAGTGGTGAGTTTATTGGCCGACGCTGCAGTGTTTCGATCTATTAATTAGATCATCTTAATTTCTTATCTTATGCCCTGAAGATGATCTAATTAATAGATCGAAACACTGCAGCGTCGGCCAATAAACTCACCACTTAACCCATTTAAACCTGTGTTTTTTCATTTTTCTTGATATATTACACACACACACACACACACACACACACACACACACACACATATATATATATATATATATATATAATATATATATATATATATATATATTGTAGTGTTGAAAAATATATGGTACTTTTACCTAGAGCTGAATGAAAAAAAAATGAAATAAAAACCATCTGAATGAAAGAAAGTGAAAAATGACAAAAAAAAGAAAATATCTTTAAGGTAAAACAGTGAGATTATAAAGTTAAAAAAGACAAGGAAACAAACAAAGAAAGAAAAACAGCAAATCTGAAAGAAAGAAAGAAAGAAAGAAAGAAAAGCATTTTTGATTGATTTTGAATGTTTTCGTAAAACAATTGTATTACATTAAAAACAGAACCACAAAACTGGGTAGACTATGAATTCAGTAGCGTAAATTTTACCATAGTCTACCGGACAGATGTTAGTGGAATATGAAATGAAGTCCAATGTATATCTTATTATAATGGAGATTGTGTGCTTGTCTGTCTGAAGCCGAAACTAAATCACTACTCAAGTCACAATTCCCTTAGTTATTGACGTCACATTCACCATGAATGTATTTTTATTTAAACCTCAGTTATTGATAAAATTGTTATACCTTATTAATACTTTTGACTATATCTACATTCTAATAACATGCAATTGTATTTATATATGCAACAAAATAGCGGGTTACAGCGTGAACAGGAAAGCTAATTTGCATATTGATATTAAAAGTTTAATTTTATTAAATATGCGCTTGGTATTATTGATTTCTAATTGTTTGTTTTTTTCTTAATGAATATGAGCAAAAAACTCGGGGATAAATCTTAAAAGAAATCCTTTAATATAAAGAAATAACAGTAATTTTATTCTTTACTTCCTAATTTAACTAAATAGTTAAATTAGGAAAATTCAGCAATAAAAGGAGGGAGTGATGAAAAATGATGGAAGACTTAGTTTCAAAGTTGTTCTATTCTTCGATTATACCCCCTCTGTTTCAAATCATTTTATTTGGATTTTTATTTAGTTTCAAAAGTATTTCAAATTTAACATATTTCATTACATTAAAATTCAAATACTTGCACCCGGAGGGTGCATATATTTGCTAGTATTCTTAATTTCTGAACTGGAAATTTTTAATAAAAATGAAGCTCTAAGAAAAACATAACTTAATACATTAATTCATTTATAAGTATTTTTTCAAAAATTAAAGGACAGCATTAATTAATGTTTTTGCGTAGTGATTCAGTTATACACCGTTTTTTTTTTTTTAAATTTTTTTACCTCAGCTTTGTTATTTTAAGGGAATAAACTTATCACGTCCTATACTAAAATAAATTGAAAATTACTATTCATTTGTAATTTTGCCAAGTATTTAACGATATTTCTATTTCAGAGTAACAATAATAATAATAAAAACTTGAAAACAGTCCACTTTTGCAGGTGAAAAAGTTGAATGCCCTTAGAGCTTCATTTTTATTAAAAGTATTAATCCCAGTTAAGAAATAAAGATATATACATTTGACTTTATTTCATATTCCACTAACATCTGTCCGTTAAACTATGGCAAAAATTTACGCTCCTGAATCTACAGTCTACCCAAAACTGGTTTAATGCAGTACCTTGTTATGCAATAAAAAACTGTTTCATTTTCTAAGTCTCAAAACCAAACGATACAGAAAAAAGAAAGAAAGAAAGAAAGAAAAAAGAAAATGCCTGAAAGAAAAAAAGAAAGAAAGAAAGAAAGAAAGAAAGAAAGAAACCATTTTTGGCAATGCTTCTTGAATGAAACACTTTTTTGTTCGTTGTTTCTGGCTCTTTTACAGACGATTGTGTTTACGTTGGCACGAAATGTGATTAAAGGAAAGATAACTCAATCAACTTGGTTGATGGAGCAACCATCGACACATTAGCGAATTAGTTTTTTCCGATTTGTAACAAATAAAAGACGTATTAAAATACACGAGTTTCGCAATTCAAACGGGTCGTCTTTCTGCGTTCTTCTTTCTTCTATCCTCAATTTTGGGTATCTATATTCTCGTATAAGTATTTACCCAACCTCCGTACGAGCAGGTGTCATGAGTATGACGTTAAACTGCATCTAGTGGTGACATTCCAATTATGGAGCTCTGGGGAGTGTGGAGTACCCCTTCATCGCCATTACTCCCAGGTCCACTCTGATCTGGAGTGATAGTACCTGTTAGGGTCCCAATTTATGAGTTGAAATAGATTAAAATTATTTAAATAACATTGAATACCCAACAAGAATGAATAAAGTGCATAAAATAACCTAACAAGAGTTGACATGCCGTAAAATCCAACCAACCAACTGCACGAGCAGGATGCCACATATGGCCAATGTCTTGAGCGGAGTCTATCAGGTTTAAATTCATAATTTTTTTGTCTTAGACCGGTTGCCATATCAAGGTTAAAGAGCCCAGTCCACCCAACTATCTGCCCATTGCTGGAAGGAGAATAGATAGATGCATACCTTTCCCAAGGGCATCTCATCGTGATGTAATGATTAGCAAGCTAGTCTCACGGATCCATAGCTATCGAATAGCGAGTTCGATACTCACTCGATGTCCCATACTTAGTATCACATCGTGCCCGTGGCGAACGGGTTGGGTAAATACCTACCTTTCCCAAGGGTACTAGCGCTATATGAAATGCTAACAGTCTCGTCCAGGATTTGAACTCTTGTTGCCGAGTCCATTTCCTTCGACAATAACCATTGCACTATGCACCTATTCTTGTGTGTAGGTTTTTATAGGTGTAATGTGCATAGCCGATACCCCCGGCGTAAGCGGCAAATAATCGCCTGTACCGTGTATGAAAGCCTCGAACGGTACAAGGTATAATTTACATAACGGCTTGGTGAATTGAATTAAAAGCAGGCAGCTGTTCACAGTGAGGCAGAACGAACCAAGAGGTGGAAGGAGTGACAGTGTCGACAACAGAAAATAGTGTTTATTGTTCGCTTATCCAAGGATTTGAACCAACGAGTTCGAGAATTCGAGAAAGAAACGGTGTTTACTGATAGTCTGTACCCGTTAGAAGATTGTCCGAACTTTTTGTGCGTTTGCTTTTTTTCAATAGGTATAAAAAAAGAAATCTACCCAAAAGAATTAAAAAATACGTTGCTTCTAACAAGTGCAAGGAAAACTCTTTGAGGCTATTTTCAACTCATTTCAAATCTCATTTGAGTAATGAAGTGTTGTTAGGATTTGAATTTAGCCGTTAATTTATGAAAAATCCCCAGGGATCTAATTGACGGGCTTTCACCTCGCTGTCATCCGAGCGAGCCTCTCTGATTAACTTAAGAAGTCTAATGCATCCTGGGAAAGTTGGTAGTTAGAATTAGTTAACTGAAAGTCAAGCAATTTGCGTTCTGTGCTTTTCTCCCCCGTACACCCGAGTTATTGTATCGGGGGAAATAAAGTTATGTGTCCACTAAAAGAATATGTCTCCGTGTTCATAATTATAAGAATTGAGATAGAATGCAGATGGATAAAACACCCGATAAGATGTTACCAACTCGAAGATAACTCGACACGGCCAATAGAAGAAGACGAAAGAATGAAGAATGGGAATATAATATCAGGTTGGTTACAACGCTAGCAAAACTCAAAGAATGATTAAAACTAGTGGATATACCACATTATGATAATTCAATTATTAAAACGTTTGATATGTTTATTTAAGAGCTATTTCTAAATATTTCAATATGTAAAGAGTATAATAATCTTGCTCTAACTTTTTTTCAGTCTTTCTTAAAAGGAAGGGTTGTAAAATATCTACATTAATTTGCCGACAAAAAGTGACGAAAACACGACTCGGAAAATATCTAAGTTGGACCGGAAATTCGCCTGACGCTGGCTCGCTAAAACAGACCGTAAATTAAAGCAAGAGGCCAGAACGACATAATACCAAAATTACCAAAATATATTCCGTAATTCACAATTTCAATATTACAAATAAAATAAAAAAAATTCACTTTTTTTTCCAATTTTACGTTGGGCATTTAAGCGACACAAGACCATTTGGAATGTTTCATTTTTAAAATTGGGTGAAATAAAATTTGAAAAATAAAAACTCTGCGATTAAGCGACACCAGATAATCTGGATTTAAATTTTTGCATTGCATTTTGAACGATTTGGACGGTCTCATTTTTAACCAGAGGGTGATGCAGGATAATGGACGGAAAGAACGACCGCACCCTAACCAGTTCATGATTTGTAGCCCACCTAGTGACGATCCATTGCCGATTTTATCAACGTATCTCCAGCGATGGTATCGCTGCAAATAGCATCACATAGATTTGAATTCAGAGTTTTTATGTAACTGGGCATACCATCGTGGTATAATGTTTAGCAAACTAGTCTCGCGGATCAATTACTATTGAATAACGACTTTGTTTCACATCCTACCCGTGGCGAACGGGTTGGGTAAATAATCAGTTCACGATTCTCATGGTGACAATGGCTGAATCCGCTGATTTCATCAAGGTATTCCCTCAAGAAAGGTATTGCTGCAGATAACATTAGAGACTCGAAACAGTGTCATTATTTAGTAACTAGTAACTGGGAATTTAAAATAACATTAACCCATAAAGATATGGCGGTGCACCCCACGTAAGTGAACCGATGGACTACCTTCAATCCACCCACGCCATTGGAGATGATGGGAAAGTGGTACTTTTTCTGAGGTGCTGGCAGATGAAGTATCTCCGTCTTTTTTAAGTTGACTTCCACTAACAATATTTCCTCCTTTGAAAACACCGCAGACCAACTCCAAAGACAAAAGGCATGAGGAAGAACCACAACAGAATGCCATCAGACCTTGACCAGACCTTCAGCTGCAGCTGTTGTGATCATGCCTGTCTGTCCCACATTGGCCTTAACAGATATGGAGATGCCTACACTCAATATTGACCCCGCTCCTTAATCTTCGTTTACGAAACCAAGCAAAGAACTCATAAATTAAGTGTCCTGGATATGACGTTAAACTGCATCTAGAGGTAAAGTTCCAATCCTGGAGCTCTGGAGAGTGTGGAGTACCCTTCATTGCAATTTGTCAGGTCTTCTCTGATCCGGAGTGGTATTACCTGTTAGGGTCCAATCTATTGGTTAAATAGATTTAAAAAATGAGTTTTATAAATGTTAAAAAAAAAAACAGTTAAAAAAATTGAATACCCAATAAGATTGAATAAAACAAAACGTCTTCGCAATAAAATCCAACCATCCAACAAAATATAAATAAATAAACAAATATCAAGAAAGGTCTTCGCAAATTTCTTGAACATCTGATTAATGTACTGTGCCTTCACCTTTCGTACAAAAATGTTGGTAATTATGAACTTTTGTTTAGCAATTAGGGTTAGGGTTTAGGGTTTAGGGTTAGGGTTTGGGTTGGGGTTAGGGTTAGGGTACAGGGTGACCCAGAAAAAACAGAACCCAAATTATTCATTTATTTTCCCATTAAACTAACCCTAACCCTACCCCCCTCCAAGTTAAAATTAACAGTTTTATTACAAAATTTGTGGGTTCTGTTTTTTCTAGGACACCCTAATTTACTAAACAAAAGTTCATAATTACCAAAATTAATAAATATCAAGAAAGGTCTTCGTAAATTTCTTGAACCATCTGGTTAATGTACTGTACCTTCACCTTTCGTACAAATTTTTTTTTTTTGTTGCCTCCATGCATTATGACCAAAGTTCGAACATGCAAAGCAGTGCTTACTCGCCTGATATGGCTTGGGGCACAGCCTCGGTATCCACACTTTTAGGCTGACCTGACTGTACCAGTCTCAGGAAGAACAAAGAATTGGTTTTAACTGACGTTTATTTCATAAGTATTCTTGTCTTATCGATTCTTTTCTTTGATACAATTGATCCACAAATAAACGTAAACTATAATAAATTAAATATACAATAATAAACAGACCGTATAATATAATAAATAAATATATAGAATAAATATACAAACAATTCAGATATGAGGAAAGGAAAACCTAATTAAAATTGCACTTACCAAAACTTTAACTTCCCCTGGGCTGGTCTTTAGCGTCTTAAATAACTTTTTTCGAACATTTACTACAGACGCTTTGCATCACCACCATAAATACCCAAATCAAGGGGGACAACCTCTCGTGCTGTTACACTGACCTTGCTGATTGTCAAAGTTTCTTGAACCATCTGTAATGTGATGAAATGTGACTCCATCTTTCGTACAAATGTTGTTGATTGTTGGCCAGTTCGAACTTGTAAAACATAAGTTCCTTTAAAATCACACACTGGGCAATACGCAATATGTTAACGCACATCTACTACAGCTTGAACTAATTCGGTCGTGTGATATAAATTCCACTATGCTTGAAGTACGGCCTCGGAATCCACGGTTTTAGGCCGACCTGATCTTGCATGATCGTCAACTGGTAAAGCACAAGTTTCCGAATTAGACTCCGTTACATATTCATCTGTGCGGCTTTCAAATCCCATACGGAGTGAAGCAATGCGCAACGTGTTAGCACACCATCCACCACGATACCACCAACCACAGCGGATACCTACCACTGCTTAAACTGACTTAGGTCACGTGATATACGTGTCATGTGACCAAAATATTGCAAAATTCTTAACTCGTCCTAGTATATAAAATGTTTACATTAGTTTTTATAAAATACCACGAAGATTAGATTAACTTCCTGATACCTTTTTATGACATCAAACGAGCGGGGGAGGTTTCTGAACATTTCTCGTTGGCCTTTTAATTCCTCTAAGACTTCGCCAATTCCTGGCATCAATCGTCGCCGAAAATGCTGTTGTCCTTTTGGCGAAATGAAGAACCTAATTTTCCACACGATCCTTCATGATGTTTCTAAGATTCTTGCTGGCTTTGACGTCAGGGGGGAGGAGGGGATTTCCCGACTGTCTACAACGAACATCCATCTTTTCGGAAAAGAATCAACCTTTTCTCACCTAACCGATTCTTCGCTATCAAACACCACTAGGGGGAGGGGGCGAATAGGTGCGCGCAACTCGCATCGAAAAATGTCTGCAACGTCGTGGAAGTCTCCCGCACACGAGTATCCTATCGTCATTTACAAAAATTAGTTTAGTTTGGGACAAGGCCAGGCATATTGAGCACTCAACAGTAACTTACTAAGGGTAGTCTCCGTGGCATAGTGGCTAATGTACTGGACTGCGACATCGTAGTAAACGAGTTCGAACTCCAGTCGTGCTATTATGTTCACATTCAGACTAATAACCAAAGGGAAAGGTATGAAGCCCCTTATCCTCCCCAGATATGTGCTAAATAGTACCACTACTGTTTTTGTATGGCCACCTGCCAACCATCTCACAAACCATCCGAGTGAGACGGACTAGACGCACAGGAAACTGCTGGAGAAGTAAGGATGAGCTCATAAGCGACGTTCTCCTGTGGATGCCAACACATGGACGTGCTAATGTGGACCGCCCACCAAGGACCTACATTGACCAACTATGCGAGGATGCTGGTTGCTGCGCAGAAGAGCTCCCAGGAACAATGAATGACAGGGAAGGTTGGCGAGAGATTGTCATGGATATCCGTGCTGCTTGCGCGACATGATGATGATGATGATGACTGTTTTTCTATAAAGATGGTTTTGGCATTAAATAACCCATGAAGGATGATATGTGTTATAGGTGATACAACCTATGGACATAAATGGAATGCGCCGACGATTACTATAAGTACCAGGAACAATTGTGGCTTGACCCGAAGCAAAGGCGAGTCAGCTCGTAACTGTATTGGTCGAACGCAATCTCCACTTTCTTTGCTGTAAATTTCTACTCCTTTTGTTCAATACATTTGTATACATTGTTACCAGTCATTTGTCTTATTTTTACCCTTAATACCCCGCAACAATATGCCATTAAACAAAGAAACCGAAAGAAAACGAAACAAACTTACTAACAATGGTCTACGATCCTAGCTCATTAACCATTACACCACGGGTGGTATCAGGT
This sequence comes from Doryteuthis pealeii, assembly GCA_023376005.1. NCBI lineage: Eukaryota > Metazoa > Mollusca > Cephalopoda > Myopsida > Loliginidae > Doryteuthis > Doryteuthis pealeii. The sequence continues at coordinate 34,046,290 of CM042171.1, forward strand.
ATCGATGCGGAATACCCAATAACTAAACTTTGGTTAGTTGTAGTACAACTGGGGTACCCTGTAAGAAGTGAACTTACTAGTAATAGTTTTACTTACCCAGCCCTCGGACCCTGTGTCCAGTGGCTTCGGTCATTAGACCGGCAAGATATGAAATATTAGCGTGATACATGGGGTTTTACCCTCGGACAACACCTGCCCTCTCATCTAAAAGGGACAGGGCTGTTTTTATTGCCCAATGCCTGAGGCGCATCAAAAGAGGAATGTCGAAGGGGGTTCACGCAATTTTTAAATACAAGCCACGCATGAGCTTCGGTTTGTGCGTGGTTTCGACTATAATGATCCTTGTCTTCAAATGACATGGTGTCAGTAAATACTTTTTATGGTAATGGCTAAAATTGGCACATCTAAGCTAACAGATCTTTTGTAATGAGTTTGATTCTCACTAAGTGCTCTAGTTGTGCCACAAAAGTTGGCATTGTTTTAAGATTGTTTTTTTTTTTTTTTACTGGGAGACAGCATGCTAGTTTATTTTGAAAGAGACTGATGTACACAAATGTTTAAAATTTGTTACGTCACTCTGACATGTGCTTTTCTTGAAAAGGATTTCCAAAACTTTTTTAAAAAATTTTCTACTTTTGCTTTTTTTTCTACTTTTGTTTTATTTTATTTTTCTACTTTTTATTTTCATTTGTGACTTAGAGAGAGAGAGAGAGAGAGAGAGAGAGAGAGAGAGAGAGAGAGAGAGAGAGAGAGAGAGAGAGAGAGATGGAGAGAAGTGAGAGAGAGAAATAACGAGAAGAGAAAGTGGGTGAAAAGAAAGCAAGAGAAAGATAAAGAGTGTATGTGAAAGTTATTTTTGTGAAAAAGAGAAAGAGAAGAAAGAAGCTGTGTGTGTGAGAGGGAAAGAAATGTGGATGTGTGTGTGTGTGTGGTGTGTGCACGTGTGTGACGTGATGTGTGCACATAAATATTTACTCAGACCGCTAATGCAATTCCAATTCCACGTGTACTGAACTCATTCTTTGTGTTGCTTATGTTGTTACAACAATGTCTCGGCCGGTTCATTTTACGGACTTCTTCAGGTGTATAACCGATAAGAAAATAAGGATAATTTAGGTAGAAAAATAAAATACCAGAAATTAGAAAGACAACTGTGCAAACACACACGCGCACATTCATACATGCACACATATATATATATATATATATATATATATATATATATATATAATATAATAAATATATAAAGGTTCTATCACATCTATCTATTAGGTGTCACCTAATAGATAGATGTGTAGAACCTTTATATATTTATTATATTATATTATATAACAGCTCTATTTTATATTGAGCACTCTACCAATAATACTGCCTTTGGTACGCCATTCCAGCAAAAGCGAAACAGTGACCATCTCACACACACTATATATATATATATATATATATATATATATATATATATATTGATTTTAAATGCATATCA
>CM042171.1:34052772-34057772 GCA_023376005.1 Doryteuthis pealeii
GTTTTGTCGTTTTTTATTTTTGTTTTTGTTTTTGTTATTAATAAACTTGCAAGTATTTATTTGTTATTGAAGAGGTGGAGGTCTGATGAATAATTGTGGAAACCATTCTTATTTGTTTCATTTTTTTGTTCCCCCCTCCCCCAGTTTTCGTTACATCTTACCTTACAGCATTAGATTTGTATTAAAAATCTCGGACCATATGACCTTTAGGCACCCCTTTTTCGATCTCGTTTCATCAGAACATTTTTTTATTTACACCGTCAAAATCCGGTTGTTTGTTAGGGGTTAGAGTTAGGGTTAGGGGTTAAGGTTAAGGTTAGAGTTAGTGTTTAGGGATATGGGTTAGTTTTATAATTAAAAAAAAACTCTAAAAATCATCTGTTAACAAACAACTGGATTTTGACGGTGTAAATAAAAAAAATGTCCTGATGAAACGAGATCGAAAAAGGGGTGCCTAAAGGTCATATGATCCAAAATCTCTAAAACTGTCTGGTAAAGATGTCATCAGAATTTAAAATCAATAAAGACGTCCAAAAATATTTTATTTATTTATTCATTTTTTCAATTATTCATCATCTGTCTTTTACAACAGTAATTGTAAAATGTAAAATGTGTTTTAAAAATTGGGTTTGAAAAGAAAACTGAATACTCAACAGGAAAAAATAAAACAAAATGTCTTCGGCATAAAATAACCCAACAAGGTTGAGATGCCGTAAAATAACCAAACCAAACCAAACCTAATTCCTCCAAACAGTCAATCGCTTGTTTAATGAAGTATTTTGATCAGTCGGTAGAGTATCCGCCTCGGAACCACAAGGTTCCGGGTTCGATACCGGTTTCTTGCCATCTCAGCGAGTAGCAACGCTTGGATGTGTGTGGCGTCCATTTCCTACGACTCTAACCGCGCGCCACCTACACACATAATCATACCTATATGGTCTTTCTCCATAATGTAATGTTTAGAGTAGTAGGAAATGGTCTCGTCGACCCGAGTTCAAATCCTAGACGAAGCTGTTTGCATTTCACGTAGCGCTAATACCCTTGGGAAAGGTATGCATCCAACTACTCCTCTCTCTCTCTCTCTCTCTCTCTCTCTCTCTCTCTCTTTCTCCGGCAATGGGTAAATAGTAGGCAGACTGGGCTCTTTAACCTTGGCCAGGCAACTAGTCTAGGAGATTGAAAACTCTGAATTCAAACCTATTAAACTCTGCTTAACCTTGTGTCACATCCTGCTTGTGCGGAGGGATTGATAAATATATATGTAGTCTTCCCCATACGCTCTCTCTCTCTCTCTCTCTCTCTCTCTCTCTCTCTTTCTCTCTCTCTCTCTCTCACGCACACACACACACACACACACACACACACACACACACACATGTATCTATTTTCACCTTCACACTTACCCATCACACAGCACAACTATATCCATTTGAAAAGTATGAAAAAGTGTAAAGTGTTAAAAAGAAAAAGTGAGAAGTTTTTGTTTTTTTTTCATACTGAACAATATCATAGTCACTTTAGTTTTGGCACAAGCGCGTGACACCCAGTGAGAAACAAACTCACTAACAATGTCCTGCTAGCATAGCTCGAAAACAATTACACCACATGTGGTGCCCTGTAGTATTTTAGAAAGCTTAGTCTAGTTTGGCACTAAGCCAGAAGTGCGAGGCACCAAGCGAGAATCGAACTCACCAACAATGGCCAATTATTATTTGTCTGTATTTTTTTAGGTGATGCTTGATGTGAATAATCTTGATTTTTCGGACTGTTGTCCTCATCTTTATTGTGGTATGTATAAACACAACGATTCGGCCGCTGTATCCTCTGGCCTTCTTCAAGTGTTCCCTGCATCCAGGTTGGATTATTACTATAATCGGATACACAGGGAACATCTGAGGAAGGCCGGAGGATACAGCAGCGGAATCGTTGTGTTTATAAATACATACAATAAAGATGAGGACAACAGTCCGAAAAATCAAAATTAATGGCCTACTAGTCTAACTTATTAACCATTTCACCACATGGAGGCATTCTCTGTAAGATATTATAGAATTACGAATTATGATTGGTTTGTTGGTTGATAGATTTTAACGGCATATCAAATCGTCCGGGGTTATTTTATGCCTAGAGGTTAGGGAATAATATATGTTGTATGTTTATATTTACACTTTTGTAGTTAATGGTTTTAACGATATGCTAGCATTGTCGGGGATCATATTGAGGGGTTACTTTTGTATGGTATTGATCAGGTTTAGGTTTATATTTTTGGGTATGATTTTGTGATCTTATAACATTTTGTTATCCCGGATTCCTGCCCTTATTTACGCTATATTTTTTCTTGACGGTGTCAGGCCAAACTTAGATATTTGCCGTTCGTGTTTCTCGCTTTTTATCGGCAAATTAATGTAGATATTTTACAATGCCCCCATCTCGCTTTTTATCGGCAAATTAATTAAAATATTTTACAATCCCGCCCCCTATAAAATATTTTTTTTAGATTGAATTTGAACAAATTTCAATTGAATTTTTACAAAAAACAGACTCAAATTTCAAAGCAATTTTCATAACGAGTGGTTTGTCTTTTTTGATTTACATTTCTACATTAATTTGCCGATAAAAAAACGAGAAATACGGCAGATTATATATCTAAATTTGGCCGGAAAAACATAGCGTAAATAAGGGCAGGAATCCGGGACGTTAAAATGTTAACAGATTCCTAATTTTGTTTCTCTCAAATTTACAAATTTTGGTAAGAGAAATTTTTTCTTTAAATTTATTGAGATAAAAAAAATTGTTGACTTTGTAAAGTCCTTTTAATGATGAATAAATAAATAAATAAATAAAAGTAAAGTTGGTGAAGTGGTCTAGCGAGGAAGTCCATCCACATTTCGCTAGACCAGAGAGATTGTTTGAGCTGAGGTAGAGTGCCAAACTTAACGTCAGCTCCCCACTTTACCGCACAGATCAGATTACCCAAGCTGTGCTACTGATCTGCCGAGTTGGTGGGATCAGTATCGAACCGGAAACCTGGTGGTTACTTGGCTGGTGTTCTAATGCTCTAAATAAATGAATAAGCAAAAAAATTAGTTAAACTAGGGCATCAACTTTTGGGACAATGAGTAAAAAGAAAATAATTTAAAGAAAAAATGTAAGAGAAAAAGGTAAGAATGGTGAAGGAATATAATAAAAAAGGGAATAGATTGGAAGAAAGAAAAAAATGAAAAGAAAGAAAGAAAAAAAAAATTGGACGAAAAAAAAAGATAAAATTAGTGAGCAAGAAGGTAGGAAGGAAGAAAGAAAATAATAGTAAGGGGGTAAAAAATTGACAGAAAAAATGAAAAGAAAACAAGAAAGAAAAAAGAAAGTAAAATATTGGGTTAGCAGAAGAAAGAAAGAAAGATGGAATAGAAAGAAAGAAGAGAAGAAAGAATGAAGAAAGAAAGAAAGAAAGAAAAAAGAAAGAAAGAAAGATGGAATGAACAGAAGAAAGAAAGAAAGAGAAGAAGAAAGAAAGAAAAAGAAGAGAAAGAAAGAAAGAAAGAAAGAAAGAAAGAAGAGAAGAATGAAAGAAAGAAAGATGGAATGAACAAAAGAAAGAAAGAAAGAAAGATGAAAGAAAGAAAGAGAAAGAAAGAAGAAAGAAAGAAAGATGGAATGAAAGAAAGAAAGAAAAAGAAAGAAAAGAAAAGAAAGAAAGAAGAAAGAAAGAAAGAAGATGAAAGAACAGAAAGAAAGAAAGAAAGAAGAATGAAAGAAGAAAGAAGAAAGAAAGAAAGAAGAAAGAAAGAAAGAAAGAAAGAAAGAAAGAAAGATGGAATGAACAGAAAGAAAGAAAAAAGAAAGAAGAAGAAAGAAGAAAGAAAAAGAAAGAAAGAAAGAAAGAAAGAAAGAAAGAAAGAAGAAAGAAAATGGAATGAAAGAAAGAAAGAAAGAAAGAAAGAAAGAAAGAAAGAAAGAAAGAAAGAAGAAAGAAAGAAAGAAAAGTAGGAAAGAAAAAAGGAAGATAGAAGGAATGTGCGAAAAGAAGAAAGAAAGAAGGAAAGAAAGTAGGAAGAAATAGATGAATGAAAAGAAAGAAAAAAAGCAGGAAGAAAGGAATATAGAAGGAATGAATGAAAAGAAGAAAGATAGAAAGAAAGAATTAATGAAAAGAAATAATTAATGAAAAGAAAGAAAAAAGGGTAGGAGAAGGGACAAATAAAAAGAAAGAAAGAAAGAAAGAAAGAAAGAGAGAAAGAACGGTGAAGTAGTAAAAAATTGAAAGAAAAGAAAGGGAGAGAAAATTGGACGAAAAAAAGATAAAATAGTGAGCAAGAAGGTAAGAAATAAAATAATAGTAAGGGGGTAAAAAATTGACAGAAAAAAGGGAAATGAGAAAAAGAAAGAATACGAAATAAATGGAAAAGAAAGAAAGAAAGAAAAGAAAGAAAGAAGAAAGAAAAAAAAAGAAAAGAACAATTGGATAAGATATTTGAGTGGGAGTCGAAGGTGACGTAGTAGATGAAAGAGAAAAGACTGAATTCTCCGGACGTCATGATGACGATAATGTTTGGGGTGTTGGATAGACAAAAAAGGAATAAAAAGATAAAAGACATTATCTTCTGCTCCCACTACCTCTCTCTCTCTCTCTCTCTCTCTCTCTCTCTCTCTCTCAATTTTTTCTCCCTCCCTCTCTCTCTCTGGATTTCTCTCACGGTTTCTCTCTGTTTCTTTCTCTCTCCCCCCCCGCCTCTCCCTCTGTTTCTTTCTTTCTCTTTCTCTCTCTTTCGCTCTCTTTTTTTCTTTCTTTCTCTCTCTCTCTCCCTCTCCCTCTCTCCTTTTTTTTCTCTCTTTCTCTCTCTCTCCTTTTTTTCTCTATCTCCTCTTTCTCTTTCTCTCTCTCTCTCTCTCTCAATTTTTCTCCCTCCCTCCTCTCTGGATGTCTCTCACGGTTTCTCTCTGTTTCTTCCTCTCCCCCCCGCTCTCCCTCTGTTTCTTTCTTTCTCTTTCTCTCTCTTTCG
>CM042171.1:34062772-34065272 GCA_023376005.1 Doryteuthis pealeii
TATATATATATATATATATATATATATATATGTGTGTGTGTGTGTGTGTGTGTGTGTGTGTGTGTGTGTGTAAAGAAAAAGTGGAAGTGAATCCGACAGTAAGTAATGTAGTGAAAAATGGAAAAAAACAAGTTCATAAAACGAGTGATGTTTATTTCGCCAACGCTGCAGTGTTTCGATCTGTTTCAATAGATCTTCATCAGGGCTTTTGTTAATTTGAGGAAAAATAAATTTATCACAAAGAATAAGAAAACTGTCTTTTGCTTTGTCGGTCAATCTCTCTCTCTCTCTCTCTCTCTCTCTATATATATATATATATATATATATATATATATGGCCGATTAAACTCAGTTGGAAGAGCGTCCGCTTCGGAACCACAAGTTTTTGGGTTCGATACCGGCCCTTGCCCACTGAGTGTATGAGTAGCACAGCTTATATGCGGTAAAGTGGGGTGCTGATCGTAAGTGTAGCACGCCACACTTGACGCATAAAATAATCCCCCTGGTCTAGCGATAACGGAAAGGGGATAGACTCCCTCGCTGACCGGCTGATACTGACAATAGACCACTCAGCATACTTTACTTTACTTTATATATCATTTAAAATTAAAAAACACCCGGGACCGAACCCGCTCCGGTAATCTGAAATTTAGGATTCCCAAGTTTTAATTACTGCTAGGGATTTTGATGATTTCTTTTTTCTTTCTTTTTTTTTTTTTTTTTTAATTTTGATTGAATATGTTTGTTCTACGCTTCAAGAGAGAAAGGGTTAAAAAAAAAAAATTGGAAAATAATGTAGACCAGATTTTTTCAACCGGTGTGACGCGGCACACTGGTTGAACCGTGAAGCTTCCGTGGGTGTGCAGTGAATGTTGAAGACGGTTGATCATCCTCTTATATTTTTATTCTATTACTTTAATATTTTTTGTTTTAATTGATTAAAATATACCTTTAGAAATAAAATTACGTTGTTTTCTTTTACACTTGTAGCACATTTTCACTATTCCTTTTCTTTTAAAACTTAAATGATAAAATAATTAAATGTTTATAAAATGATGGTGTACCTCGATCAATTAATTGCCCAGCTCACTGTGCCGTGAGATGAAAAAGGTTGAAAAACTCTGATCTAGACCATCATGCTCTTCTTTGGTCGGACTTTTCACCGTTCCCATCCTCTTAGAAATTATCACACACAGATAGATAACAAGTAAATTCGTTTCTTTATTCAGAAATTTTCTAAACTGAACTTCGTTACATGGGCATCTTATCTTGGTGTAATGTTTTGCAAAGCTTGGTTCCGTCATGTTGGCTGGGGCTGTAGAATACACCGACTGCTCTTCTGCAGAGGGGTAAAGACATACGCCCAACGGAGCCACCTGTTGGCCGTGGGTGGAGACCTATTATGTTTAAGCATGAAATCCTGGTGACTGAGCAGTCCATAACATGAAATACTCCATTTTGCTCCTTAGACTAGATGGATAGTCGGAGAAGCCGCTCCGATTTATCGGTAGGTAACGTCAAGCCGTAGCATCTATATGATTTTCCCGACCCTGTTAGGGTCCCATCTATTGATTAAATAGAAAAATGTGTTTAAAATAAACGAGTTTTAAAAATTTGAGTACTCATCAAGAAAACAAAAACGTCTTCGGCATAAAATAACCCAACAAGGGTTGACATACCGTAAAACCAAACTAACTAACTAATTCATATTGTGATTGTCAAATCCTATGGTAAATATTTTTTTCATCCAAGCCGTTCGTCGTAGGTAGGGTGTGACACTAAGTCGCAAGTATATGACATCCAACGAGAGACGAAGTTGCTATTCAGTAGTAATGGATCTAGCAAGACGAACTTGCTAACCATGATAGGACACCCACGCGAATATTTTCTGGTTTCGAACGGGGGGTCCGGTGGCTTCGGCCCTGGACCTCAGAAGTTAACAACGTTAATCCCAGGGTGCCACCCCCAGGCAACACCTGCCCCCTTGATTTAAAGAGGCAGGGCTGGGTTTATTGCCCGGTGCCTGAGGCGCCCCCTTGAGGGGGAATGCCAACGAGACCAACGTATTTTTTGCACCCGCCTCCCATGAGCTTCGGTTCGAGGGTGGTCCCACATTAATAAGGCCTTGTTTCTAACACGTACACGTACTTGTTTCTAACACGTACACATGCTAAATATCCACCCACGCGAATATATGCAGTATCCCCGTTGCTTTAGCGTTTATTAAAAGACATCTTATATCGGAATTTTCTGTAATCATTTTTTTCCTTATGTATGGTAGGGATAATATTAAATTCTACGAGTTTGGATCTATTATTTTCCTCGGGTGACGGAAAAAAAACTTGAAAAGCCTGAATCCATAAGTAATTAATATCTCCGCACACGTTTGAGAAAAAAAAGGGAAGAGAAAGAAATAGATAAAATGATTTTAATGAAATGTTTTTGTTATTCGTAAGGAGAAAAATGTTTGGAGAAAATTATTATATAAAATTTATTTGTTA
>CM042171.1:34070272-34080272 GCA_023376005.1 Doryteuthis pealeii
TAGATGGGTTTATTCTTGATGGAGAAGTCGACGTTGTAACGTTTCGGTTTTGGCAACCTTCGTCAGGATTCGAATTATGGAGAATGTCTGTTTAGATGACTTGCGAAAAAAATAAATGATTTTTTACTATTTTATTCCCATATATATATATATATATATATATATATATATATATATATATATATATATAAAGAAGGTCCGCAAAATGTATTTTGTTCTCAGAAAAAGATTTTTAATTCTTTTTGTTTTATATATGCAACACGTGTTTCAGATCTGAACACGTTTTTTATGAGAACAAAATACATTTTGCGGACCTTCTTTTTTTTATAAAATATTGAATTTTCTCCCGTTGGAACCAGAACAACATATATATATATATATATATATATATATATATATATATATATTTAGATTGGTATTTCCCATTTAAACCAAAATTTTACATGTACATTTTAAATGAATACCATAGTTTACGTATAAATTTATTTCGGCATTTTTTGCTTCTTTCAGTCTAATTTTTGATAATTTCAAGATTTTATATCTTGTTTTATTGGTGTGATTTTTCTGTCTCAATGATTTTTTTTTAATTTCTTTTCTGCGTTTGTTAAATACGACAGTTCACTGGCACGCGCACACTCGCAATTTTAAGAAATCTAACCATAACATTTCTTAAGATTGTGAGCTGAGGTATTTAACAAACGCTGAAAAATAAATTTAGTTTAACTGCGTCATTCAAACGAGCCAATTGCTCATTGTAGTTTCAGTGAATGTAGCCCGATGTCAAACTGCTGAAAACGTCCTCTAAGTGAACAGAAATTAAGAATCTTGTAGAAAGATTGTTCGCGCGCGCGCGTGTGTGTGTGTGTGTGTTGGTTGGTTGATTGGTTGTTGTTTACGGCATATCAACTTTTTTCGGGTCATTTAATGCCGAATCAAGTCATTTTGATATTCGGTTTACTTACAGCTCCTTCTGTTGTTTAAATTGGAGGCGCGTGGTGTACTGGTTAGATTCGTAGGAAATGGACTCGTCGACCCGAGTTCAAATCCTGGACGAAGCTACTGTTCACATAGCGCTAATACCCTTGGGAAAGGTATGAATCTAACTACTCTCCCTCCAGCTATGGGTAAATAGTAGGGCAGACTGGGCTTTTAACCTTGGTTAGGCAACCAGTCTAGAAGAGGGAAAAATTAAAACCTGTTAAATCCGCTTGGGGTGGTCACTACTAGAATAGGTTCAGTCCTAATTAGTGATCGATTTCACTAAACAAAAAAGAATTGTCACTCATCTAAGTATTGAACAGGCTCACCGCTGCTTAACTTCGGTGATCTAGCTGTAACCAGTGCTTTCAATGGGATTAGACCGTAAGCTGGGTGTGTTTGTGTGTGTGTGTGTGTGTGTGTGTGTGTGTGTCTGTGCGTTTGTGTGTCTGTGTGGTTGTGGAAAGGAACTGCCTTATGCTCACATTAAAGTGAAAGTAATAGAATGTGGTCCTATGTCGAACTTAATGACTGCTAAAAGCGTCCACCAAGTGGGTGGAAATTAAGAATCTTAAAGAGGAGAGTGTGTGTGTGTGTGTGTGTGTGTGTGTGTGTGTGTGTTAATAAAGGAACTACCTGATGCTGACATTAAAGGTGAGAGGGGATGTTCATCAAGTCATCGCCGATTTGGCGATAAAGGTGTATGGCTTCGATGAAAGAATTGGTAAGAATTCGATTACGTCAAGATCTGCATTGAAGATAATCAGTAGATTGTGTTGAAATCTTGCGGCTTTTATATCAAAGAACAAAAAGAATCAAATTCTATCTAGAATATTCATCGTTCTTATTTCCTCTCCCTCTTTCTCTCTTTACTACCCCCCTCTCTCTCTCTCTTCTTTCTCCCCCCTCTTGCCCTCTCTCTTTCTCTCTCTCTCTCTCTCTCTCTCTATCTATCTATATATATATATATATATATATATATATATACGTATATATTTGTATATATATGTATATGTCTGGGTGTTATATATATATATATATATATATATATATATATATATATATATATATATTACATTTGTAAGTATGTGGAAAATAAAGAAGGTCCTAAGTTGAAACATTCCACTAACAAGTCATCTTATATATATATATATATATATATATATATATAATATATATATTGCTCTTACTTTTATATTTATTGCATTTATATTTCGTATATGCCTTCTTTCTTTCTTTCTATTCACTCATTCCTTCTTTCTTTCTTTCTTTCTTTGAATTGTCATTTTCTTCTTCATTAGAAAATGTTCAGCCTTTTCCATTCATTTATTCTTTCTTAGAATTTAATCTCCTTTGTCGTATCATTTGCATTATTCTATTGTCCTTTATTGTTATATACACAACGTTTCGGGCGATGTGCCCTCCGACCTTCTTCATGTGTTTCTTATCAAACTCAGGATCCTTCACGAACTCTGGAACCTTTTTGTCGAACTCAGGAGCCTCTATGTCGTAATTGGGTACCGAAACATTCAAATAATGCAAATTATCAAGCCTCATCTCAAGAATTCAGGCAAATAGCTCATTTTTTCTTTCTTTCCTTCTTTCTTAGAATTCTAATCTCCATTTTACCTTTCCTTGGAAAATGTTCGGCCCTTTTCTCCTTCTTTCATTCCTTCCTTTCTTTTTTTTTTTTTCTTTCTTCTTTTCTTTCTTATTTGAGATTTTAATCTCCATTTCTTCTTCATTAGACAATGTTCAGCTTTTTCTTTCTTTCTTTCTTTTTTCTTTCTTTCTTTCTTAAAAAATTGCTTTTTTTTCTTTTTCCTTGAATAATGTTCAGCCTTTTTCTTTCATTTGCTCATTCATTCATTCTTTCATTTTTTTTTTCAAATTCAATCTTCTTTTCCACCTTTATAGAGAATGTTCATCTTTTTCTTTTCTTCTTTCTTTGTTTCTTTTCCTTCCTTTCTTCATTTCTTTTTTATTTTAATCTCTATTTCTTCTTAAAGAATGTTCATCTCTCTCTTTCTCGCTTTCTTTCTTTCTTTCTTTCTTTGAATTTTATTCACCATTTTATTTTTCATTGAAGAATGTTCAGTTTTTCTTTCTTTCTTTCATTCTTTTTTTTTCTTTTTTTCTCTTTCTTTTTTTTTCTTTCTTTAAGTTTGAGGATTTTAATTTCCTTTTTTATTCAGTTTTTTTTCTTTTGTTCTTTCTTTCGCTGTTAATCTCTTTTTACTTATCCGTTTCGAACAATTTTCATCTTTCCACTTTTCCTTCTTTTTTTCTTCCTCCCTTTCTTCTTCTTCTTCTTCTTCTTCTTCTTCTTCTTCTTCTTCTTCTTATTATTATTATTATTATTATTATTATTGTGAGTTTTTCACGCCTGCCTAGCTGCTGGTTCACTGGAGGCTGAGTGACAGCAAGTTTCCTCAGATCTCCATGATTCTTCTGAGTATTCTAGCCGATCCCAGCAGTGCTGTAGTTTAGATCGTCTCGATTCTTCTTCTGATTTCCAATTCACCCAAATTCTTTTCCAGGGCTTTGGGGATCGTTCCAAGGGCACCAATTACAATTGGTACGACATTCACCTTCATGTTCCAAAGTTTCCTCTGGCAAGGTCTAAGTATTTGTCTATCTTTTCGCTTTCTTTCATTTTCACTCGGTGGTCGGCCGGGATGGCAAAATCCACGAGGTGACAGGTTCTCTTTTTCTTGTCAATCAATACTAGGTCCGGTCTCCTAGCCGGGATTAGGTGATCCGTCTGTACCTCGAAATCACAGAGAATTGTATGCGTCTCGTTCTCTAGGACAGGTTTATGTTTGTGCATATACCATTTGTTTGTATGGTGAAAATTGAATTTCTTGCACAATTCCCAGTAGATTACCTTTCTCACAGAGTCGTACCTAGTCTTGTACTCTCTTTGTGCTAGTTTGCTGCATTCGTTTATTATATGATTTGACCGTTTTGTCTCTATCTCCACATTCTGCACTTACTATTCTGTTCCGTCTTATCTATTTTTGCCTTTATATAGTTTGTTCTAATATCATTGTCTTGAGCTGCAATTATAAGGGATTCGATTTCTCTTTTGAGGTTTCCTTTTCTTATCCATGTCTATGTCTTCTGATGTGATATCTCTTGAGTTTGACACTTAAAGTACCGATGTAGTTGTTTTTCTTCCCATTTCTGTTATTATTATTATTATTATTATTATTATTATTATTATTATTATTATTATTATTATTCAACTCCATGAAAGTTTTTCACGCCCGCCTTAGCCGGTCTTTCACTGGAGTTTGAGTGACAGTAAGTCTCCTCTGGTCTCCAGGACTCTTCTGGGTATTCTAGCAGATCTTAATAATGCTGTAGTTTGGATGGTCTCGATTCTTCCTTTGATTTCCAATTCACTCAGACTGTTTTCGAAACCCGGGGAGACCGTTCCAAGAGTCCCAATTACAATTGGTACGACCTTTACCTTGATGGTCCACAATTTTTTCAGTTCACTGGCAAGGTCCAAGTATTTCTCTATCTTTTCGTTTTGTTTCATTTCCCCTCTGGGCGGTAAAATCCACGAGATGACAAGTTCTCTGGACCATATGACCTTTAGGCACCCCTTTTTGATCTCGATAAAGAAAGGACATGTATTTCATTTACACCGTCAATATCCGATTGTTTTAACAGACGATTTTTAGATTTTTTAAATTATAAAACTAACCCCTAACCCTTATCCCTAACCCTAAACCCTAAACCTAACCACAACCCCTTACAAACAACCGGATATTGACGGTGTAAATGAAAAACATGTCCTTTCTTAATCGAGATCAAAAAGGGGTGCCTAAAGGTCATATGGTCCAGTTCTCTTAACACTAGATCTAGTCTCCCACCCGGGATTAGGTGATCCGTCTATTATTATTATTATATGAGTTTTTCAAACCAGCGTTAACTGATGCTCTTTCACTGGAGTCTGAGTGACAACAAGTCTCCTTAGAGGTAGGTGGCTTAGAAAAATCTTTAAACAATAGTGTTGTTTCGAGACGTTTTTGCTCGAACTCTTACGATTCTACAGATAGTCAGGATCTGAGAAGTTGTGGATCGATTTCCTCGAAACCCGTTTTGATTTTTTCTAAGGATTTTCTCTACATCAGGTCGGATGCGATTGAGAATCAGGGTATTATAAATCTTAGCAACTATAACAGTAGGAGTTATACCACTGTAGTTCTTAGTGATTCCGAGGTCGCCTTTCTTGGCGAATGGGAGGATGCAAACTTTAATTCATTTCTCTATTGTATTTTGTACACTACATTGCATAATCGAATAAAAAAGTAAAGTCGGCAAGTGGCCAGTTGTCAGTATAAGCCGGGCAGCGAGCGAGCCTATCCCCCTTTCCACTTGCGTTGACCAGGGAGATTGTTTCTACGTCTGAGATGGAGCGCCACGCCTACCATCAGCTCCCCACTTTACCGCACAGATCAATGCTGTGTTACTCATGCGTTGAGTTGGCGAGGGCCTGTATCGAATCCAGAACTTTATGTTTCATAGGTGGACGCTCTATCGACTGACCTAAACCCGGCCCCTATATCGACAAATTTCGTTCTTGATATAATACTCCATTTTAAAGAACAATTTTCCAGCCCATGTACCGCACTGTCGCCTGGGGTAGTAGAATACACCGACTGCACCTCTGTAGAGGGGCAAAATCCCCCCCAATAAGGACACCTATTGTACTGGGGACCGACCCGTGATGCTTAAGGATGGAACTCTTCATGCTTACTGAGTAGTCCATGACTTGCAGCAATTCGTGTATTTAGGCTAGACGGGCGGTCAAAGAGGCTCTCACCAATCAATCGGCTGGGCACATCAAGCCCTAGTACCTATATGATTATCTCAACCCTACTGTAAAGTTGTGCAAATCCCTTAACCTTTTTTATCATATATGTGCTATAAGGCGGTGACTGTGGGTCTTAATGTCCTGGATATGATGTTAAACTGCATCTAGTGTTGGAGTAGACCTTCATTACTCCCAGGTCCACTTTGACCAGGAGTGGTAGTACCTGTTAGGGTTCCATCTATAGATTAGGTCGAAAAAAACGTGTTTAAAAAAATGAGTACCCATCAAGAATGAATCAAGCAAAAAGTTATTCGGCATAAAATGAACCAATGGGTTGACATACCGTAAAAACCAAACAACCAACCAACCAACCGCTGTTGTAAAAAGGAATATAAATTAGCGTTTGTGATTTTTAGCTAAGGTTGAGACTGAGTGGCACCGTGTGGCACAGCGTCGCACAGCGTGGCAACAGAGCTGAATGTGTTGGCGGGAAAGATGATGGCTTTGTTTCAGACTCAGCTAAATTTGATGTGTTATGTTGTTATTTATTTACATCAGCCAAAACGCTATAAGTTAAAAAAAAAACTTTGTTTTTATTAGATAGTCGCCGCCGCTGCTGCTGCTGGTGCGAGCGTCTCGTTGTGTGAAATGAAGCGTAAAGCTTTGCGCCAGGGTCTATTTTTTTGTTTTTTGTTTTTTTTTTGTTTAACGATAGAAAAAATAAATTGCCAAATTATCGATTGGCGTTGAGACATTAGACATCGACTGGTTGGTTAAGGGTAGATCTCTCTCTCTCTCTCTCTCTCTCTCTCTCTCTCTCTCTCTCTCTCTCTCTCTCTCTCTCATATACACACACACACTTTCTCTTTCTTTCTCTCTTTTTCTTGCTCTCCTCTCCTTTCTCTCTTTCTTCTTCTCTTCTTTCTCTCTCTCTCTCTTCCTCTCTCTCTCTCTCTCTCTCTTCTCTCTCTCTCTCTCTCTCTCTCCTTTTTCCCTTTGGGTTATTTTCTTAAAAGTTTTCCTTTATTAGATTTTTAGCATTCACCAGTGAATTTTGCATAACAGACTTCTAAATCTATTTCTTTTTTTATCTTCATGATTTACGATCAAGTCATGCTGAAATTAACGATTTACGTCAGATTACCGAAGTTAAGCAGCGGTGAACGTGTTTAGTGTTTAGATGGGTGACCACCGTGTTTAAATTAATTGAAACAAGATGAAAAATTTCATTATGGTAATAATAATAATAATAATAATAATAATAATAATGGGAATACAAAACTAGGCACGACTGGATTGGGAAGGTGATCCACTGGGAATTATGCAAAAAATTAAATTTTGGCCTTACAACAAACTTATGCATAAACTAAAATCTGTTCTTGAGAATGAAACGCATAAAATTCTCTGGGACTTTGAGATAAAGACGGATCACTTTATCCCAGCAAGAAGACCAGACCTAGTGTTAATTAACAAAAAAGAAAGAACTTGTCAACTGGTGAAAAGATGGACAACGAAAAGATGGACAAATATCTGGACCTTGCCAGAGAACTGAAAATGCTATGGAATATGAAAGTCAAAGTGATACCAATTGTAGTTTCTTGCACTTGGAACGTTCCCAAAATGCTGGAAAATCTGGAAATCAGAGCAAGAATTGAGACCATCCTGCTGCAATCTGCCAGAATACTCAGAAGAGTCCTGGAGATTTAAGGAGACTTTAAGGTGAAATACCATCAGCTAATGCTGTTGTTAAAAACTAATAATAATATCCGCGATCTCTCCGTATTCGTGTGTTCGTGCAACGTTAAGTATTGGACATCCATCGAAGATCGAACTCACTATTCAGTAGTAATGGATCTGCGAGATAAGCATGCTAACCATTACACCACTATAGGACGCCTTTTTTTACCTAACCCGTTCGCCACAGGTAGGATGTGACTCAAACGTATGGGGAATCCAGCGATGATCGAACTCACTATACAGTAGTAATGGATCTGCGAGACTAGCTTGCGAAACATTAACTCACGAGGGCATGCCGCTAGATAAAGCTTAGTAAATGTAACAATTGTTAAGTCATGTGGTTGGTTGGTTTTGGTTGACTTTTACGGCATGTCAACCCTTGTTGGGTTATTTTATGCAGAAGACGTTTGTTTTATTTGTGATACTATGGTTGAAGACGAACATGGTCAGAACAAATAAATGAATAAATAAATGAATTAGAAAGAGAATATGTTAAAGTCAGGCATAAGTAAAAGGGGTGGGTGGCTGACCTTTTTACAAATCCAAAGATTAGGTCGTAAAGTTTAAAGAGACCTGTACACCATGAAATGGGACCACTTGATGATAATATCTTAGGCACCCAGGTATTAAAAGCAAAATGGATTTTTAGGAGAAATTCTCTTTTGAAAAAATTAATGATCAACGTATTGAAGACGTATTGTCTGAAAAAATATTTAAGTACTTTAATTTTAAGGGCTAATGACGACTAGAAGTCTGCGATTTATTTAAGTGCTGGCCATTTGTGTGGTCCGGAGAAGATGGTTGGGGAAGGGAATTTGACATAAAAACAGCTAAACTCGAGCACTAAGCAGTTACAACTCGGCCGTTGGGGTGTTAAGATCGCTGGTATGGATCAGTAGCAGCCAGCGAAGTATCAACACACATCCGCGTCTTGTTTACAACCATTTGTAGTTGTTGTTGTTGTTTTGTTTTTAATCCTTGTGAGCCTGTTTTTCTGAGCCTTAAATTCGAGCACATAATTCACAACGCTTGGGGAACTAGACAAAGTACATCGAAAGAGCAGAGTGCAGAACAGGTAGTCTCACATATTCATTATTGTTGAGAATGGAATTTTCTTTTCTTGAAATTCCTTTTCTATCTAATTCATAGATGGGACCCTAACAGGTCAGTGTGGACCTGAGAGTAATGGTAATGAAGGGGTCGTCAACACTCGCCAGAGTTCCAAAATTGGAACTTCACCACTAGATGCAGTTTAGCGTCATACCCAGGACACTAAGACATTCAGCCAACGCCTCCCACCTTGTTTCCTCGAAAATAATACAGGGCTTATATTAATTTTCACTCCGAAATATAACACTAGGTCTTATTTTTGGAGGATGTCGAGTGTTTGCGTCGCATGATCTGTTGGGAACAATGGCTATTTCTTTCGTCTGTCTGCCACTTTCAATTAGGGTTTATTTTAAAGAGAGGGTTTATATTAAAATCACCCTAAAAAGCATGCTAGGTCTTGTTTTACAGGTAAGTCTTATTTTCGGGGGATGTCGTGTATGATCTGATTGGGAAGAATGCTTATTTCTTTCGTCTGTCTATCGCCTCAAATAGTGCTTATTTTAAGGGGATATTAAAATCATCCAGAAAAATCACGCAATGTAACAGTTTTGACCACTAACTACTGGTAATTACATTAAGCCTGAAACATTATAGTAGGGTTTGTTTACATCCGCCTAGCCTCACTTTGAACAGGCCCTAAGACTCTAAAAAGGTTGCTGTAATTCACGTGAATAAATACATCTACATAAAACATATATCTGTGTGAGTACACTTATTTCACGCAAGATCTTATTTTGCTGGTAGGTCTTATTTTCGGGAATATAGCACATATATAAAAAATATATTTAAAAAATGGATTGGGGGTTTGCCATGCCCCATTATTTCTGTCACTAAATCTTTGGAATAACGGGAGTTATTAAATCAAGGAATAAATTTTCATCCATTTCCGCAAATTCTTCCAAACAGTTTGGTGTAGAATTATTTTACTCCTGGCCTGACCTCCATGTGAATCACTGAGGAACGCGTATATAACTAGCACGAACACGCTCTTTTGGTTTCCGGGTGTTTATGGTATATCATGACTTTTACCTTTGTCAAACATCCTGTTGTTTTGAATTGACTAGTCGTCGGTAATTTCCGGAAATGGGGTTCCTAATTGTCGTTGCATGACACGAACAGACTTTGTTTCACTTCATTTAACTCCGGAAAATGTCTTCACAGCGGGTTTTTGTTTGTAGCATCTTGATTGATAATAGAAGGTTACAACCGAAAGGTTTGATACTATTGTTCAAGTGTTTCCATACAAAATAGTATTATCTATCTATCTATCTATCTATCTATCTCAGCCTGTTAATCTCTCTCTCCTCTCTATCTCTCTCACTCACTCCCTCTATATTTATATATTTA
>CM042171.1:34085272-34095272 GCA_023376005.1 Doryteuthis pealeii
TCTGCGTTATTCGGACTATTGTCCCCATCTTCATTGTTATTTGTACAACGTTTCGGCCGATATACCCTCCGGCCTTCTTCAGGTATTTCTTGTCGGACTCGGGAACCTTCTCGGACTCGGGAGCTTTCTTTTCGAACTCGGGAACTTTCTTGTCGTAATTGGGAGCCATCACGGAACTTTGAACCTAACCCTTTATTTAGTCCACGGGGGTATCCTGTTCTCATTCCGCTAACCATAGCTGGGGTAGGAGTTGTGTTAATCTTCAAGCCTCATCTCAAACATTCAGAGAAACTTGCTTGATAGTATTTTGTTCGCACTAGGTCAAAGTCTATACACTCAGCAGTATATGTTTCACTGTAAATCGCTCTTGGCATGTAGTGCATATTGGGGATTCTGTGCCCTCTAGTAAATGATGATGGGGGATGTAGGCGTAGACGAAGGAAAAGACAAGATCAGCTCATTTACACATACAGAAACATTTAGTATAATCATAATATATTCATAATATATATACGAGTAGTGTTGAAAGAATGCACAAACGTGTCCCAACAGCTAGAAATATCCTACATATCATTCAATGAACAAGTAGTATGTAGAAGGGGTACGTAAATGGTAAACGGTTTACTTGATGAGGTGGAGGCCTTCGTGAGTAATGATTATCGTCATAGGAAATTGACGCGGCGACCCGGGCAGGCTGGGCTCTTTAACGTTGTTTAGGCAACCAATTTAGAAGAAGGAAAACTCTGAATTTAAGTCTGTTTAATTCCACTTAACATATTGTTCTTATGTCACATCCTGTTCGTACGGAGAGGTTGGTAAATATATACCAAAAAATGAATGTATATACTGTACATAATATACATACAAATAGTATAGAAATATATAATATACATACAAGTATTATTGAAAGGACACACAAATGTGTCCCAACAACTAGAAATATGCACGTACCGTTCTATGAACAAGCAGTACGTGGAAGGGGTACAAAAAAAAGAAAACGACTTATTACTTGATGATGGAAAGTAAAATGTATCTTTACTGTTCCTTTGTAAGGGCAGGAGACAATGTCTCTAAAATTCACAGAACAGGACGAGAATGTTTTTCTGACCCGTCATGTGACAATCAACAAGATACACAATGAGCACGTCCGTTCTCAAAGGAGATAATCATTTGTAACTCCTCAGCTTTCGAGCTCGGATCTGAGTACAATATGTTTTTTCCTTAACCGTGTTCATATCCTCAGCGTAGGATAGAACAAAAACTACATTGATACTAAGAATAAGCGCCAAGGGGCGACGTTTTGATCCTATACTAGGTGCCTGTATTATCGTCATAGGAAATTTACGCAGCGACCCGGACAGGATTGGCTCTTTAACGTTGTTTAGGCAATCAATTTAGAAGAAGGAAAACTCTGAATTCAAGCCTGTTTAATTCCGCTTAAGTTATTGTTCTTATGTCACATCCTGTTCGTACGGAGAGGTTGGTAAATATATACCAAAAAATTAATGTATATAATGTACATAATATACATACAAAAAGTATTGAAATATATAATATACATACAAGTATTATTATAAGCCTGTGGTTTCGAAATGTTAGTGTCAATTGTGTTGGCGAATTAAGAACGCAGAAGCATCAGTCAACTGAAATCCTTTCAGATTACTCGAGCATGCAAAAGAAGGAAGAAGACAAGTGAACAGAGATTATGTTTAAAAGAAAGTTTGAAAATTAGTAATAAAAATAAATCACAGATATACAGAGTAATTGTAAAGTAACTACTTTCTCTATTTAAAAATCATATAATTTATTTCTGAATGATTATTTTTACATAAGATGAATATGAGAAGAATACACATAATATGGAGTTTTATTTAAAATTTTATATGGGCACCAGCATTCGCTACCAGCCTCTCAGACCGCTCGGGAATTTCATCAACCGATCTTCCCAGGAACTCTTGTGGAATGGAATGTTAGAAATAAATTCTCGTATTCGTCCTTCAAGTTCTTCCAAAGTCGTTGGTTTCGTAGAGCTGATTTGCTCCATCAATCAAACCCAAAGAAAAAAGTCGCAGGGTGTTAAATCAGGCCTTCTGGCCGGCCACTTATGCGGACCACGTCTACCCATCCATCTCTAAGGAAAATGGTGATTCAGCCATTCACGAACAACAATAGCAGAATATGAAGGAGAAGATAAAAACAACAACACAGTTTTAATTGCCAGGAACATACATTAAACAATTGCGAAAATGTAACTGTATACTAAAAAAATTATAAATAATTTAAAATAGGGAGTTACTTTTCAATCACCCTGTATTTGAAATTTTCTGAGATCCTTTTTTTACTTAGAAAACAAACAAACATGACTCGACCATGACAGACTTTCACATTATTCAAGGTTGTGCTGATAAATCTAGATACGGTGGTACCTGGACTTATGAGTTTATTTCGTCCCGCTCATAACTAAATTTCCTCGTATATCAAATCAATTTTCTCCATTGAAATTAACTGAAATGACATTAATCTGTTCCAGCCTCCCCCCCCCCAAAAAAAAACACCATAATCTTTTTTGCTATGTTTTTTCTTAATTAAAAAAATAGCACTATATTGTATAAAAACATAATAAAATAGAATGTAATGCATTATGTGTTGTAATATGTTTTAATGTTTATTTTTTTATGAATAATATTTTTCTTTAGCGTAATAAATTTGTAAACTTAAATACATTCAGTGAACTTTTTAACGTAAGCGTATTTGAAGCTCGCTCGTACCTCAAATTTTAGCTCTCAACATAAAACAAAAATCGGTCAGATGACAGCTCGTAACTCGGAAAACTCGTAAATTGGAGCACTCGTAAGTCAAGGTATCAATATATATATATAAAATCCTATTGTGTTTTATATATAAACATATTATTCGTTTTCCTTTACGTGTGTATTGTAGGCTTGTAGGTAGGTTTAGCGCATGTAGTTACTATATCTTAAAATCACATTAGTGGCATCCAGTGAGGCTCAAACTTACTAGACTTGTGAATTTGCAGAAGTTTGTAAATGAATATGCATATTTGTGTGCTAAAGTATACATTTGTGTGCATCTATGTGTTTGTGTGAGCGCATATGTTCCTCTGTATGTATGTGTGTGTGTGTGTGTGTGTGTGTGTATGTGAGTGTGTACCTTCATGTACGCATGAGTGCGTCAATGTACGTACGTGTGAAACCGTGTGTAAGTCTGCGTATATGGAAGCGCGCACCCCTCTGTGTGTGTGTGTGTGTCTGTGTGTGTGCGGATTTAAGTATTTCGTAGCGTGACATTTCAGTCACCTCTTCCCGCTAAAAATGATGTGTTGTTGGGGCATTTTCTGGCATCCGCCATTTTGTGACTCGCCGTCATATCAAACACGAAACAGAAATACAAACAAATGATTCCAAAAATACAATTGTTTGGCATCGCAAACTTATTCCAGACTGAAGCAAAACAAACATTCTATTCGCTCCTTGAGACAATCGGCAAAGTTCCTTTAGGGCTGGTTTGATTTTTGTTTCTTTTATTCTTTTGAAAGAACGAAAATAAGAAGTCGTTCTATAAAAACTATCAAGATGTTACTTGGCCTTCCGACGCGTGAACAAAGCACGAAATGTTTTCATAAATGTTTTTAAAATAGTAAGATGGAGAGAAACCAGATTGGTGGGGGGGGGTATGAGAGGAAAACGAGGAAATAATTAGGAAAATAGAGGGGGGATAGACTGACAAATGAAAATACTGAGAGAATGAAAGAGATGAGAATGAAGAGATGAGAGAATGAAAGAGATGAGGGGAGAAAGAAAGAAAGAATGAAAGAGATGAGGGGAGAAAGAGAGAATGAAAGAGATGAGGTGAGAAGAGAATCAAAGCGATGAGGGAAAGAAAGAGAATGAAAGAGATGATGAGAAAAGAGAGAGAATGAAAGAGATGAGATGAGAAAGAGAGAATGAAAGAGATGAGGTGAGAAAGAGGAAAGAGAGGGAGAAGGAGAGATGAAAGAGATTGAGAAAGAGAGAATCAAAGAGATGAGGGTGAGAAAGAGAGAATGAAAGAGATGAGGTGAGAAGAAGAGATGAGAAGAGAGAATGAAAGAGATGGTGAGAAAGAGAGAGAAGAGAGAGAAAAGAGATGAGAGAATGAAAGAGATATGAGAAAGAGAATGAAAAGAGAGAGGTGAGAAAGAGAGAATGAAAGGAGGAGAGAAAGAGAGAATCAAAGAGATGGGATAGAATGAAAGAGATGAGGTGAGAAAGAGAGAATCAAAGAGATGTGATGAGAAAGAGATAATTAAAACAAAAGAGTATACACACCGAATAAGAAAATATTGAATGAAATGTCAAAGTTGAAAGGAAATAATTATGTAAATGTAAAAGGCGTGACGCCGTATAAAGAAGCCTCAAAGGAACGTTGAAATACGAGTTTAAAATGCACGAAGTTAGTTACAGGAGGAGAAAGAGAGATACAGATAGAAAGAGAAAGTGAAAGTGAAAGTGAGAACGAAAGAGAGATAAAGTGAAAGAGAGAGAGAGAAAAAAAAAGAAAAAGTAAAAGAAAGATAAAGTGAAAGAAAGAAAGACAGAAAGAAAGAAAGGGGAGAGAGAGATGACATGAAATGAAAAGAAGAAAGAATGAGAGATGAAGTGAAAGAGAAAGGGGGATAAATAAATAAAGATAGATAGATAGATAGATAGATAGATAGAGAGAGAGAGAGAGAGAGAGAGAGAGAGAGAGAGAGAGAGAGAGAGAAAGAAGTGAAAGTGAAAGTGAAAGAAAGAAAGAAAGAATTATCTACGAAATTTAAATGTGAGAAAAGAGAAGGTCATTTGTGAGTCAATGTTATACCCAACCCCTCCACCGCTGCTACGAGTATGATGTGACACAAAGGAAATTTCTAAGCAGAATACTGATAGTTTAAATTCAGAGTTTTCCTTCTCCTTGACTGATTGCTGTATGATGACCCAAGATCCCGATCTGGTCTACTCTTTACCCATAACTGACTAGGGGAACATGGATTCATGCCTTTCCCAAGCGCGAAAGTGAAACGTACACGGCTTCGTCCAGGATTATAAATCCCACCAAGCTGGCTTCTCTTGTTTAATACCCTGTCTTGTCGGCTGTGACAGAAGAATATGTCGATTGCTCTACAGAGGGGTGAAATCTCCCAATGGAACCACCTGTTAGCCACAGGTAGGTGACCCGTGATTCTTAAGGATGAAACTCCTCTGACTGAGTAGTCCATGACATGCAACATTCCACTTTGGCCCTTACTTGGGCTAGACGGGTGTTAGAGAGGGCCCCTCTGATCAATCGGCTAGTCACGAGCACTAGTACCTATATAATTGTCCTAACTCTATGGCGCTTATGGCTAGCCCCCAACCCTTTTTACATATTGTAAATACTCGAGTATAATCCCCACTTTTCTCCCAAAATTTAAAGGTCAAAATCCTTAGTGTGTACTATATACGAGGTTAGAAATGAAAAATATTTTCTAAGCAATGTTCGAATCCTGCAATGTTTTATAACAGGTATAGCCCCCCTAAACATTCCCTGCGTATTATACTCAAGGGCGGACTATACTCGAGGATTTACGGTATATGTGCTAGAAGGCGGTGGATGAAGGTCTTAATGTCCTAGGTATGACGTTAAAGTGCATCTAATGGTGAAGTTTCAATTTTGAAGCTCTGAAATTGTGGAGTACCCTTCATCGCCATTACTTCCAGGTCCACTCTGATCCGGAGTGGTAGTACCTGTTAGTGTCCTATCTATGGGCTAAATAGAAAAAATGAGTTTTAAAAAATGTGTTTAGAATTGATTTTTTAAAAATGGAGCTTTAAAAAAGTTCAATAGCTTGAAGTCGTAATATAAAAAGGCTTAAAAAGTGTCAAAATGTGTTAACTCAAACATTCTGTATTATTCGGACTGTTGTAGTTATCTTTGTTGTTATATACACAACGTTTCGGACGATATGCCCTCCGACCTTCTTCAGGTGTTTCTTGTCGAACTCGGGAACTTTCTCTTCTAACTCTTGAACCTTCTTGTCGAAATCGGGAACCTTCATGTCGTAATCGGGAGCCTTCACGGAACTTCGAACCGAACCCTTTATTCAATCCACAAAGTACTCCACACTCTGGGGGAGTGTGGAGTACCCTTTTATCGCCATTACTCCCAGGTCCACCCTGGCCCGGAGTGATAGTACCTGTTAGAGTTCCATATACGGGTTAAATAGAAAAAAAATAAGTTTGAAAAAGTATTGAGTTTTTAAAAAAAATTATATACCATCAAGAATAAATAAAACAAAACGTCTTCGGGATAAAAATAACTCGAGGGTTGACATGCCGTAAAATCCAACCAACCAACCAATCAACTAGGCTATTGTTTTTTGCTTACATTCACCGTTGCATACATTGCTTTCTTTTCTTTTTTTCAACAGCACACAAGTTTTTCAATGTAAGACGTGATCTTTCTGGAATTCGACAGTGCGCACATACAAGTCACGGTCTTTTGTCTTTGTCATACATTAGTTAGTTTTTTTAATAGTAATTAGAAGATTCATTTTTCCCAGAACGCAACGTCGATGTACTACAGGAAGTTGTTTCAGATAGGAAGTTGTTTATTGTTTATGCTAAGAGAATAATCCAACAGTAATGAAATTCAGAAATGTTTAATTTCTTAGTTATACATTTTTTATTCTTAGTATTAAATCCAGAAAGGGAAAAGTTCCAATTTGGCAAATCCAACATTGACACGATGTCCTTTCCATAAAGGAGACATGGAATTAAATAGCTTAATTAGTTTTTTTTTTTTTTTTTTTTTTTCCCAATATTCACTGCATGAGGGGCACTCAAAGTAGTTTTGACCAACGAGAAGAGATCCCATTTGGTTTGAATTTAAGTTTTCCCTATCTTAGACCGGTTATCATACCAAGGTTAAAGAGCCCCGTCTGCCCTTCTATTTACCCACAGCTGGAGGGAGAATAGTTGGATTCGTACTTTTCCCAAAGGTATTAGCGCTATGTGAAATGCAAACAGCCTTGTCCAGTATTAGAACTCGTCTCGCCGTGTCCATTTCCTACGGTGGTAACTATTACACCACGGGCCTCCTCCCTAGCTATTTTTATTAGTGATTAGAAGGCGTATTATAAACCCCATTAACAAGTTGGCTTTTCTTGTTTAATATCAGTGTCGATGGTTATTTATTTCAGATTAGAAGCGGCTACCCAGAGTCGCCTGGGTAGAGGGGGGAAACCCTAGTGTATTGATTTGTTTACTTTTGAGATTTACAAATGCTGGACATGTTTAAGTAGAATTTCAATGCTATTGCTATGTATATTTTGACTTTTAGGTATCTTCAAATATGAATCAAATCTTCATAATTTTTACACAAAATGCTAGAACCGGGGTTATTTAATGTGTGTATATATTTACTTTATCGTTAACTAGGGACTGGCAAAAAAATCAGCTTCTACAAGTTTTAAAAGCGAATTAAAAATAATTAAATCTATTATTCAAGGTCAAACTTTGTCTAAATCGATAAGTAGTAACATAATGACCATCATTAAAAAAAGAAAAATATCATTACATATGCAGTTTATTTTTAATAGATTTAAAGTGATTTGTTTTGGTCAATTTTGACGCAATACGCCATTCTGTCTCTTTTTCAAGGGTTTTAAGCGCTTGTTTACAATTTTAATATAACATTCGCGATTGCAAAAAAAAATTACCAAAAATCAGGTAATTATCCGATTTTAATGAAATTTTCAGTATTGATTTATCAATTAATGAATTTTATAATGTATCAGTTATTTTATTTCAAAACTTTAATTTAGTATTTTTGCTATGAAAAATTAATATATAAAATTCATTTAAAATAAAAATATTCAGATTTTAAGTTTAAAATGTTATATTTTTAGATTTTAGAAATAAATATCTATTCAATGCAAACCTTATTTTAGATACATAAAGTAATAAGTTTTGAAGAAAAACTCGATTGAAAATGTACCCCCTCCACTTTTTAAGCATAAAACATATCGATGTATAATTTTTTCTTTTATAAGATAATGGCCAATTAAATAATTAACGAAATGAGTAAAAGAAATCTCCCAAAAATTAATTATTTATTATTTTTACATTTTATTTTTCGATTTTCGGTACTTATTTTCTCATAGAATAGCCACCGTAAAAATTTTTTGTTTCTATTCATAACTTCGGTCTTTTATCTCATTATTTATACTGTAATTAGTATCGAAAATGACCAACTCGCAAAACATTTTACGCCCCCAACATAAATTAAGCGACCTGAAAAAAAATGAGAAGGTTTTGAAATAAAATAAATAATGCATTATAAAGATCATTCATTGATAAATAAACACTGAAAATTTCATTAAAATCCGATAATTCCCTTATTTTTGGTAAATTATTTTCTGTATGGGGGGGGGGGCTAAAGTCATTTTGTCAAAAACGCATTTTAGGCTCATTTTGCCAGTAGCTATCGTTAACAGTTTTTATTTTCATAGTCTCATTTGGACATACACACATACATACACACCAACTGCTCTTTAAATATGTATAGATATAGACAAGAAGTTATTTATGCCGTATACCAACAAGAGAATAATCCAGAATCCATACAACTTTGCCAAGGCCTGTGCCGAGACCAAGGCGCAGTTCTGTAGTCTCGCGAGACTATTTTCTTTGCTTATATCAGTTGCTTTCTTTCTTTCTTTTTCTTTCTTTCTTTCTATTCTGAACCTTCTTCTTTCTTTTCTCTTCTATTCTGTTGTCTTGTCTTATCTTCAAAACTTCAGATCCCATTCCTTTTGGAGGAGAGTTCCACTCAACGTTCATTTAGGCAAGATCTACGCTTAGACATAAAACAAAATTGTAAATGCATAAACGAATGTTCCAAAGAAGACGGGAAAACCTTCAACCTCAATACACTTCTTGCACGTAAACGTGATTATCAGAGAGAGTGGGATGAAAGAGAAAGAAGGACAGAGAGAGAGGGGGACAGGGAGAGATATAGAGACAGAGAAAGAGAGAGACACACACAGAGACTGAGACAGAAACAGAGAAAGAGAGAGAGAGAGAGAGAAAGAGAGAGAGAGATTATCCGGGAGGGAGTGACAGACTCTCTCTCTCTCTCTCTCTCTCTCTCTCTCTCTCTCTCTCTCTCTCTCTCTCTCTCTGTGTGTGTGTGTCAATACAAATCTTGCACGTAAACGTGATTATCAGCAGAGAGAGAGAGAGAGAGAGAGAGAGAGAGAGAGAGAGAGAGAGAGAGAGAGAGAGATTGTGTATGTGTGTGTGTGTGTGTGTGTGTGTTTGCTGCTTCGCCTTTTCGTAGTCACAAGATCACAGCTATCACAAACGGCTGCCAACAGAAATGTTAAATGAAACATACAAAGTTTATAGGACTGCCAATGTTTTGAGTAGCCTTTTTAATGCCTCTCAACAGAAACACTCTTAAGGACATTCCTTCTCTTCTTCTCCTAACAATATATATAGCAGACCTGAAACCAATAAAACGTAGGATGTCGAAAACGAATAATAAACAAAAAAAAGGAAACGTTCTCAGCAAAAAAGAATGTAAACTAAACTTATTGTACGACCAACAGGTAGCCCCATTGTGTGAAGTTCCAATTGTGGGGCTCTGTGGAGTACCCCTTCATTTAATTACTCCTATTTCCACTCTGAACCGGAGTGGTAGAACTTGTTGTTACATAATTCATGGATAGCCTATGAATTATGTACATACTGTAGCTAGTATAAATTTTGAATCAAGTTTGTTAGAAAATTCAAATCGGAAGGAGTTAAGTGGAAAATTACCGTTGGTATGATTGACATGTGGTGACTTCCACTTGATCCCCCCAGTGAAAGCGTGTGATATTTTTTAGTTAGTTGCGACCAGTTACTCATCGAGAGAAGACGTTCTTTCGAGATGTCGCTTCTCACCGCGCGGTTTTGGGCTGTGGTTGTTTTAATAA
>CM042171.1:34097772-34178762 GCA_023376005.1 Doryteuthis pealeii
TGTAGCTGTTTTTTAATCATTAAGTGTCAATTGGTGCTATTTCCCTGGTCCCCAAAATCAATTCCACCCCAGAGATTTCCGACAGATTTGATAAAAATATCACCTTTGTGGCTTGCAGTGACCTTTGACTTAATCTGAATACACAATGAACAGAATCAAACTTTATACAATATTTTGATTTTAATGTTTTCCATTTTAACAAAACTATTTCCTGTGACTAACAAAACAATTTTTACACTTTTCCTCTTTCATTAAAAATTAGTAGAGGCCAACAAAGAACACCACCGTGTCACACTGTTGACAACATTGGAAAAATGTGTTTTCGAAGAAGGAAAATAAGGTTTCAATTAACTTTTATTCATTTATAATTTTCTTTTGTATATTATGTATGTATTAAATATTCCTATATGCATAAGTGAGCTTATCTTGTCTTTCTTTCTGTCTATTCAGTGTTAGTTTATATATTTACCAACCCCTCCGCACGAGTAGGATGTGACATAAAATAAATTTCTTAAGCAGAGTTTAATAGGTTTGAATTCAGAGTTTTCTTTCCCCAAGACTGGTTACCTAGCCCCGATTAAAGAGCCCAGTCTGCCCTAATATTTACCCATAGCTTGAGGGAGAGTAGGTGGAGGCATACCTTTCTCAGGGGTATTAGCGCAATGTGAAATGCAAACAGCATTGCCCAGGATTTGGACGGGTAGAATAATCTATTTTCTATGACTCTAACCATTACACCACACGCTTCCATTCAATGTAAGTATATCATTGTATATTCTTATCCTAATATTGGTGAATGGGGACTCGAATAAATAATCCGTCCCTTGCACCTACTATTTTCTTTTATAACGTTTGCTTTTATAAACCAATTTGTAGTAGCGGGGAAATTCTAGAATTCATTTTATAGACAAAAATAGATTGCAAAATCTCGCCATTTTTCGTGAACCCCACCAAATTTGGAGAGCTAAAAATCGACATAACTCCGTCAATTTTTGGAATTGGAAGCTCAAATTTTGGGGATTGTCTAACTTTAACATAGTCCACACCTGGAAAAAATTCCAGAAAAATTGAAGGGTGGGTGACTATTTTACTTTTTCTGGATGATTTGACATGAAATTACACCATTGTGATATCAGGAGCAACAACTTAGAATTTTCAATTCATAATTTACAACTAAGGTTGGTGAATTTAAAAAAAAAACTAGACTAATTCAGCCACATTATAATCTGACCCCTTATTCCCTGCCCCAGTAACATATCAGACTCAGAAATGTCGATATATTTTAATTATCACTACAGCAATGCTGACAATTGGCAAAATGTGTTTTCTGAAAAGGGAAATAAGGTTGGCTGATTAACGATTGAAAAATTGTTCATTCATCAGTTTCTTATCTGATGCCATTGTTTCTTCGCTGAGGAAAATTCAATGTGCCTTAAGCTGGGTGAAAATAAATTACTTATTCCAATATTCAATACATTTTATTTAAAAAAATGACTTACTTCTAGATTTTTTCTCAGCGTCCGTTGTATGTAATCCTAATTATTCATCCGGGTTCTCCAATGAGATGTACACTTTGTTTGCGGCATAAACTGAAACTTCATCTCCAATAAGATTCTCAATGTTAAAAAGAAAATCCTGCGAATATTTTGCACGCCTAAACCTTACAGAAAGGGAAATAATTCTTATGTGGCACATCTCTCTCTCTCTCTCTCTCTCTCTCTCTCTCTCTCTCTCTCTCTCTCTCTCTCTCTCTCTCTCTCTCTCTTTGTTTTTGCGTCTTGTTCACTTGCAGACATCTTCAAGACTATATATACTTGCAGGACCTGTGGATATACCACAGTAGATAATTTAATTATTACAACGTTTGATATGTTTACTAAATAGTGATTGCCAAATAGTTCAATATACAAAAAGTATAATAATCTTGATTTAACTCTCTCTCTCTCTCTCTCTCTCTCTCTCTCTCTCTCTCTCTCTCTCTCTCTCTCTTTTCATCTTTTCATTATTTTCGATTGAAACAGATTAGCGTTATCTCTTCCGCACGGTTATACCCTCTATCTATCTTCTTTCTATTCTCCATTTTTTTTGTCTAATTATATTTTTTCTGTGTAGATTGGTAGGGGTGAGAGAAAGTGGGTAACAGGATGAATGGTTAGGAAAGTTGGGTAGAGTAATTACGCATATCTATCGTTGGGGAGACTCCTATTCTGGGGATTCTCGGCTGGTCATTACAATATTATTACAGCTTATATAATTGTTAATTTTATAATTATAATTTTATATGTATCCTTTTATTTTTAGGTTGAAATTTTCTCGTTTTAATACAAATGAAAATTATTCGTTTATTCTTTGAATAGTTTATTTCTTTAAAAAAGGTTTTTGAATTACACTGACTAAAAATTGATATATTTTATTGTAAGTAATAAATCCCTATATGATAAACATTTGTATTCATTTATTAATTGCCAATTGAATTACAATTAAAAAATGTTTTCACTTTTACTAAGAAGCTAAGAATTAAAAATGAGTCCTTATTTGTATTTGGAAAAATTCAGCATTCGTATATATATATATATATATATAATATATATATATATATATATATATATATATATATAGAGAGAGAGAGAGAGAGAGAGAGAGAGAGAGAGAGAGTTGTTGTTAAAATTAATATATTTTTATATCCTTTTTCATTGCTGATAAATAAGGATATAAAAATATATTCATTTTAACAACAAAGTGTGTTTTTCATACCTTTTATTTATACATATACCGTCGGATTCATTTCCTTACTCTTAACACACACACACACACACACACACACACACACACACACACACACATATATATATATATAAGTACAGCAAAAAGAAGCTAAGAAATAAAAATAAAAAGAACATATACTACACAAGATTTCAAATCAATTATAAAATATAATCTAGATGTAATTTTGATACAAAAGACAGAAAGAAAAAAGAATTTTGTAAATTACAAATAGCTTAATAACGGTAAATTTATATACTTACCTTTATCGGTTAACTAGAAGCGGCTACACAGCGTCGATTAGGTAGAGGGAACCAAAAATACTCTGGTGTATTGAGATTTACAAATGCTGAACATTTTTAAGTAGACTTTCAATGAAGTTTCTATCTATATTTTAATTTTTAGATATCTTCGAATATAAATCAAATAAAAAATTGCACAAAAACTAGAAACTGGTGATATTTAATGGATATATATTTACTTTGTCTTTAATTGTTATATTTTCGTAGTTTCGTCCAGACATATATACATACATACATACATAGACACTAACTATCCTTTATATATGTATAGAATGACCGATCACTGACCTCCGGTTTGTTTTCCAGAAATGTCTTGAAAAGGAAAGCAAGAAAGAAAAAGATAGAAAAGTTTTGATGTCAACTCTCATATTAACGTAAGCAAAAATTGAAGTTGTGAAGAAGACAATATTGGATGAAACAAAAACAGACAGACCGTAACATAACAGATACCGTGTGAATTCAAGAGCACTTAGTAACCTCTTCTAAGACTTAAAGATAAACAATCTCTGATTATTCATTGTTAAGAATGTCGATTCCTAGAATGGAAAAAAAACATAACGGAAAGAAATATAAGTTTTGTATATTCATTTTATGACAAAAATATTTTCTTGATATTTTATATACGTACGTAGCATTAGGGGTGGTATCTGGGTGGGAGCATACGAGTTATCAAAAAGGTTAGCAGTCGAAGGAAAGTTCAATATCTCTTCCACTGGGCTAGCTGTAACATGATACGCTTGATCTAACACTCCAGGACCGCTCTTGCAGAGGTCGCCATTTTAAATTTCCCCCACCCGAGGTGGAGTGTTCTCAGTATATATATATATAATATATATATATATATATATATATATATATATATATATCACGGATTTCGTGATTCTATCTCCTTTTCTCTTTGAGTGACTGGGGTGTGAGGAGACGAATGATTAATCCTCACCGACGTAGCAGTCACCGCTGATTACTGCGAAGAAGAAGTGTTTTGTGTCTTATCTATTATTAGTTTACATACTGCTAGATAAATAAAATAAAAACAAGTGAACATACTCTTAGCTGATTGTATAATTTTTGTTTCTCAAATTCAGGGGATTTTCCGATTTTATCCATCTTATTTGTTAAACTCATGTAGATCTGCCAGGTAAGTGAGTCTGTTGTGAATCTCCTCATAGAGTCAAGGGTTAGACTAAAAACAAGGAGTTTCCCATTAAATACCCGAAGTTAAGCAACAATGAACCTGTTCAGTACTGAAATGGGTGACCACTTAGTATAATGCTTTGTGGCTTGCTTTTGAAAGGAGGTCACCTGGTAAACATGCATGCCTGTTGGTAATCTCTGTAGTAGTCTACTGGCAAGTAGTTGATTCTATATATTACAGCACTGCTCATATGTATTTGAACAAATAGACTAGTTACTTTTCATCATTTGGGTTTTTGGTTGTTTTTTTTTCTTTTTTAGAATTAAAAAATATAGGAACATTGCGCAAGAAGAACCAAATTTTATTGCGATCAACCTAACAAATCATTTAGTCATATTTTGTGGTTATGAATGAAAAAGTTATTATTTACTCCTTTTGAGTTTTCACATCAGTGTTAGCTGATGGTCTTTCACTGGAGTCTGAGTGACAACAAGTCTCCTCAGGTCTCTAGGACTCTTCTGGGTATTCTGGCAGATTGCAGCAGTGCAGTGTTCTGAATGGTTTCAATCCTTCCTCTGATATCCAAACTTTCCAAACCCTTTTCTAATCCTTTTGGGACTGTTCCAAGTGTACCAACCACAATTGGTATCACTTTCACTTTCATATTCCATAACTTTTTCAGTTCTCTGGTAAGGTCCAGATATTTGTCCATTTTTTCATTTTCCTTTAGCTTCACCCTGTGATCTGCTGGCACTGCAAAATCCACCAGTTGACAAGTTCTTTCATTTTTGTTTATCAACACTAGGTCTGGTCTTCTTGCTGGGATAAGGTGATCCGTTTTTATTTCAAAGTCCCAGAGAATTTTATGCGTTTCGTTCTCAAGAACAGATTCTGGTTTATGCATATACCATTTTGTTGTGTGGTCAAAATTTAATTTTTTGCACAACTCCCAGTGGATCCCCTTCCCAACCCAGTCGTGTCTAGTTTTGTATTCTCGTTGTGTTAGTTTGCTACATTCGCAGAGTGTATGGTTTACAGTCTCATCTCTATTACCACAAAGTCTACATTTACTATTTCTTCTTCTTCTTCTTCTTCTTCTTCTTATTATTATTATTATTATTATTATTATTATTATTATTCCTTTTGAGTTTTCACATCAGTGTTAGCTGATGGTCTTTCACTGGAGTGTTTTTTGTTTAAAAAAAAAAGTGTTTTTCTTTTGTATGCTTCAAAAATCGTGTTAAGATCAAAGAGATTGAAAAAGCAAACTCACATTGTTATGTAAAAGATATCATAATTTATAAATTAATTTGGATTTCCCAAATTAAAACCCTTAATGATCCCAGCAATTATAGGTAATAAAAACAGATTTTGTGTTCAAATACTTGATTATGCCAAAGAAAACATTATATTTAAAAAACAAAAAAAACATTAAAACATATACAGTACATAATTCATTACATTCTATTTTATTATGTTTTATACAATACAAGACTATTTTTCTTATAAAAAAAAACTTAACAAAAGATTAAAATGTTGGGGCGGCTGGAATGGATTAATGGCATTTCAGTTTATTTCAATGGGGAAAATTGATTTGATATACAAGGAAATTGAGTATACGAGCGGAACAAATTCAATTCGTAAGTCAAAGTTCCACTGTACTAGGAAATAGGCAGATGGTGAAATAAATAATTGTGATGTATCTCTTGGCTAACACGTACCCAGTGTCGACAGCTACTTCAGCTAGTATCAATATTGTTTGTATTTCGTATTTAAAGATTTTTCCAGTCAAAAGAGAGACATATCTCGTTACCTGGTTTAGCCATGGGGGCGCTAGTCATGTAGCGTGCCTTGGGTAGGCATATACCTGGCGGAGCCCATCCCTCTCTTGGTCTACAACCTGGTATAATGGTTACCGTAGGAGATGGACACGTCGTAACGAGTTCACATCTTAGACTAGGCTGGTTGCCTTTCACATAGTGCTAATACTCTTGCGAATGGTAACCATCCAACTATTCTCCCTTCAGCTATAGGTAAATATTAGGATAGAGTAGACTCTTTAAAGTTGGTATGACAGTCGTTCTAGAAGGAAAACTCTGAATTCAAACCTGTAAAATCTCACTTAAAAATTGACCTTTTGTCACACTCTGCTTGTGGTCAATGGGTTGGGTAAATGCTTTCAACTGGTTTTAATTTAATTTTCCTTCTCCTAGACTGGATACCATACAAAGATTAAAGAGCCTAGTCTGTCCTACTATTTAAACCATTGCTGAAGTAATAATAGTTGGATTCATACCTTTTCTTAGAGTATTAACGTTATGTGAAATGCAAACAGCCTCGTTCAGGACTTGAACTCGAGGAGCCGATTCCACTTCCTAGGGCAATAACCGTTACGCGATGAGCGAATTCAAAATTTAAACTGACATATAAACACGTTTTAATCTCCCCCGCCAATCTTTATAACTAAAACCGAATCATTTTTTTTCTTAAAAGTAGACCATCAATCAATAATTCAAGAGATCGATTATGTAAACGAAATCCTTTGGATTAAAACCAATCGCTTTGGCTTATCGATTTCGCTGGTGCCATTTCTTCTTTTGATCGTTACTAAAATTCGTAAGATTACCTCTTCCTTAATCTCTCAAAATAAGCCCAGATTTACTTAAGTGATGTTTAAAACCCCCGGTTCTTGTCAATTCGGCACAAGGTTCCTGGTTCGATACCCACCCTCGCCAACTCAGCGTATGAGTAGCACATGGATCTGTGCGGTAAAATGATAAGTTGATGATAGGTGTGGCGCTCCACTTCAGACGCTAAAAAAAACAAGCTCCTTCGTCTAGCGCAAGTGAAAGGGGGATAGATTTCCCTCGCCACTCTGACGACTTTACTTACTTAAACAGCCTCGAGGAGCCAGCTCAGTCGGCTGAATTGGTCGTTTCTGGGACATTTCGATTGAACCCTGCAAATCTATCAAAAGATATAATAGACTACACAATAGTTACATGTTTATCGGTCAGAATCTAAATAGCCGTATGTTGGAAAGTGTTAGGAGAGAGTTATCTCCCCCAACGAAAATTTGACTCTTCACTGAAATAAGTGTAGTATCAGACAACATGGTTGCTTGATGAACACACAACTTGTTGACAGTTAATTGTTTATCCAAACCCATCCTGCCATATTGCTGATACGTGAGGAAAATAAAAACGAATATTATTGTATTTTAAAAATATATTTAACTGTTTTGTTATATTTTGTTATTCCTAACATCTTGGGATATAACAAAGAATTTTGTGATATTGTGGTTGAAGACGAACATGGTCAGAATAAATAAATAATAAATAAATAAGAAAGAGAGTAGGTTAAAGTCAGGCATAAGTAAAAGGGGTGGGTGGCTGACCTTTTTACGAATCCAAAGATTAGGTCGTAAAGTTTAAAGAGACCTGTATGCCCACCATGAAATAGGACCACTTGATGATAATATCTTAGGCACCCAGGTATTAAAAGCAAAAGGGATTTTTAGGAGAAATTCTCTTTTGAAAAAAATTAATGATCAACGTATTGAAGACGTATTGTCTGAAAAAATATTTAAGTACTTTAATTTTAAAGGTTAATGACGACTAGAAGTCTGTGATTTATTTAAGTGCTGGCCCTTTGTGTAGTCCGGAGAAGATGGTTGGGGAAAGGGGAATTTGACATAAATACAACTAAACTCGAGCACTAAGGCAGTTAGAACCCGGAGATCGAAGGGTTAAGTTCGCCAGTAGGGATAGCAGTAATAGCCAGTTGGATAGACAGCGAAAGCATCACATACACTCTTCTTCCATCCGTGTCTTGTTTACACTTGTAGTTGTTGTTTTGTTTTTAATCCTTGTGAGCCTGTTTTTCTGACTCGTGCCTTAAATTCGGCCAGCACATAATTCACAACGTTGGGGTCTAGACAAGTACATCGAAAGAGCAGAGTGCAGAACAGGTCCTCTCACAATTTAATATTCATTAAGATATATAGATATGTATAGATCAGTCGGTAGAAAGTCCGACACGGAACTACAAGGTTCTTGGTTCCATATCGGCAACTCGGCGTATGAGTAGCATAGGGATCTGTGCGGTAAAGTGAGGAGCTGATGGTAGGTGTGGCGCTTCGCCTCACACCCCAAAACAATCTCCTTGGTCTAGCACGAAGACTTTATTTACTTTGACGCACAAGTAAAAGAAGGAAAAAATCAAAATAGATCTAAAACCAGACTTAGGTTGGTCGGTTAGATTTTATGGCATGTCAACCCTTGTCGGGGTATTTTATGCCGAAGACGTTTTGTCTTATTTATTCTTTGTGGGTATTCAATTTTTTTTTTCATTTAAACTCAATTTTTTAAACAACTTTTGTAAACTTATTTTTTTCTATTCAACCCATAAATGGGACCCTAAAAGATACTACCACTCCGGGATAGAGTGGACCTGGGAGTAATGGCAATGAAGGAGTACTCCACACTCTCCAAAGCTCCAGAATTGGAACATCATCAGATAGTTTAACGTCATACCCAGGACACTAAGACCATCAGTCACTGCCTTCTAGCACATACATGATAAAAAAAAGATTGGGGATTTGCCATAAGGGTAACAGGGTTGGGACAGTCATATAGGTGCTATGGCTTGATGGGATTAAACGATTGATCGGTAAGGGCCTCTTCGATCACCCGTCTAGCTTAAATAGGGGCCAAAGTTGAGTGTTGGGTGTCATGGAGTGCTCAGACACCAGAATCCCGTCCTTAAGCATCCGCTTTATTTACGTATTGAGCACTTTATATTTGTTATACCGCTGACTTATCCGAGTAACACTTGTACCAACCAAATATTGAGAACAACCAATATTTTTACCGGTAAGTCATTCCTATATATATATATATATATATATATATATATATATATATATCCACGCGATACTTGATGACATGAAACAACATTAATTTATCTTTTATTTTTTCCAGGTCGCTTCCATCATTGTATTCTTCTGGTCGTTGTGCTTGCCTCCCTTTGCCAGTTCAACAGCGCCATCTATTATTCGAACAAGGTATCAGGAAAATTCCCCAGGCAAGGCAAGAGGACTGGCCAGGATTTTAGTAACATTCCAGAGAGAGAGATGAACTACTTGCGCCGGAGAGATTCGAATATCAAGGCTTTAAAACGGTTGTACTCCCTTTTGGGTAAGTCTTTCTTATTATTATGCCAGAGTTCGAGTTTTACTTATAGGGAATTTTCTTGTCCCACCAAAAGCACAGGGTTATTCTTAGTAATTCATTTAAAAATATAATTCCTGTAGGGACACAGAATATAATTGTTATCCTTTTGGTGGCCACGTCACATGTGCGTCGTGGTTACGCGACAATTAAAACCCTAATATAGACATGTCAAACACACGGCTTGCGGGCCGCATCTGACCCTCAGCAAACACAGGTGCGGTCCGCACACATACTGTCCTCTCACATGGTACTTTTACGTTACCACAAATTTAAAAAAAGTTTTTTCCAAAAATTCTTGGACGAAAACGGTCGTTTATTTTCATTCGTGCAATGTGAAGAAATAGAGTCTGTTATCAACACATTATCTTTTGCTCCTTCCTTTGAGTTGCGGAAGAGGGAGGCTAACTCAGTCAATGGAAGGGAGCGAGTCTTTCCTTTTGCCTCCACCTGCTTTCAATCAACGCATGACTACAATTGAAAGTCACAGTGACACTTGTACATTTCATTATTTGAACTCGGTCAGTAATTGTCTTTTTCTTTTCTTTTTAAGAATTTTTTTTAGATATATATTCATTGGCTTTTAGTTGATAATAAAGAAATTAATGATAGCAATCATAACTTTGTTCTGTTAATGTAGAAGAAGGATTTAAAGATTTAGTTGTCATGTGCGGCTTTCATGGCAGACATATGTAATCCATATGGCCTTCATGACATACATATGTAATCTATGCAACCCTAGGGGCAATTCAGTTTGACATACCTGGTTTAATGTGGTGAACTGGTTGTTTGTACTTGCAGATGTTGTGGTGTTGGGTATGTTGCCGATGACTGCTAGCCATTTTAGTTGGTATGCGGTTCGGTAGAAGTTAGCTCCATGAACAAGTGGTGAGTAAAATGAGGTACAAAAATGCGAATATAAAGGTTTTAATTTTCTTCGGTAGTTTTCCTTTTGATGGTGAGGTGAAATAAAATACTTTGCTGGAGTTTGAGAAAAAGTTAAAACAATTCTTATCTAGCTTGTCTTAATTATCTTAAGAAATGCGAAGGTTTATACTTACAAAATCACTTATCTTGGTGAGCGTGTCAGCGAGAAGCCGAGACACTAGTTATCTTCTTGTACCTTCTGTGTTTGTCCAACCCCAAAACGGGGCTCAATTCCTATTGGTTAGACGCATACCCGTGGCGACATCTACAATAAAGTCACAGGGAAATACCTTAAATACTTTTTATACTTCCTAAAGCTCTAAAAGTGGAACCTCACCACCAGAAGCAGTTTAGTGTCATATTCAGGGCATCCATTTTTTTGGGGGAAGGGGAACTTTACATCTCTACATCATGTCAGTTCGCTCAATGTGCTACTGTTATTATGCAACCCAGTACTACCTGTTTCATGGTCAGATCATCGGCGTCTAGGCCGGTAACCCTACAGATTTTGTCTGGTGAGGAGGGTGGCTAGACACCCTGCAGAACAACCTGTAAAAGGGCGAATGAAGCTCTTTGCAAACGGCCATCAAGCACGTCATTCCTTAAGTCTACCCCTCTCCTCATCGCGACAGGGCCGTGTAAACTTGGTAGTGTCAGAGCCATGCCGCCAGGAACTTAAGTTCCTGATAGGGTTACCCAAGGCGGATAGGTCTGGCACCAGTGGTATAAGGGCCACAACCCGGTCGAAGGAGTTCTGGCAAAAATCTAAAGGGCGTCTCCATCGTCAGGAATCAACAGCTTTTGACGTACTTGTCACTGCGTTTGTGGAAAATCTGCGGAAAACAATAGCATCTTCTTCCCTTGACCGGGATATGCATGTGGGGTTTGGATACCACTTGTGAATTTCCTATTCCCTTGTTACCCCTTTCTTGAATTCACCACAGGTGAATTCATTGGTTGGAGCCGGCTCAACCGACCTGGGATGAATGCCGTAATAGAAACAGAAGAGAATTCAGTCGGGGCAATCTATGACCCAAACACAGGGTGCAAAAAGGCTGAATACTTACCGAATTGATCTCGTAATTATTTATCAATAAAATATAAAAAGAAAAAAATTCGTCTGATTTTTGGCTTCCTAGTTGGTTAGGATAACATCGGTAAATAAAAAAAATGGACAGCTCAATTGTTTTCTTGCCAAAATGTCGGACGGGTTGTTGGCTATTTCCCACTGAAAGCAAACGATAGAAATTGAAAAGTTTTTTTGTTTTTTTAGGGTGGTTAGTGACTAAGAATTGAAGGGAAACAATAGTAGGTAATGAGATGTCTAAAAAAACAATAAGAATCTTTTTTTTTTAACTCTTGAAAAGGGTTTAAAATATTGGGTTGGTGCATATTGCGGCTGTTTTTAAACAAATTTTATAAATCGGTAAGAATTCGGACACGTTCTTTGTTGTTATCGGAGAGTTCGTGAGGGACATCCAGACAATTTCCATACTTTCACGAGCTTTTTGGGATGACGGCCGATGGTTGAATGGTCAACATTGAAGACTTCGGCCAACATTCTCGTTGTCAAGCTTTCGTCCTCTTCCAGTTGTTGAAATTTGATGGTCGACCTCTTCCTTCTTCATCTGCGAGGTTTGTATCGTCTGATTTGAACTTCCTGAACAATCTTTCAACTTGGCTTTTGCTGATTGTTCCTTCCAAAAAAAGTTCATTGAGAAAATGATTGTGCTGCATTCCAAACTTTCTCGAAGTAGTAGAAAATAATATGATGAATGTGGATATGATTTTCGATACGTATTCTGAAAAGAGAGGATTATTTTTATGAAACAAATTAAACAAACCGCCAATAAAATTTGTTGGAAACATAACCCGCAATTATTATGCACCAACCCAATACAAAGAATCTTCTCAAAAAAGAAAAAACCTCATGGATTAATTATACGTGACAACAGACCAATATATATATATATATATATATATATATATATATATATAATATTATTATATATGAAATAAAAGGAAATTAATCAGACAGTGTGAATTTGATATATTGAAAAACAAATGATGTTTACAAATGCTTGGGGTTATCAGGAGAGAATGTGCAGTTAAAACCGTTGAGAGGAAGGCCCCGAAACGGTGCACATTCTCTCCTGATGATCCCAAGCATTTCTAAACATCATTTGTTTTTTCAAAATATCAAATTCATATATATATATATATATATATATATATATATATATATATATTGTTCGTCTAGCAGTCATTTTAAAGCTAACAACCACAAATAAACAAATGAAAACTTAGTTCAATTGTAAAGGTTTATTTTATAATCAAACAATAACAAGCCATATAAATGTCCTTCCTATATATAAAGTCAAGTTGAGAGACCTACCAGTCGGATGGTGAGGAAACAAGGATATCTGGTATCTTCTATTATCAATGCTCTCGGTGTTGTTTCGACCT
Source organism: Doryteuthis pealeii (assembly GCA_023376005.1). Taxonomy (NCBI): domain Eukaryota; kingdom Metazoa; phylum Mollusca; class Cephalopoda; order Myopsida; family Loliginidae; genus Doryteuthis; species Doryteuthis pealeii. Next base: position 34,110,597 of record CM042171.1, read on the forward strand.
TTTTATTGACCTGGTCCGTAGATGTCTGCTGAATATGAGCGACAATACTGCTGAGCGCGACACGTGATTGCTACGTCCAGTCACAGATAGGTTCTCCCTCTCTTAACTCCATATATAGAAGTAGACGTATTTTACTGACCTCAAAGCGAGCCCGAACATGTCTGGCGTGCAAAATGAGATCAAGGGGGAGTGTAGCGGGCGATTAAAGAAACTGAACTCGCATCCTCCTGATTGTGACGACTCGAAGTCAGACTACCTCGCTGACGCGTATGCAAATTCCTACACTGCGCAATTACCTGGATGTGGGATTTTAATCAGGGCAGTTAATGATTATTTAAGGCCTGACCTCCCACACCGAGACAGTTGTGTTCTGATCTTGCTGACGAAAACACTGACGTACGACGAGGAAGAGGCGAGCGAGCTTTGGCAGAGGACTGCTAGAAGAAATTGTTGCAGAAGCGGGGACTTTAGCAGCTGGGAGAACATCTTTTTCGATGGAAGATCCGGTCTGACCCGAGGAATTTTCTGTTCACTTATTATAAAAAGTGTGGTTCCCTGTTAAGATTGTATCAACTGAAATAGTGCCTTGGTCATATGGGGGCGCTGCCTATGAGCCGGGACAACTTTGTAGTTACTACGCGACCAGTTTGTAGGCGCCACTAAATTTGGCGCGCAATTCGTTTTTCCTTTGTCTTTATTCTTTCTTTGTATATTCAGTTCCGGACAGTAAAGATTCGTATGCGCATATTATCGCCTAATTTACGTCTTGTGTTGTTATTTTTTTTACTAACACTGTAAATCGGTCAATCCCTTTGATATCAACATCCTCTGAAAGAGTTAGTAGTAACGATTTCTTAGAGGGTTTGCAGACTTCTTTTCAACTTCAGGTAATTTATGAGGAAGTGCGTCCCGGTCTCCCGCCTCAAAACCCGCTACCCGGTGACTATCAAAATAACAACCCCAACTCGTCGTAATTCTTGTTTATTAATCGTAATTTGTCGTAATTCTTGTTTAGATATGAAGATGGATATATAGTTTTGAATAGAGATAGATAGATAAACAAACAAAATAATATAGATAGATACGAACAAATGGAGATAGATATTTTCGACAAGTAAATGTATTTGGGGGGGGGTCGCTTTTTTGTCGTAATTTTTGTTTATTTAAACTAAAAACAAGACATTAAACAAACATGAGTAAAAAAAATCTAAGTATTTAAAGTAATATAGATAAATATGAACAAATTGAGATAGATAGATAGATGGATAGTTTTGAATAGACTGAGCTGGGTCGTTATTTTAATAGTCACCGGGCAGCAACTCTTGAGGCAGGAGACCGGGACGCACTTCCTCATAAATTACCCAACTTCACGTGTCTCGTTTATTTTATTTATTAATTTTTTTTTTTTTTGAGGGGTAGGAATTTTTTATTTATTTCTAAATATAGCGATATATATTTTCTTTCGTCAAACGGCTTGTGTTGGGTGAATGATATTTACGGTCGTTAAAGATTGTATACTTTGCCACAAACTGTTTGTCTTTGAAGCGGTCGTCAGTTTCGTCCTTGGCTGTTTGCTTGCCCATTGCGCATGTTACGGGTGATTAATCATTGTCGTCTGCTACGCTTCATTTTATTTACGCGCATAAACCAAGAAATTATTGGCAATACAATAGCTAGGAAATATCTCTTAACGTGCTCAAAGTGGATGTTAAAAGGATTATGGGATAAAAGGATTTTATGTGGGATTAGGATTTGGTTATTTTGTGTGTGTTGCTAATTTTCTGAAGCCTCGTGGGAGATTGTTACTTTGGTGTCTTTTTCTATTTTCTTGTTTAATTTCATCTATATCAAGAAATACCTGAAGAAGGCCGGAGGGTATATCGGCCGAAACGTTGTACAAATAACAATGAAGATGGGGACAATAGTCCGAATAACACTAATAATACTAATCTTCAAGACTCATCTCAAACATTCAGAGAAATAATTTAATCTATTTTTATTTGTTTTTATTATTTTTGTTTTTATTTATTTCAATCCCCCACAGGAGTACTGATGGAGAAAATCGTTTAACTAAATATAACTCCTGTTAAGAGTTATATTTCTTACTTAACTCTTATCCAGGGGGAGGGTTCAAAGTTTTGGTACCATACCATGTATGCCGAAAAGGTGGGGTTGCTTAAAGAAAAGTTGTGACATTGTTAACAGTTTCTCGCCTATAATATCTACGTTTCCTCGTACGATATAAATACAAGAACAATTCACAAGGATATTATATTGGTCTGAAGATCACATAGGCGAGAAACTGTCTGTAACCAGGTGAGGACTCCATGGCCACGCTACCTTAACTTAGATACTAATGCTCTATCAATGATATCGAGCACTGTGTACCTACAAATATAGCACCCTTATTATCTACAATATATATATTATATATATATATATATATATATATATATATATATCATTATCATGTCGCGCAAGTAGCACGGATATCCATGACAATCTCACGCCAACCCTCCCTATCATTCATTTCCCCCGGGAGCTCCTCTGCGCAGCATCCCGCATCCTCACACAGTTGGTCAATATAGGTCCTGGCTGGGCGGCCCACACTAGCACGCCCATGTGTTGGCTTCCACAGGAGTATGTCGCTTATGATCTCGTCCTTGCTTCTCCAGCAGTGTCCCGCATGCCTAGTCCGTCTTACTCGTATGGTTTGGGAGATGGGAGGCAAGTGGCCATACAGCTGCCTACTTGTGGGGTGCTGTTTCCACGACTTGTTTAAGACTGTACGCAGCATTCTTGTGCAGGTCCCATCTAGCTTATTTTCAAGGCGCTTCGTTAGGGTCCAGGTGGTGCATCCATACAGCAATAATGATATAACCACAGCCTGGAAGAATGTCGCTTTAGCTTGTCAGCGAATCGGATTTCCATATGACTGATTAATTTGTTTGTGGCCAACCATGCCTTTCCTATTCGTGTATTAACATCGCTCTCTGTGGATGAGATATTACTACCTAGGTGTGTGAATTGTTCTACTATCTTGAGAGGCTTACCGTCAAGTGGGGAGATGTCTCCTTTCTTTTTGAAGCTCATGAACTCCGTTTTATTAGAGTTCACATAGAGGCCGATGTTCTTTGCTGCCTTCTCCAAGCTATGTAGTAGTGACTCAGTCTGTGCTGGTGTATCTACAAGAAGTGCGAGGTCATCTGCATAGTCTGCATCTGTGACAGTTTGTGCGGGATATCGACGGATCATAGAAGGGGTTCGAGCGAAGAATCTAGAGGCAACGTTACTATTCGTAGATTTTTCCAAGGCATTTGATTCCATACACGGAGGGAAAATGGAACAAATACTACTAGCGTACGGGCTCCCCAAAGAAACGGTTGCCGCTATAATGATGCTTTACAAAGACACTAAAGCAATGGTACGCTCACCTGATGGCGACACAGATTTCTTTGACATCGCCGCTGGAGTCCTACAAGGAAATACATTAGCACCATATATATTTATAATATGCCTAGACTATGTACTCCGAACATCACTAGATACCATAAAAGAAAAAGGTTTCACACTAAGAAAGGCATGGAGCATATATATATATATATATATATATATATATATATATATATATATATAAAGGTTTTACATATCTATTTATTTGATGACAAAGGAACAGTTACAACCATTTTGGTTTCATGCATGCGTAATTGCAAACAATCTTCAGGTGACGTTGTTTCATTTGAAACAACGTCACCTGAAGATTTTTCAACTTTATATATATAATATATATATATATATATATATATATGAATAATTTACGACGAATTTATAACAATATTTTATTGCTTAAGAAAACTTAACAGAATTACATGAAATACAAATGTGGTTGATAGAGTCTTTGATGTAAGTTATAGAGTCCTTAATATATAGAGAGAATTGAAGTTTTGAATGAAAACGTACATGTTCAAGAAATACTATTGGTTGCCAGGCGACACGAAATGAGGGATGGGGGACTCGAGGCTCCTGTCCGTGCGAACAGGAAGGTACACATGCGTGCTACTTTGTTGAAAAAGATTTGATTTTGTCACGTTCTCGTTATATACTACTTTGACAACGCCATCTAGTGGCCATTAGCAGTACTATTTGCAGACACAAGAGGTAAGGACTTTTTGTGCCACCTAGCGACTAATAATAGAACTGTTCGATATAATGCCTTCAGCTTCTTAAATGTTCTTTGCACACGGTTATATATCAAGTATTCCCACCTAATACAGATAATTTGCACAGAGTTTTATAGTTTCAAGTATTCTTATCTAATACTATTATTTAATAGTAACTAATAATGAGTAAAAAAGTAAAGTCATCAGGGCGGCCTAATGTCGGTATCAGCCAATCAGCGAGGGAGTCTATCCCCTTTTCACTAGCGCTAGACCAAGGAGATTGTTTTGGCATCTGAGGTCGAGTGCCACACCTACCATCAGCTCCTTTAAACTAATAATAATCCTTATCAATTAATTATTGCTTCAAGTAACTATTCTTAATACAAATAAGTAACAGTGATATTGCATCAAGTTAACAGATCTAGTTGACCCATAGATGGGATCCATAGATTGCAATGAGACAGACGCTTTTGTGTAGTGAGAACGGAAGTGACGTCATGTTGATGCTAAAATGAAAAACATCGGCTTTTTTTCTTTTTTTTTGGGGGGGGGTGGAAAATAGAAATAAAAAATAAAAAAGATTTATATGCATTGGTTTATGAGTGATTGATTTTAACGACATGTCAACCCGTCTATGATAATTTTAGGAATCGTGTATATTTTACATGTTTCATTTTTCTTTAGTTGTTTTTAAGAGGATTTCTTTTTTTTGCAAACAGTTTTATGATACCAAGTATTCCAATCCAATAAAATGATTTGGATACAGTTGCATGGTTTCAAGTATTCCTATGTAATATTACTGATTATATGGTTTAAACAGCACCCCACAAGGAAACAGCTGTACGGTCACCTGCCCCCCATCTCACAAACTATCCGAGTGAGACGGACAAGGCATGCAGGACACTGCTGGAGAAGCAGGGATGAACTCATAAGCGACGTTCTCCTGTGGAAGACATGGACATGCAAGTGTGGGGCGCCCAGCAAGGACCTACATTGACCAGTTATGCGAAGATACTGGCTGCTCCACAGAGGAGCTTCCAGGTGTAATGAATGATAGGGAAGGTTGGCGAAAGATTGTCATGGATACCCGTGCTGCATGTGCGACATGATGATGATGATGATATGGTTTCAATAGGGACGGTTTAGCTCAGTCGGTAGAGCACTTGCCTATGAATCGCAAGATTCCTGGTTCAATACCGGCCCCCGCCAACTTAGCGTCTGTGCGGTAAAGTGAGGGGTTGATGGTACATGTGGTGCTCTACCACAAAAGCAAAACCAATCTCCTTGGTCTAGCGCTAGTGAAAATGGGATAGACTCTTTTGCTGTCTGGCTGATAAGTAATAATTTCTATTTGATAATAATCATTTGTATGCACACAATTCCGTGGTTTTCAAGTAACTAATAATAATCCTTAGTAATTAATTATTACTTCTTATTACGAATAATTTTTAGTTATATGGTATCAAGTATTTCTATCAAATACAAATAATTTGAAAACAGATATATTTTGCCTTATATGGGACCCTAACAGGTACTACAACGTCGGGCCTGAATAGATCTGTGAGCAATGGCAATGAATGGGTAATCTACACTCTCCAGATCCCCAGAAATGAAGCCTCATCATCAAATGCAGTTTAGTGTCATACACAGGACACCCTTTTGGGGAGGGGGTCTTACACGTCGACAGGAGATACAGTCAGCGTATTCCAAGCTCCACCTACCATTTGTAAGTCTATGGTTAACATCAGGTAAGAATTCATGGGACACAGTAGAAACTAAGTGGTAGGATAATTATATTGGCATGGTAAAATCCCTCAAAGTTTTCAGTCACAGCTGGTACATACTTGTTGATAAACCTGTTGGTTGAGTATATCGTTTCCTGGTACGGTATAAATATAATAACAATTCACGACGAAAGTGATAACAAGGATATTATATTGTCTGGGCAAACTTAATAGAAGAGAATACAGACATGACATAACATACAAAAGAAAAGATTATACATAGTTGTATGAGAGAAATGTCCTAAGTATTGAGGCTGATGGTAAAAGCGGAAAGTAAAATCATGTACTCGTGTGCCATGCGACACAAATGCTAGTGGCTCAAGGTACCCTGTACACAGTAGATGCACCTGGAGTATGTTGTTTTGCTGCTTTTACTATTATACAACTGCTCGCTACGCCACCTAGCACCTACCGGCAGATACACCCCTTGTCCCCTAACAGCAAATAGGGGGAACCCGTGTCAAGTAAGGAATGTAATCCCTATATACAGATTATGTGTGTATGTCTACGTATGCATGTGTGTGTGAGAGAGAGAGAGAGAGAGTTTGATTTCCAGACTTCGCCGCTTTCACTATTATATTACTGCTCGCCATGCTACCAAGCGCCTACCGACAGATACAGGAGATCATTACATCCCTTGTCTCCTTACGGCAAATAAGAGAACCATGGCAAGTAAGGAATGTAATCCCTACATAGAGATTATGTGTGTATGGTCTATGTGAGTGTGCATGTGTGTGTGTGTGAGAGAGTGAGAGAGAGAGAGAGAGAGAGAGAGAGAGAGAGAAGAGAGAGAGAGAATTTCCAGTAATCGTTCTTTCATGTTAGTGAAATAAAAGAAGAGATACTTGTGTAGGTGTCAAGGATTAAGTCAGCATGCTTTATTCTCTGGGTCTGGGTGTGTGCCCTAAAACCAAGGGCAGTAACTCTTAAGGGGTTAATATTACATGTTCTAACAAGCCTGTGCTTTTCTTTTGCCAGATAAACGAGATCTGCAGAATTTGGACAAAGCTCTAAGACATTCTTCATCTTCCTACTAGAAAAAGAGGAATGTCTCACTTGTTTTGTGACCGGCGAGAAACTCGTGCCGCAGTTCGAGCAACAACAACATCAACAACAACAAAAAGCAAGAGGAACAACTCTAACATTAATGGTCAATCACACTTACCGCTACTGCGACAACCACCACCACCACTACCACCAATACCTCCGCTACCACAACTTCCTTCGGCTACAATGTACGACTCACGTCAATATTTCTATTTCCGTTTTCCGGTCACCGTCAAAATTGACCAACGGCACAGATTTCTCGGATTTCCCTGTATTATAAAATAATGAAGTTAATAAATTGACAAGCAGCATTTATTGTTGATGTTTTCTCTTTTTTTTTTGGGTACTCAGTTCGTTGTTATTTTTGTTATTTTGCCAAAGTAAGTCTTGCTATCCAAATCCAAATCTCGCTATTCAAATCATGGAATCTAATCTCGCTATCTTAAGCTTGCAATCCAAAACTCACAATCGAAATATCACAATCGAAATCTCGCAATCCAAATCTCACAATCCAAATCTGACAATCGAAATCTGACAATCGAAATCTCGCAATTAAAATCTTACAATCAAAATCTTGCAATCCAAATCTTACAATTCAAATCTTGCAATCCAAATCTCACAATTCAAATCTTGCAATCCAAATCTCACAATCAAAATCTTGCAATCCAAATCTTGCAATCCAAATCATGGAATCTAATCTCGCTATCCAAGTCTCGCAATCAAAATCTCGCAATTAAAATCTTACAATCAAAATCTTGCAATCCAAGTCTCGCAATCAAAATCTTGCAATCCAAATCTCACAATTCAAATCTTGCAATCCAAATCTTGCAATCCAAATCATGGAATATAATCTCGCTATCCAAGTCTCGCAATCCAAATCTTACCATCCAAATCTCGCAATCCAAATCTCGCAGTATCTAGGCAGGACATGCCCCCGTCGACTAAAAAGTTTAAGGGTTTAAGGGGAATACCGCAGGAACGTGAGCAATTTTTTCATCCATCTCTTGATGAGCTTGCTTTCTACGGAACACCCCACATTAAACAGAGCTTGTAAAGCTAGATAAATACCATCAGCTGGGTCTTTTCAATTAAGTAAGTACCTAAAATTTCTTAGCATATTGATTTTTTTAAAATTTTCTTTCCCCTTAATAGTCCCGGTTAAAAACGCGAAAACCGAATGTTCACTCAGTAAATTTGAGAAAATTATGTTGTAAAATGGTCCGTACGCGAGGAGGCTCCACGCAGCCCTCCGGTAAAATAGATACACGCAAAAAAAGTATCTTTTAAAACCAATTAATTCAAGGCTGTGGAGCCTAGACTAGGGGACAAGCTAGTCTGAATCAACAACGCAACTGACCTCTCACCTCTATCTCACCCCGCCCTGTCAGCACTGGCAGAAGTATACGCCTACTGCACCTCAACAGATGTGTAAAATCCCCTCAATGTGGACCGCTTGTTGGCCGTAGGTGGTGTCCAGTGATACTTAAGGACGGATTCTTGGTGGCTGAGCAGTCCATGGCATGCAACACTCCACTTTGGCTCTTACTTGGACTTACTTATGTCGGTTGGAGAGGCCCTCTCCGATCAATCGGCTGGTTATGTCAAGCCTTAGCAACTATATGATTGTCCCAACTCCTTTGATCTTATGGCAAACCCCCAACCATCTTTATCATATATATACTAGAAGGCGGTGGCTGAGGATATTAGTGCCCTGTGTATGACGTTAAACTGCATCTAATGGTAAAGTTCTAATTTTGGATCTCTGCGATGTGTTAAGTACTCCTTCATCACCATTAATTCCAGGTCCACTCTGACGCCATCATGCAACTGGCTTCTCACCTACTACTACTCCAACACCCAACCGACCCCTCACCACATGCCTCACCAACCCCACCGTCTTACACATCAGACCTGGTTACTGACAGTTTCTCGCCTATGTAATCAGATTCATATACTGCTGTATATTAATTTCTACTTCCTATGAATTACTTACGTATACACACACATATACAAAAGGAATATCTTCCAATTGTTTATCTTTGTCTTTTGAAACCTTTCTTAAATATTGTATATTAATAGGTTTATAAAACTTTTCTTTTTATTAGAAGCGGCCTTTCATTATTTATTTCTTCCTTATAGTGTAACATAATTGATGGGTAGCCTGTTAATTATGTGCAGTAGTGTAGATTTCAAAATAACGGTTAATGGGAAAACACGTGAGGAAAAGTGATTGTCCCTTTCTGACTTGTGTTTAATTTACTCTTCCGGTTCGCAGGCGCCAACCGTGGGAAGTCAGTTTAGAAAATCAGTCTTTGCTTTAACTGTTGAGCGATACAGACCGCAATGGCGTCTCTCTTTCAGTAAGCCAAATTCTCACACGCGTGCTTGGGATCTTAGATCTTTAAAAAAATATATGAGATCTCAAAACAAAGAAAGTCTTGTGTAGTTACTAAAAACAAACAAACAAGTACAGAAAGGAAACATCTACAAGATCCAAAGACAAACAGATCACGAATAACAGAAGATCCAGTTAAAGCCACCAGCCCAGAGATAGAAGAAATACAAGTTAAGATGGAAGAAACAGATACACATATATAAAGGGCAGTTGTATGTATATGTATGACCGGAGGAAACTTCGAAAATAAAACAATTAACGACAAAGTAAATATATATATACACATCAAATATCAAGAGAGCTTGGTTTTTTAATAGAATAATAGAGATTTGATTTATATTCGTGAAGATAATTAAAAAATGAAATTTAAATGATAACAGCATGGATTTTCTTTTAATATTTTAGATAGTAGACATTAACATTTCTTTTCAGAACAGCTGGATCAATGCAAGGTCTTTTTTTTTTTTTAACATAGGGATTTAAATAGGGCATCCCACGAGGATTCAATTCACGATTCAGTAATAATGGATCTGCGGGACTAACTTTTAAAAAATCTCCCTCTATCCAGGCGACGCCGGGTAGCCGCTGCTAGTATCTAAATAAAGAAGACAAGTACACCTGTGTGGAGCCATGGGTGTGCAGGTGTACGCTACTATACTGCACTGTGCGTAAGATGCGACATAAGATGAGTATGTTATGCAACAATATATGTGAACTAACATAGAGTTGATTTATCTCTACAAGGCTTAACTCCCCCACCTCTTCATCTGCATCGGATAATTAAAAAAGTCATCGGGGAGTCCTAAAGTCGGTATCAGCCAGACAGCGAGGGAGTCTATCCCCTTTTCAATAGCGTTAGACCAATGAGATTGTTTTATTATTATCTGAGGTGAAGCGCCAAACCTACCATCAGCTTATTACTTTACCGCACATACCCCTGTGCTACTCATACGCTGGCGAGGACCGGTATCGATCCCGAAACCTGGTGGTTCCTTGACTGATGCTCTACCGACTGAGCTAATCGGAAAATAAGGTCTAAAAAATTCGGTTACGGCGCTGAATGTCTAAATCAATATATAGTAGAAAGATCTATTGAAAACAACTTACAACTAAACGTCTACTCTACTCGTGTATGTGGAAATGAATGATAAATTAATAAAAGCAAATAAAATAAATAATAATAAAGAATAAATAAAAACAAAATACAGAATCAAAATTTCAAAAATCACGAAATAAAATGGATAAATACAAAAACAATAACATTCTCCCAGGAGGCCTCTCCGACATCGAACACCTTAGCCAGACGAGAAAAATCATTCACACGTCATCACTCATCTTCTTATTCTGGTTGATTTCCATTATTACACTTTTAGACCGTGACCAGGAACACAACTATTACTGGCTCGGAAAGAAAATTCCTCTCCAATAACTGTGAACCTGGAAATAAAAGTTGAACTTTGAAAGAATCTCTTGTCTATTTGTCTTTTTGTCTTTTTTTCAGCCTGACGATACACAAGAAGAAAGGATCACGCGTATTAGGGTTAAAAGAAGAAACAAACAAGTAACCATCCACCTAACAACTTCACCCCATAAATCTATTTCTAGACTCAATAATTTCAGCCACTCGTCTGCACTTAGTGACTCACAACTGAAATTTCAACCCTCCGTCCGTAGCGACTGACCTCTTTGTTGAACTCTTTGAAATCATAGCATTTGAAATACGTGTGAACTATCACAAATATTATACATATCGCGCTTACAGTTAAATCTTCCTGAAGGTCAACGACTCCTTTCAGATCACTAAAGTTAAGCGACGATGGGCCAGTTCAGTACTTAGATGGGTTGTTGGCATAGTGTCCAAATTATTTTTATCTGCATCTACGCGAGATAGCTCACCGGACAAAATAACAAACATAGCGAACCATCGACCAAGCCACTTACCAAATCCCCCACAATACTATCAGCAAGCACACACGCCTATTCTGAACTTTGCTGCTTATTTGTAGATAGAACACCTATTCAGCAGTCCTTTCCACGTAAATACGTGCCACATAGCGATTCCATAGGGGTTTTACCCACTACGGTTAAGTGCCGCATAAAGACCCCTCCTAAACGATCATATCCCATCACGACACCCACGGGCAATCCGTATTGAACTCTCACTTGTGTTCCTCTTCTTGTGTAAGAGAAACATACACGGTCATATACACGTTCATGCGTGTAGTGTATCGATACCCATTATTATCTGAAACCACCCCAATGAAAAATGCCCCCCAACAAATACAATGCCCCCAATAACTACTACAAGCCACACTTCGAAGTCAAAATTTCGTTCACACTGTCACAGCAAACAAGAATACAAGTCTATGCTCTCAGAGCTGAACTTCCCTTCTTACTGCTACTGTCTGTCCCTTAAGAGCCTCTGAAATAGAACATTTCGACAATAGAATTGGGTAATTATGAACTTTAGTTGGCCAAATTCCTAGCATAAAATTGTGCGTGCGCATTATCTGAAATGAACTTAATTGTTATTGATTATTTCTTATCAATAAATGAATATAAATAAACTTAATATTGTTTATGAAAGAAAACAGGAATATTCATGCACAAAAATCAACGTTTCATTTAGAATTAAAACAAATAGATATTAATTTATATTTCGTAAGATCCCCCTACACAATTCGGTAATTATGAACTTTTTGTTTTATTATTCTAAATGAAACGTTGATTCATAATTACCCAGAAATGCTTGTAATTGATTATAAAGTAACTCCTTTCCTGATTTTAAAAATCTTATAATTTATTTCTGAATCTTTATTTTTACAAAAAATGATCATGAGAAGAACACACATAACATGGAGTTTTATTTAAAATTCTATATGAGCACCAAGATTCGCTTCTAGCCTCTCAGGAATCGCGTATTTCCAGGAACTCTTGTGGAATGGCAGAAATAAATTCTTGCATTCGTTCTTCAAGTTCTTCTGAAGTTGATTTCGTCGAGTAGACTTGCTCCTTCAACCAGCCTCAAAGAAAAAAATCGCAGTGTTAAATCGGGGATTCTGGATGGCCACTCATGCGGACCACATCTACCCATCCATCTCCCAGGAAAATGGTGATTCCACCATTCACGAACAACAATAACAGAATGTGGAGGAGAAAACGAAAAACAACACATATCTAATTGTCATATATTAAGGAACGTACATTTAAGAATTGAAAAAAATGTAACTGCATATAAAAAATTATAAATAGTTTCAAATAAGGAGTTATTTTTCAATCACCGTGTACATTCAAAATAAATTCACCTTTCTTGTTTGTTAATCTATTTGTTGTCTGTCATCATTTCATTTCTACCACTCCGCCAAAATGGCGAGTGGTACAGTATTGTCCTCGTCAAGCTTTTCATCCCTCGCTCTTTCTCTCCTGCTTTGTATTACCATACACAAATATAACACCCAAGTACTGAACAGCCTCATCGTTCCTTAACTTCGGTGATCTATTTTTTCTTTGGGGTTGGTTGAAGGAGCAAGTCTATTCTATGAAACAACGACTTTGGAAGAACTTGTAGGACGAATACGAGAATTTATTTCTGCCATTCCACAAGAGTTCCTTGGAAAATCAGTTGATGTGATTCCCGAGCGGCTTGAGAGGTTGGAGGCGAATGCTGGTGCTCATATAGAATTTTAAATAAAACTCCATGTTATGTGTATTCTTTTCATATTCATTTTTTGCAATTGTCCTCGTCAGGACTGCTTTCATCCCTCGCTCTTTCTCCTCTCCTTTTATTACCATACACAGAGATGCTGATAGGTACGCGACCTGTGTCCCTGACGCACACAAATGTAATAGGACGCAGTAAAATCGTATCTATGCATCCCAGTGTTTTCTTTTTTCTTCCCTCACCATTTCAAGCTAACTGTAAATATATTTCAATAGTTTCTTAGAAACGAATTACACAGGATAGGTTATAAGGAAAGAGTTAGATGGCTTTAGTTTTTCTAATCAGATCATAAATAAAAACCATACAATCTATTAAGAAAATTAGGGACCATAAATTTTCCCTGGGACTCATTCAAAGCAAATATGTGCGTCCCAGGACACACTAAATCAAAAAGCTATCAGCATCACTGCATACACGGCACTGAACAGATAACCTATCAGTGGACCATAAAGTCAATTACACTAGTTACGAGGTCATCCGTGCTTCAACAGCAATTACCAAGAAGGCATTTATTCAAGACAGCATGCAGCAAAAAAGATTGTTTAAAAAAAGACCTTTAAAACTTTTCATCATCATCATCATCAGATTGCACTGACAGCATGGATACCCATGACTCTTTCTCACCAACTGTCCCTATCGGTCATTTCCCCTGGCAGGTCTTTCACACAACATCCAGAATCCACACAGCTGATTGATGTAGGTTTTTGCTGGTCAGCCTACACTAATGTGTCTATATGTAAATGTCCACAGGAGAGCCTTACTTAGGAGTTAGTCCTTGCTTCTTCAGCAATGACCAGAATGTCTTGGTCATCTTACTTGGACGGTTTGTGTAAAAGTGGCCATACAGCTGCTCTTTGTGGGGTGCCACTTCCAAGATTTGTTCAAGACAACCTGCAGCAACTTTCTGTAGTCCCAATCTAGCTTGTTCTCTAAGTATTCCATTAGAGTCCAAGTGGTGAAGCCATACAGTACCACTGACATGGCTACAAGTTTATCTTATCAGGGAGATCAGAATAGCCTTTTATAGTATTATTAAGGAATCAAAAACTATAATATTTTTCAATAATCTTTAGTTAGATCACTTATGAGCTCATCTTCGTTTCTCCAGCAGTGTTCAGCATGTTCATTTTACCCTTTGTGTGATAGGAGGCAAGTGGTTGTACAGCTGCTTTTTTTTTTGGGGGGGTCTGCTTGCAGAGTTTGTTCATGGAGCACTCAGCATCCTTGTGTAGTTCCCATCTAGCTTTTTTCATTAAAGTCAAAGTGTTGCAGCCATAGAGTAGCACTGACACAGCTACAGCTTGGAAGAATTGTCACTTTATCTTTGACGGTTGGTGAGAAAAATTATACATCGATATTTTTTCTGCTTAAAAAGGGGAGGGGGTTAAATTTTCAATAGAGTTTTTCTTCAAAACTTATTACTTTTTGCACCTAAAATAAGGTTTGCATTAAATAGATATTTATTTCTAGAATCTAAATATACACTTAACATCAGGATTTTCATATTTTAAATGAATTTTATATATTAATTTTTCATAGCAGAAATACTTAAAGTTTTGAAATGAAATAACAGATGCATTATAAAATTCATTAATTGATAAATCAATACTGAAAATTTTATTAAAATCGGATAATTTCCTGATTTTTGGTAATTTTTTTTGCAGTCGAGAATGTTACATTAAATTTGTAAACAATCCATTTTAAGGTATCCATGCTGTCAGTGCAACCTGATGATGATAGGTTTTAAAGGTCTTTTTTTAAACAATCTTTTTTGCTACATGCTGTCTTGAATAAATGTTGGAAGTAGCACCCCACAAAAGAGAAGCTGTACAGCCACTTACCTCCTATCACACAAACCATCCGGGTAAGACAAACAAGACATCTTGGTAATTGCTGGAGAAGCAAGGATGACCTCATAAGTGATGTAACTAATAATCTTATCAGAGAGATCAGATATTCATACAATCGATAATCTGTCTATAGCAGTCTAGGCCTTTCCTATGCATATATTGACATCACTCTCTGTAGATGAGATATTACTACCTAGGTATGTGAAGTGATCTTCAAATTTCAAGGGCTTACTTTCTAATACCCTGATCATCAGGGGAGACATAAAATTCTCTTCTTCTATAATAGCCTTTTTTTATATTTCATAGTATTATTAATGAATCAGAAATTATATTATTTTTTCAATAATAATCTTTAGTTTTATCATATCTTCTTATTATAATGGAGATTGTGTGTTTTTCTGTCTGTAACCGAAACTATATTACTACTCAAGTCACAATTCTCTTAGTTATTGACATCACATTCTCCATGATTTTATTTTTATCTAAACCTCAATTATTGATAAAATTGTCTTACCTTATTAATACTGTTAACTATGTCTACATACTGACAACATGCAATTATATTTATATATACAATAAAATAGCGGTTTACAGTGTGAACGGGAAGGCTAATTTGCATATTAATATTAAAAAATAGAATTTAATAAATATGTGCTTAGTATTATTGATTTCTCTGTTTGGTTTTATTTTAATGAATATAAGCAAAAATCTCTTCAATGAATCTTAAAAGAAATCCATTAACAAGAAAAAAAACTGTCATTTTATTCTTTACTTCCTATTTTAACTAAATACTTAAATTAGAAAAAAATAACAATGAAAGATGGGAGTGAAGGAAGAGTAAGTTTCAGTTGTTCCATTTTTTATTATATTCCCTCTGTTTCAAATCTTTTTATCTGTATTCTTATTTAGTTTCATTAGCCTTTCTAATTTAATACAATATTTTATTACATTAAAACTTAATACTTGCACCTGGAGGGTGCATATATTTGCTAGTAGTAATAATAATATTTAAAATAAAGATTTTCAAATATTTCTAAAATCTAAAAGCTCCTAAGCAACTGATATTCAGTGTCTTTGTAAGATTTGGTAAACAGGCCAAAGCCTGGCCCATTTGCCAAAACTTTTCTTGTTCCCCAATGATACCTGCATTGGAAAAATAAGATCTAAAAATTTTCAGCTTCAGGTTACCCTTATGGCACTTTTAACCTAGTTATATGTGACACAATGGTATGTGTGTATGTGCAAACTGAAAAAAAAAAAAAAAAGAATATATTTGAGTATGTGCATACGTATGTATGTGTGTATATGTGTACGTGTGGGGATAAGATTTTAAGTGACACTTAAATCAGAGGAGTTAAAAAAAATAATAAAAATCAAAAGATGTCCTATCAATGATACCTGAGGTTCAAAAAAGACCATCTACCTATAGTTATATAAAGTGCTGTTTGTGTGTATGTATGTCCGGAGGAAACTACAATAATAAAACAATTAACAACAAAATAAATATATATACATATTAAATGTCATCAGTTCTTGCTTTTTGTCCAAAAATTATGAAGATTTGATTTATATTCAAAGATATTTAAAAATTAAAATATATATAGAAATAGCATTGAAATTCTACTAAAAATGTTCAGTATTTGTAAATCTCAAAAGTAATCAAATGTATATACCAGGGATTTTGCCCTCCCCCCTCTACCCAGGTGATGCTGGGTAGCCTCTTCTAGTTAAATATAACTCAAAAGAAAAAAATTCAATTAAAATCAGGAAATCGTTGACAACTTGACAGAAGAAAAAGTGAACCATATGACATTTAGGCACCCCTTTTGCGATCTCGTTTCATAAGGACATTTTTTTTCATTTACATCGTCAAAATCCGGTTGTTTGTTAGGGGTTAGGTTTAGGGGTTAGTTTCATAATTTTAAAAAACTCTAAAAATCATCTGTTAAACAACTGGATGTTGATGGTGTAAATGAAAAAAATGTCCTTATGAAACGAGATCAAAAAAGGGGTGCCTAAAGGTCATATGGTCCGAAAAAGTTAATGTCTGCATTTTTAAGGAAAATTGGCAATCATAAATCTAGAAGACTAAAATTATGGCTCATTTTTGGGTTGTCCGACCAGAGGACAGGTGAGTGGTGATTTTTGCATATCTGTTACATAATTATTGGACCCTAATACTTTTTTAAGGTAGTGTAGAAACATAATGGCGATTAGTGCAGCCCACAGCCTTGGAGGATGAGTGACAATGCTTGACCTCATTCTCACCTTGCCTTCCGGGGATAAATCGTGAGAACCGGAAGGCATAGAGAACCCTGTCTTCCGGTTTAAGGAGTAAATAAGTTCCAGTCAGTTAGAAGTTAGAATCTGAGCTAGCAAGATGTAAGGATCTGCGCAGACGTCTGGTTCGGGGATTAGCAATAAAATAAGATCAAAAGTAAATCGAAGTCTTGTGTTTATTATCTAAAAACTAACAATGACACAGGGCTTCTGATAACGAGAAATCACCATAGAAGACCAGACCAAAGTCCCCATGACAACTCCAGACGCAAGATGTTAGAAGATAGAACCAATGCCGGCCAGAAGAATAGATGTCCAGGATATGGAAAGAAGTAAGAAGTAATGAAGATATACAACATTATATCGATTTGGTACCGTAAAAACGTCAGTATGCAACAATACAAGCCAGTTTGGATCCCAAGCAGTTAGACATCGAGTGTTGTACCAGTCAACAGTTGATTCTGGGCCAAGTAGTTAGTAGATAAACAAGGACCATGACATATGAAGCAATGTAGTTAACTTTGTAGTTAAGAGAATCTTCTTTTGCTGGCTGACCACATCAAATTAAGTACCCTCTACCCCATTCAATTGGTACAAAGTGTCACACCCTCCTCGTGCATTAGCATCTTATCTTCAATTTCTTTATCGTTGTATATTCTTTTTCATATGGACTTGTCTCTTTCAATCCAGGCCTCTACAGAAGTACTACAACATGGACTCAATATCATTGCGCAATAGGGTAGGTCGATTTTTCACTTTTAAAAATCTCAAATTGTCCATATATGCCAAAGTTGTGTGTTAGTATACTGAATACTGTTACCAAAAATTAGATCTTTACTTGTACCATTGTTTGAGGAAATAGCATCAAATATCGTCTACTAAAATGCACTAAAAATCCTTGTTTTTGCAAAATTTATTCTTTAGAAAACGAAGATTTTTAGTGCATTTTAGTAGATGATATTTGATGCTATTTCCTCAAACAATGGTACAAGTAAAAGATCAAATTTTTGGTAACAGTATTCAGTATACTAACACACAACTTTGGCATAGATGGACAATTTGAGATTTTTAAAAAGTGAAAATCAATCTACCCTATTGTGCAATGAAGGCGCACAAGCTACAGATGCAGATATTTCCACAATAAGAATCAATGTATGTGTGTTTTCTGTGTCTCTGAGACCGTTCGGTTCGTGTTAGTCAAATTTTGCTGGAGATCTACGCAGAAAAACACGCTCTTCAAAGTAAGTATCTCTGTAAAAGTTGATATTTTTATTTATTTATTTTTTTTTTTAGATCTTTTTTAAAAAAGAACAAAACAACAATACAAATGATATCAACAAGGGGTTAATGATCAACACAAAAAGATAAGGATAATAATCCACAATTAATTGAGTAATAAAATTAAATATTGTAATTCACGGGTTGTTGGCACCAGTCTGAACGGTGCTATATTTTTTTTTTAAAGCAAATTTATTTTTAAATTTTAAAACCTTGTATAATGTCATATCCTTGTATAATGTGTACATTATGTACAAATTTTGGTAAATTCCATCGACATATTACAGATAAAATTGATGCATATACACACATGCAGATATTAATTTATATTACAAGGGAAAGTCAATAATTATCTGCACTTTTGGGACAAGATTAGAATGATAGAATCTATAATAAAAGTGCGGATAATTATTGACTCAACAATCCACTTTTTGTATTATTTAGATTTTTCAGATTACTGTCCTCATCTTTATTGTTATATACACAATGTTTCAGCTGATGTGCCCTCAGAGTTTGCCATGAAATACCTAAAAGAGGACAAAGGGCACATCGGCCAAAATGTTGTATATATAACAATAAAGATGAGACAACAGTTTCGAAAAATTTAAATGATACAACTTATCAAGCTCATCTCAAAAATTCAGACAAATAATAATCCACCTTTTGCACATGTGTTACTGTAACATGACAAAAAATGGCACATTATAGCAAAACTTCTGTTAGCGCAATAGCTTTAGAATACACTAACTTAGATAATAAAGTAATTTCCAATGTAATTTGTAAATCAATGATAATAATAATAGAGATAGAGATAGGTATGGGTTTTGTGTTTGTGCTCACTCTAATTGTTATAATTTTTCAAGGGAGATAATTTTAAATGCTAAATATAGCATACTTCCATCTATTTATTTATTCATTTACAATTAATCATAATATAAATTCTATAAAAAGGATGTGGTTAAAAATTGAAGTTAATGGAAACCAAAGGTGGCCTTAAACAAGTTTTTAATCCTTTAATTTTGTGTGTTGTTGTTGTTGTTGTTTTATGGCATATCAACCCCTTTTGGGTCATTTAATGCCGAATCAAGTCATTTTCAAAACCAAAGGACTCAGGTTGCTTAGAATACCTGCTATTGCTTAAGTGGTCACCCAATTAAGTATTGAACAGGCTCATAGCTGCTTAACTTTGGTGATCTACCAGAGACTGCTGCTTTCAGCATGACGAGTTGGTTGTTTTGTGTTACAGCATATCAACCCTCTTCAGGTCATTTAATGCCAGATCAAGTCATTTTGAAAACCAATATAGACTCCGGTTGCTTACAATACCTGCTGTTGCTTAAGTGGTCACCCAATTAAGTATTGAACAGGCTTATTGCTGCTTAACATTGGTGATCTAGAAGGAACTGGCGCTTTTACCATTAATTTTAAAACCTTGTATAATGAGTACATTTACACACACACACACACACACACACATTCATTCTTATAAAATGGATACATTGCCTTTGAATAAAAAATAAATATTCCTTTTGTATTAACAAAAAAAGGAAAAACAAATTCTGTTTTTTTGGACTGTTGTCCTCATCTTTATTGTGGTATGTAAAAATGTTTTGGCCACTGTATCGTCCAGCCTTCTTCAGATTTTCCCAGTCTATCTGAGCATAGCAATGACCCAGCCTGGGAAATAGACTGTGAAACTATTCCAAATGATTTACCAGTTTAGGCCATTGCATAGGCTTGGATAGACAGGGAACACCTGAAAAAGGACACAGGATACAATGACCGAAACATTGTGTTTTTACATACCACAGTAAAAATGAGAACAAGAGTCTGAAAAATCAAAATAATATACCTCAAGCCTCAGCTCAAAAATTTTGACAAATAAAAACAAATTCATTTCAAATTTTTAAAATATTAAACAATCAAAACATGAA
This sequence comes from Doryteuthis pealeii, assembly GCA_023376005.1. NCBI lineage: Eukaryota > Metazoa > Mollusca > Cephalopoda > Myopsida > Loliginidae > Doryteuthis > Doryteuthis pealeii. The sequence continues at coordinate 34,131,046 of CM042171.1, forward strand.
AATTTAAAAACAACTTAAAACAGATGCATAAGATTACTTGCAAATTCGCAAATATCAGTCGGCTGATATCATTTTTTTTAAATCTTAAAAAGAAAAAAAAAAAAAAAAAAAGAGATTTAACCCTTTATCTACCACTGCCATCAGCAATAGCAATGTCCCAATAGTTGGAAAGTTAGTATTGTATCACTGATATGAATAGAAATGTATTCATTAATTCATTTCTCTTTTTTAACTCTAAACCATTTTCTAAGAGCTGACAATCTCAGACATTTTCGGGCGGTCCAGCATTTTGATCATCGGCGGTCCGGCATTTTGATCGTCGAGTGGTTTGAGGCGCTCTGGTAGATAAAGGGTTAAGATAATTCTGTACAAAAAAGTCAATAAAAAAATACATTAACAAAAGATTGGATTATATCACAATGGTTAAGAGTCTCTTCGGCCACGTCTTACAGGTTTTTAGACTTCAAGAAAGATTGCGACACACAGACAAATATCAGACCAACATTAGTGAATCAATATTCAACAACATTCCCTTGAGGGTAGTATACACGACACAGGGTCAGTTTAGCCCCGTTTGGCCGTGACGAGTGTCATGAGGTCCAAACTCATTTCATTATATTCTTTTTGTAGTGTCATGTCCGTAAAGTAGAAGATGAACAGTTACTCCACTTTAATCCCAAATGAGAGAAGGTAGCATTTATCAAGTCACATATTGAAAAATAGGATTTTTTACATTTTTATAATTAATGTGAGCACTCAAATTTATGTATTACACACTTGATACAATATACACAAAACTTTACTTCTCTCCCTAACTTTGTCTAAAGCTTCGTTATATATTATTCCTTATTGTATATATAAACTGTTGGGGAGAATTATCTCCCCTAATGAACTATTGACTCTTCACTGAAATAAGTGTAGTATCAAACAACAACATGGCTGCTTGATAAACACACAACTTGTTGACAGTTAATTGTTTATCCAAACTCATCCTGCTGTATTCCTGGTACGTGAGAAAATAAAAATGAATATTATTGTATTTTTAAAAATATATTTAACTGTTTTGTTATATTTTGTTATTCCTAACATCTTGAGATATAACATAAACCATATTGAATTGTTATATATATATATATAATCTTCATACAATGACTGCTATTTACACAGTAGCATTGCAACCAACAAAGCCTTCATCATCAGGCATGGTTTCAGGGCCGAAGCATCATTACCACTAACCCAGAGCACCCCAGCAGTATCTCACGATACCACCAGACTTTGTCGGTTTGATGTCACAATATAGGACTGCCATATCCACGCTAATGCGGTTAGAGCTTTCTCCCGAATCTTTTTTTAAGTATTTCCTCTTGTCTGGTAGAGAAAGTCCAAGTTTAGACAAAAATGCTGAGGTTGAGTTGGTAATAAATCCCCGACATCTGACTTCAATGGGAAATACATCTGTTATCCATCCGTTTCTGACGCATTGTTCACGTAGGTCTTCATATTTTTCCAACTTCCGCTGATGGGCCCATATATATATATATATAGTGTATATTTTGCCAGCAAGTTATTATTTAAACAGATTTGGTTGAATACCATAGAATATTTCTTCTTGATGATCTTTAATTGCTTACGTTCAAAGACCCATATAATTTTTCTTATATCAGGGTCCATATATATACAGGTGTTCATAAAATCTTGCAGCAGTTTTAAAATTGAAAACTTAATTCACATTGTACAACTGATATAATCATTTGGTAAAAATCATATGAATGTTCAACTCTTGTAGTTTTATTTTTTATGTACATTTTGATTATTTCATTTCAACAAGACTGCCAAATTTTAAATATGTTTCAGACTTTATTTAACCACAGAACCTGTGTACTAGACACCTTGTATATATATATACTCACAAACCATAATTATATATTATACTTTATTGTATATATAAACTGTATCATACCGTTTTCTCTCAGCTAGAAGTAGTTGCTAAGTCTAGCCACACTGAAGAGACATGAAACGTCTAAACACAGTGTCTGTGGATGACTATTATATACTCCCAAAACCCGGTAGAGCTCTCTAAGAAAGACTTTAACTGACTTTCACCATTAGCGTAAAAAAACAAGGGTTGTCTGTTATTTATGGATTTGAGCTCTCTAGTGATCGTAAAATATATGTACCGATGTATGTATTTACCATTTAAAACATCACTCCTTACTGGCAGCTGAAGATGGGCGAGGGGTTAAGAAACCAGACTGATGAAAAGTCAGTTGGGGTTCACTCCCGGCTAGAAGTAGTTGCAAAATCTAGCCACACTGAAGAGACGTGAAATGTCAAAACAGTGTCTATGGATGATTATATATATATATATATATATATATATATATATATATATATATTATATATATATATATATATATAGATAGATATAGATATATATAGATATAGATATATTTAATTTACAAAAAAATGGTTACAAATATTAAAAACTAAAATTCTAAAAAGAAAATACATAAAATAAAATAGCATTATACCTAACAACTGGTATACTAGATATATTTAACTACAACTAATAAATATACCAACTTGAATTATATATTATTGCAAACAATTTGCTCTGTGATGAAGATTTAAAAAATATGGACTTAAATCTTTTTTATCCAAACAAATATTAAAAGAAAAAAAGGAATTAAAAAAGGAAGAACAAAGAAATAAAGTAAAAGTTTCTCTGAATTTAGAAATAATAAAAACCCTATTTTGTTTACTTTTGATAAAGACCAATAATGGTTGAAAGAACTTGGCAAGAAAATTTGGGGACAATTTTAAGACCAGATTGAATCGAAAATTTGTACAATTGTTTTGTTGAAGACAGCAGAAAATTATCAACAAAAAAAATTAATTGAAATAAACATTTAAAAAAATGTTACTGCACAATCGATTGTTTTGATTTAGAAGTAGAAAAACTCCAGGACACACACGCACACATGCACAGACATATATATATATATATATATATATATTCAGGTATATACATATACACATATATATATATGTATATACACAGACATATACATATATATATACTTATATATATATATATATATACATATATGTATATATATATATATATATATACACAGAATATACATATATATGTACACTTATATATATATATATATACACACAGAAATATACATATATATGTACACTTATATATATATATACACACAGAAATATACATATATATGTACACTTATATATATATATATACACAGAAATATACATATATATGTACACTTATATATATATATACACACAGAAATATACATATATATGTACACTTATATATATATATACACAGAAATATACATATATATGTACACTTATATATATATACACACAGAAATATACATATATATGTACACTTATATATATATATATACACACAGAAATATACATATATATGTACACTTACATATAGATATATACATGACTGTCCCATCTTTACATATGATTGCCATCTCTTGATTCCACAGCACTGTCTGGATTTATATATATATATATATAAACATTATGCTAGTGTTAATCATAGTTAAAACTTGACCTAGGTCTAATACTGAACTAATCACAGTCCAAAATAGATTAGGTTCTTAGAGTATATTAATACTAATTCTACTAATAATGATAATTTGATAATAATTTTTTTTAAAAACTTATAACCTTGTCAAATGCTTTTTTCTTAGGTTTGATACTAAATTTGAGTGCTGAAAATATTTTTTTGTTTCTACCAGTGACTGAATATCAATGCTGAATTTGACCCTCCCCAAAAAATCTTTTCCAATTTTTAAGTCTACCTTTTTATAAAACCTTGCCGATATCTCATTGAATATTCCCGAATGTTTTTTCATCGAAGGTGACTTTGTCGGACATCAGCATAAAGCACTTTGTACTGCACGACCCCACAAAAAAAAAAAAAACGAAAATGTTGACCAATTCTCCATTGAATGTTGACTTTGTTGAAGTGAATGGCATGATAGCTTTTTTTTTCTTGAGCACAAAATTTAAAAACCCGACCAAGAAGCTGTGATTGCTTTTTGTACGCGTAATGTATAAGTCACTTTCTTTGATGTCAGCCTGAAATTAAAAAAAAGAAAAGATTACTTAATTTAACTCACAAGAATATGCACCTCCATTTGGGCATAAGTATTTAAGTTTTAATCTAATGAAATATATTAAATTAGAAAGACTAAGGCAATTAAATAAGAACACATATAAAAAGATTACACATATCTTAATTATATTTAATTGATTTCTATATAAAATCATTCATAAGATTGATTTTAATAAGTTGGAAAATAAAACAATAATATTAGAGATCAATAACACCAAGTAATTATTTATTAAATCTGGTTTTGTTAAAACCAGTATGCAAATTAACCACACCATATATTATGTAAACTTTTATTTCCTAGTGATATATAAGACACATTGCAGGATTTTAAATGCACTAATATCATGGGCTGTTTTGAGGCTAATATACCTCAGATTTTGCTAGGACTTCATTAATAAATAAGATTTATTCTGTTTTAAAATTAAATTGACTTAAATTAAATACTCATTGATAAACTTACACAATTGCTGAGGGTATTGTAATGTAGTTTCAGTTACAGACACTGAATCTCTATTATAATAAGATTAAATTTGATTCTATGAAGGGATTTTTGTGTAGATATAAAAGTTAAAATTTATGTGTATATAAAAGTTTAAATAAACTAAGTAAAAATGTTTAAATTGGTAGGGTGAGTCAAAACCTTTATAATATTTTGGTACTTGTTAGTTTGTGGTGCATATACCACTTAGCAGATACTTGTTGTGGTTGGTAGTATTGTGGTAGTTGGTGTGCTGACACGTTAGGCATTGCTTTACTCCGTGTGTGATTTCAAAACTGCACATATGAATACGCAATGTCATCTCATTTGGGCCAAAAACTATGGATTCTGAGGCTGTGATCCAAGCCATAGAGGTAAATCTGGTGAGTAGCACTCATAGAGTATCAGGCGACTTTGGAATCTCACAGTCCAGTGTGGTTCGTTACCTTCATGATTTTAGCAAAAGCATCCAGAGATGCCAAATTGAGCCTCATGTTAACAAAATATTGCAAAACATTTGACTCACTCTAGCATAATTTATAGAATTATATAAATACTAGTCATTATAAAAAAGTATTTATAAGAGTGCTCAATATCATTGATAGAGCATATACATATAAGTTATGTTTTATATATCCAGGAAAAATATGATGGGAAGATCTGAAAACTTTCGGAATACTGTTTAATATAACCTTTTCCCGTAAGCAGTTGGTTAGAAAAATCCTTCTATTTTTTAGGGAGTTTGCGGAGATGAGTACTACGTGAGGAAAATTTTTTTACAATATTTTTGTAAAATTATTTAGTAATTATTACATCATTATTACTAAATTTATTTAGTAATTATTACATCATTATTACTAAATTTATTTAGTAATTATTACATCATTATCACTAAATTTATTTAGTAATTATTACATATTATTACTAAATTTATTTAGTTTATTAATTATTACATTATTATTACTAGATTTATTTAGTAATTACAATATTTTTACTACATGATGAACATTTTTTACAATATTTTTTACTACATGATGAATTCTTTTTTTTTTTAAATTTATTATGTGCCATTAATATATATGTTATATATGTCAAATTGAAAGTGTATAAATTCACCTACCTTGAATACGTGTTATCAAATATAATTTTATAAATTCCCAAATCTCGTGGGGTGAGTTGACCTTTTATTGTCTGTTTATGGGAATTGCATTTTTGGACAGGCACAAGGATTTGGGAAGACTCGTCTAAAGATTTCGAATTGGAAGATTCAGGGGTAAAGTGGACACCAAACGCAATATCCTGCAAAGAACAAACAGAAAATAAATATCAACAATCATTTTTAAAATATCCACAAATATTGGTAAGATCATTCTTATTATCAATTATTAATAAATATTTAGAAATAATAAACTGTACAAAAGTAGAAATGGAAATACTGAAAGCTCATAATTATTAATAAGTTTTTTTATCAATTATTATTATTAATAATTTTGACTAGTATTATTCTTCATTATCTTATTCTACTTTCTTTGTCAATCATTATTATTAATAATTTTGTCTAGTATTATTCTTCATTATCTTATTCTACTTTCTTTGTCAATCATTATTATTAATAATTTTGTCTAGTATTATTCTTCATTATCTTATTCTACTTTCTTTGTCAATCATTATTATTAATAATTTTGTCTAGTATTATTCTTCATTATCTTATTCTACTTTCTTTGTCAATCATTATTATTAATAATTTTGTCTAGTATTATTCTTCATTATCTTATTCTACTTTCTTTGTCAATCTTTATTATTAATAATTTTGTCTAGTATTATTCTTCATTATCTTATTCTACTTTCTTTGTCAATCATTATTATTAATAATTTTGTCTAGTATTATTCTTCATTATCTTATTCTACTTTCTTTGTCAATCATTATTATTAATAATTTTCACCAGTATTATCCTTCATCATTCTACTTGCTTTGTCAATCTTTATTATTAATAATTTTGTCTAGTATTATCCTTCAACCTCCTCATTCTACTTGCTTTGTCAACCATTACTATTAATAATTTCATTTTCCTAATTCTACTTTCTTTGTCAGTCATTATTATTAATTATTTTCATCAGTATTATCCTTCATATTCCTAATTCTACTTTCTTTGTCAGTCATTATTATTAATTATTTACATCAGTATTATCCTTCATATTCCTAATTCTACTTTCTTTGTCAGTATTATCCTTCATATTCCTAATTCTACTTTCTTTGTCAATCATTATTATTAATTATTTTCATCAGTATTATCCTTCATATTCCTAATTCTACTTTCTTTGTCAATCATTATTATTAATTATTTTCATCAGTATTATCCTTCATATTCCTAATTCTACTTTCTTTGTCAATCATTATTATTAATTATTTACATCAGTATTATCCTTCATATTCCTAATTCTACTTTCTTTGTCAATCATTATTATTAATTATTTACATCAGTATTATCCTTCATATTCCTAATTCTACTTGCTTTGTCAATCATTATAGTTAATAATTTTGTCTAGTATTATCCTTCATCTTTCTAATTTAATACAATAATAAAGGATAAACTTTGGTGAGACTCAAACTCACATTGTCTGTAGTATTAATTTAATGATCAAAAAAATGAGAAAAAAAAAGAAAAGTTTGAAGACAGAATGTCCATCTACAGAAATGAGGCTGCTATACCTGAAGAAAATGATAGGACTTACCTTTGGGTAAGTAGTGAATTCCCAGCAAATATCAAGGCCAGTTCGATCAACAACTACAGATACTGTGTATGTACAACCATAGCGGATCCAAATAACCCTCTGTGAATTTATTTCACCTCGTTCCAGTTCTTCAAGTGACACTGTAATGCTGCTTGGAAAAGCACTGAAAGGGGAGAGGAGAAATTGAGAAATAAACAAAAAACATTTTTTATACAAAAAAAAAAATGTGAGAGTCAAAAATTATCTGCATTTTCACCATAAAATATCTTTATTATTGTCATACTATGTTCTCCGCATGCTTACTTATAGTTGACACTGTTGTGGTCATGTGATTGATATTTGAGCCTGATTGCACCATTTTGCTTGCTATCTTTACAGTGTAAATATGGACTTCCTAAAATTATTGAATAATGGCCTCCAGGTAAGAATTAAATAATGGCCTCCAAGTAATTATTAAATAATGGCCCCCTAGGTAATTATTAAATAATGGTCCCCAGGTAATGGCCTCCAGGTAATTATTAAATAATGAACTCCAGGTAATTATTAAATAATGGCTCCCAGGTAATTATTAAATAATGGCCTTCCTAAAATTCTTAACTGTAATTAATTGAAAAATAATAAAACTTACACCTCCTCGTTCGTTTCTTTTTTCTCTGTCCTCATTTTGGCAACCTCATCATCGCTAATGACTGCAAAATCTGAAGGTGAATTCTTTGGGCAGTTCTTAGCAATGGCAACTTCCTTGTTTTGAGGAATCTCTTGCTCTTCTTCTGCGGGGGATTTGGATTCTGAATTTTCAGATGGAACCGCTGCAGCTGTTTCTTCAAAATGTCTGGCACTACAAATAAACAATTCAAAATTTTTTTTTCCTCAATTCAATTGGAATGGATTCAATCATCACCTGTTTGGCATATTTCAGTTCACAAAATTATAGGTTGGTTATTTTGTTTTACAGCATATCAACCCTTTTCAAGTCATTTAATGCCGAATTAGGTCATTTTGATATTCAGTTTCTTACAATACCTGCTGTTGCTTAAATGGTCACCCACCTAAGTATTGAACAGACTCATCACTGCTTAACTTTGGGGATTTAGTGGGAACTGGAGCTTTCAATGTGACTTGACAGTAAGCGCAAAAAATTATATTACCTTATCAAAATTCATCACATGCACACATCATATATATATATATATATATATATATATATATGTAGTATATTAGGAAAAATGAAAAAACACAGGATTTAAATGGGTTAAGTGGTGAGTTTTTTCATTTTTCCTAATATACTACATACCGTCGGATTCACTTCCTTTCTTCACATATATATACATATATATATATATATATATATATATATATACTAGACAAAATGTGACCCATTGGGTCACCTATTCAGCTCTGGGTAGATAATTGAGATTAGGGAAAAGGGAGTTAGCAAAGCGAAAAAAATTAAAAATTAAAAAATACGTCTGGACAGAATATAGAGGTGTAGAATATTTATGTACATAAATTTATGCTGTTGTATTATTTATGTGGTGACACTGTGTTCAGTTGAAATAATTTCATCATATTCAACTGCACTCATCACCCATGCAACTTCACCTGCATAATGATTCAACCCTGCATTATTAATCGTTGCAGGTTGGAATCAAAATTGCACAAGCCACAAGAGACAGATTCACAAAAAAAAGAACAAAAAAAATTCCAAGGATATCTTGCTTAATGTGGGGACACATCACAAAACTGGATTTGGGGTACTGCTATTACAATATGGATAGCATTCAAAATTCCATTGTTCCACTCCTATCTCTCAATTCTTTTTTTTTTGGGGGGGGGAGGTCTTACCCCTCTGCAGGGTGGGGGGATATAGTCAGCATATTCTAAGCCCTGCTAACAAAGCAAATAATTGCAAAGAGTTATAATTTTGATCTTTTAGTTTCAGCCCCTAAATAATTAAATATCAATTTATTTCATCTTAAAATCATGATAGATTGTATTTTATAACACACAATGATTCAATTTATGAACATTGGAGAATGGAAAACTAGGTTATAATATCTCTTGATAAAATCTTCTTCACTTTCACACAAATGCACACTCACTCACTCACACTCTCTCTCTCTCTCTCTCTCTCTCACACACACTCAACAATACTTACCTTTCTTCTGCTGAGTTTTTAACACACATACACACACTCATACACCCCCTCTCTCTCTCTCTCTCCTCCCTCTCACACTCACTCACACACACACAAAATACTTACTTTTCTTCTATTGAGCTTACAAGCACTCACACTCATATTCTCTCTCACATACCAACACACACACACACACACACACACACATATACACACACAAAATACTTTTTTTCTATTGAGCTTTTGAACACAGACTCACTCTCTCAGTCTCTTTCACATGCACATTCTCATACAAACAAACACACACACACACACACACACACACACCCTCTCTCTCTCTCTCTCTCTCTCTCTCTCTTCACACACACAAAATAAAAAAATTCTTTTGTTGAGCTTTTAAACACACACACATACTTATACACACTTTCTCTTTCTCACACTCACACATACACACACAAAATGTTGTTTTTTCTTTTGCAGAGCTTTCAAACATACACACACTTTCTCAGTATCTCTCATACTCACTCTCATACACACGCACACACACACATATATACACACACACACACACAAAATACTTACTTTTCTTCTGTTGAGTTTTCATAATATTCCGATTTGCTGGCATCATTTGATGCAATAGATGATTGACCAACATCCGAACTTTGGTAACGTAATAAACTGTCTAAGTCATCATTGTGATCTGAAAAAAAAAAAAAAAAACATTTATTTAACTTCTTTTTTTCTTTTATGAGACAACTAAAAACACAAAGTTTCTGATACTTTCCATAATTTAGAGAAACAAAAGACATTACCAATCTAAGAATTATTCAGATTGTTGAACTGATTCCTTCTTCTGCTCTCAGAAAATTAAAGGAATCGGCACATGTTAAAAAGTTTGGTTTATGCCACGGTGTGAATATTCTTACTAAACAAGGTGTAATATAATGAGGTGAACAAAATCCAAAATTTAAGTTACATGAAGAAAATATTGGAAAGTAAGTAGGATTTTTGGATTTCTGATTGGTCAGCACAACGCTACCTGTCAATTTCTGATAAATCTCAAGTGTCATTCACTTTAATTAAAATAAAAGATTTGCTTAGTTAGAACTAACAATCCAGACAAAAAACAAAAAGGTTTAATTCAATAAATCTCAAGTGTCATTCACTTATTTTTCTACAAGAAGTTTTAAATTTTTCACAGAACAAAATTGACTTCATACGGTCACATAAAAAACAATAAAAGAAAATAACCAATAGAAGAAGAAAAAAACAATACAAAAAAAAATGAAGCAATGGAAATTATTATAAAAAAACAACATAAAAGCAACTTGAATATATTTTGGGCAGCACATCAAAAATAAAAACAGATTTTTTCATTTTTTTTTTCTCTCTAAAATTCAAAACCATTTAAAATCTCAAGAGAAATTAGGCAACAAATGGAATGAAAATTAAAAATGTTAATATGAAGAGATACTGAGAAGTTCTCAACCCAACCAAGACAGGAATGATCTTTGTTATTTTAAACATTTTTATGGAATTATTTGTCTGAATTTTTGAGATGAGGCTATGTTACACCCTGGTAACCATTTCCTTGAAATTGTTATAAGAGAGAAAGATTGCAGTGTCTGTGGCCACTTAACTCTTAACATCCTATTCCACCTCATTCCACCCAACCAGAAGTCACATTTATTTTCCTAATCTGACCCAAATGATAGCCTTTGTTTAAATATAATATTAAACATATTTATAAGTCTTTGATTTACGGGAAATAACAGGTAACTTTAAATGAAAAGGCCATTTTTAGCCATTTATTGATAAATCCTTATAGGAATGGGGCTCTGGACTTAGAAAATTCTCAACAGGACGTTAAGAGTTTTAAGCAACAGCATGTACTGTAAGCAACCCAAGTCTTTTGTTTATCAAAAATGACTTGGCATTAAATGACCTGAAAAAGGTTGATATGCCATAAAATAAAACAATCAAATCAAACCAGAATTTAATTGTTGATTTCAAGAATTTAATAAAAAGAACTCAAGGATTAGGGTTAAGGAAACCCTGTTATAAGCACATCTGATATGAGGAATTTACCTGTAATCAATTTATTATTGTGACAGAGAACACGAGGTGAGTGGCGAACGTCAAGGCCTGCCGTATTCTTGAAAGAAGCAGGCTAGGCTTTGCCTGACATGTCGGACTGTAGAATCGAACCCGCTTCCTTCAGAATGCAAAAATTGTCACCAAAGTCGAGAAGCTACAGTCCCGGATGTAAGCGCCAGGTGCCCGGATGATAGCTATGATGATTCCGGCGGTCAGTTTTGGCTCGAGAATCTCGTGTGTTGGGCGCAGACACCCGGATGTTGAGGAGAAATTAGTATAAATAGAAGTGGGGTGACGACAGGAGTTGATGCGATTTTTCAGCTGCTGAAGATATTTGAGTTGGTGATTTTACGACGACGATGGATTTTTTTGTGCTATAGATTTTGTGACAGCGACGACATTGTTGACCCCCCCCCTCTCTTCAACAAGTCGAATTTATTTTTCCCCTCTATTTTTTCTTCTTTTTCATTCTAGAATTATACAATAAATTTACCTAGAATCTTCTCTTTTTTGTTGGATTAAGAACTTTTCAGCATCCTCTTGTAAAAACAATCAAATCCAAAGAAAAACAACAAAAATGTCAGATTGAGCGCTAATAAAAGAGAATCTACAATTGGATAATCACCAAAACCACGAGCAATACACAAACGGTGGAGGGAGTAGCAAAGAAAATTAAAACAAATTATATATGAGGGGGTAAGAAGAACAATTGGACATATTTAAATATTCTACTTAATATGTCAATTGGCAAAGAAAAAGAGGGTGATGCTCCTTAGACCTCATCCAATCCAATACATATATATTTTTTCAGGTCAGTTAACTTTGAACCATGTATCTTTGAGGCGTAATGCAAATTCTCAAAGATACGTGGTTCAAAGTTAACTGACCTGAAAAAATCTAAAAGTTTTTAAATAAAATAACTGGTACATTATATATTTTATCTATTAATATATCAACACTGAAAATTTCATTAAATTCAGTTAATTCCCTGATTTTTTGGTATTTTTTTTTCTTTCAGCGGGTGACATACGATGGTGGAATTTAGGTATGTTAAGTTCAATTTAACCATTTCTTTGTATTATTGTTTGTTTGATAGGCATACAAAAAACAATGATGTCATTTTTGAATAAGATCTTCAAAAGTCCTCGACACCTGTTTGGTCAATAAACTATTAAAAATGATTACCCAGATTGGGTCATTAGGATACACAGGAGGATACAGCAGCCGAAACGTTGTGTTTATATATACCACAATAAAAATGAGGACAAAAGTCCAAAACATCAAAATTATTTTTATAGTTTCCTTTGAGATAAATTGGAGGCATTACTTTCAGAGCATCCCTTGAACAAAACACAATGTATGACAATTGACAATCAAAGGAACTACAAAGCAAACACAAAAAATGAAAAAGAAAAACGTGTTTGGTAAAAAGAAACCAATAAGAAAAAAAGCGCAAAACGAAGAAGAAAAAGAAGCAAGAATCATTCAATATCAATGTAATCAGTTTTTGGCAATCATTTGATGTTTCCAATCGTATACAACCGAAAAACCAAAATTTGCACAAGTAGAAAAGTTAAGGCATGAACAAAAAAAACTTCATTATTTATACAGCATTGAACAGTAGGCTAGACCAAAGGAGATTATTTTAGCCTCTGAGATGGAGCTACACACCTGCCATCAGCTCCTCACTTTACCGCACAGATCCCTGTGCTACACATACGCTGAGTTGGCAAGGGCGGTATCGAACCAGGAACCTTGTGCTTCCTAGTCAGACACTCTACCAACTGAGCTAAACCAGCCCTAACCCTTTAAACTTATGCTTCATATTTGGAGCTGAATTGGCATCTAGACTGGTAAATATAAAATTAATAGCATAATCCCAGCGAGCCATTCCCCCAAGTAGCACTTGCCCCCTGGTCTAACAGGGGCAGGGATGGGTTTATTGCCCAGTGCTTGAGGTGCCTCAAAAGAGGAATGCTGAGGGGATTCACGCAATTTTTAAACACTACCCATGCAAGAGCTTCGATTTCTGCGTGGTTTCCCACTATAATGATCCTTGTGTTTGACTGATATGGGATGTCAGTAAATACTTACTATTTTACTATACACCATAAGCCCAATATTTTGGGCTCAGAGAGATTATATAAGATATACTAATAACAAGAGGCTTAATATAGCCACAATTCAGTCTTTGGTTTGGTTTAGTTTTGTTTTATGGCATATCAACCTCAGTGGATCATTTAATGCTGACAAAGTTTAGAAAAAAAAAAATTAATTCTTAATGGATACTCAATTTTTTTTATAAACACATTTTTTCTATTTAACCCATAGATGGGACCCTAACAGTTACTACCACTCCGGGTTAGAGTGGATCTGGGAGCAATGGTGATGAAGGGGTGCTCCACATTCCCCAAATCTCCAGAACTTGAACCTCACCATCAGATAGAGTTTAACGTCATTCCCAGGACATGAAGACCCTCAGCCGCCACCTTCTAGCACCCATATGATAAAAAGGGTTGGGCTTACCATAAGATCAATAGGATTGGGACAGTCATATAGGCCGCACTTTGGAGTAAAGTTTCAATGTGTTTCTACTTAATTTCTTTGTAAATTTTGTGAACACGGTGGGGGTATGGCCCAAATGGTTGATAAATAATTTATACTTAATACACATTATTACCTTAAAAATGAATTCAAGATGCGTTGGGGGGGGAACATGGCCAAACCTGATTATGCAGATATTGAACAGAATCAATAAAACGTGCGAGGGGGGGGTGCTCAGATAATAAAACCACCTGTTTATTTCCATGGAAACTACAACAGATACAGAGAACACAATAGCATTGTTGGATAGAGCAAGTTTTCAGCAAGTAGTAAAGTCATCATAGTCGACTATTGTTGGTATCCATTGAACAGCGAGGTAGTCTATGCCCTTTTCACTAGCACTAGACCAGTGAAATTGTCTTTGCTGTGGTGGATCACCACCCTTACTGTCAGTTCCTATATGCTTTACCGCACAGATCAGATTACCCAAGCTGTGCTACTCATGTGTTGCATTGGTGAGGACCAGTATTGAACCCAGAACCTTACAATTCCTAGGCATATTCAATTTAACTATCAACTCCATAAAATAAAGAGCACTTCAATCTGTATTAAATGGGCAGATAAAAGATGGACTACGCAGACGATATTTTCCTAACAACACCACCATCATTGCTGCTGTGAAAAATTGGGTTGCCTCTATTGATGCAGATTTCCATGAGCATGGCATTTCAGGCCTCTCCAACCAACCGTCTAGCTTAAATAAGGGCCAAAGTGGAGTGTTTACATGTCATTGACTGTTCAGTCATCAGGATTCGGTCCTTAAGCATCATTGGTCATCCCCATGGCTAACAGGTGGCCCCTTTGGAAGGATTTTTACCCTTCTGCAGAGGTGCAGTCGGTGTATTCTACAGCCCCTGCCGACAGGGCTGTTAGATGTGAGAAGTTAATAATAATAATAAGACTATCCAACACGTGTATAATAGCTGAAAACTTGCTCTATCCACAAGTGTTATTGTGTTCCCTCTATTTGTTATAATTTCTGTGGAAATAAATAGGAGGCATTACTTTCAGAACACCGTTTGTCTGTGTGTGTCACATTTTTTTTTTTTTTTTTTGTAATGAACACCACACATTTTGGTTCTCTGACCTTTGGTTTGCCCATTGCTATAAGCAGGGACAGCATCGGGTTTGGGGGGTAAGAACCCGTGAGAATTAAAGGTACTAGTAGAACAGCTGGACCCTGAAAAATAATTTGGAAACCATTAATTTTAACACCATTCAACCGAAACTTCAGCATTTGTGTTTTGGACAAAGGTGTTATTACAAACAAATGTATAATACAACATACAGAAATCCCCCCTATATGTATGACCTAACCCCAGGGCATGGGTGGTTGTCCATGCTAGGGGTATATTGGAAAAAAAAAAAAAAAAAAGAGTTGATTGTACTTTTTTTTAATCAAACCTCTGTCTTTCGTCACTCGGGATCCATGATTGGTTAAGAGAGAGGATTGACTATAATATTATTGCAATCAACCCTCTGTCTTTCACCACTTCTGGATCCCTGATTGGCGAAAGACAGAGGGTTGATTGAAAGAGTACAATCACTCTATCGCCACTCCCAGATCCTTATTGGTGAAAGAGAGCGGACTGACTGTATCAATATTGCAACCAACCCTCTAGCTTCACCATTTCTGGATCCCTGATTGACGAAAGGAAATACTGGTGAAAAAGAGAGGGTTTACTGTACTCTTTCAATCAATCCTCAGTCTTTCGCCACTCCTGGATTCTTATTGGTGAAAGAGATGATTGTCTATAATATTATTGCAATCAACTCTCTCTCTTTATCACTTCTGGATTCTTGATTGACAAAAGGGAAAGAGAAAGGGTTGATTGTAATCTTTCACTCAACCCTCAGTCTTTCACCACCCCTGGATTCTTATTGGTGAAAGAGAGAAGATTGACTATTTCAGTTGTTCTGAAAAGACTCTTCAAATACAAATGAAAAAAAAAGGAAATGAATTACTCTGAATAAAAACTGTTAAAATATGAACATTCCCTGATGTGAAGTCAGAATGCTCCCAATACTTGAGACATTGGAGAGAAGATAAGTTGCATAGAGTAAAACATCACTGGTATGGTAGACAGAATCAGAAAGAAACATGAACTCAGAGATCTTATTGAAAAGTAAATACAAGGCTTATTCAATAAACAAGAGGTTTCTTTTTTTTTTTTCAGAATTTTTTTCCATAAATGTAAACTCTGCATTGTTTGGATTTGGTTTATTGCAAAAATTATTTTAATCTTGCAAAAATATTTGTTTTGAGGCTATACAAAATGGTAGCAAATCAAACAAAGTCCCCCAGACTTGAACAGAGGTCTGTCATTAAATTTTTGGTGGCTGAGAATTCATGTTAAAAAAAAAATTTAAAAAAGCTAAATATTTTTTTTTTTCAAAATTTTTTTTTAAATGTAAATTCTGTATTGTTTGGAACTGGTTTATAGCCAAAAATTATTTTAATCTTGAAAAAAAAATTTGTTTTGGGGCTATTCAAAATGATGGCAAATCAAACTGTGCTACAGGCTTGAACAGAGGTCTGTCATCAAATGTTTGGTGACTAATAAGTACAAACCATGAGAAATTTACAGAAGAATGTTTGATATGTACGAAGAAGAATGTTTTAGTTAAAAAATGTTTACAAATGGCCTAAATATATGTTTACCACTACAAGCCTGAGTTGAAAAGACAGTCTATGAAGTGGAAACACTAAGATAAAGTTCCAGGCACGGCAGTCAAAAAAGAAGATCGTGCTGACAGTCTTGTTGGACATGAAAGGACCCATCATTATTGATTTCCTTGGAAAAAAAAAGTGCGACTGTAAACAGTGCTTCCTATTGGCCAACACTTAGACAAAATTTGCCTTATTTATTGAATGAGCATCTTCTGGAATATGAAAGGACCCATCATTATTGATTTCCTTGCAACTGTAAATAGTGCTTTCTACTGTCAACTCCTTAGACAAAATACACATTATTAAATGACCCTTCTACTTATAATCTAGACTCAATAAAAATAGCAGTTTATTGGGAATTACTCATCAATAATCAATTATTGCTGGGACAGAAACACCTGTCTCACTAATTAGTATTCTATATAGATATCTATACATATATAAAGGGCAGTTGTGTGTATTTGTACAGAGGAAACATCGAAAATAAAACAATTAAGGACAAAGTAAACATATATACACATTAAATATCACCAGGGCTTGGTCTTTGAGCAAAAATAATAGAGATTTGATTTATATTCGTGAAGATAATTAAAAGATAAAATTTAAATGATAACAGCATGGAATTTTTTTTTTCATTTAATATTTTAGATAGTAGATATTAATATTTCTTTTCAGAGTAGCTGGATCAATGCAAGGTCTTTTTTTTTTACATAGGGGTTTAAATGGGGCATCTCACGAGGATTCATATCACAATTAAGTAATAATGGATCTGTGGGACTAACTTTTAAAAAATCCCCTTTTACCCAGGTGACGCCGGGTAGTCACTGCTAGTTACTAATATTGGATTATAGTAATAAAAACTTGAGGAGCATTTTTTCCCCCAATATTTAGTTACTAGCTGCCTGTTCCCAGCCTCGCCTGGGTTATATAGTATCTGGCTAAATTTAAGCATGCACTTTCAAATTACTTATTGCTCACCATTGGATAACAGTACCTATCACTCAATGTGCTTATTGTGAAAATGTTACCCATGAAATTGTTCTCAAATCTAAAATGCAACTCTATTTTCAAACTTGTCATAGAACGATGAAAAAAAACATGTATTTTTACAATATTCTGAGATGAAACAACACTTATTTTTTTCCTAATTTCACATACCACAGTTGGTAATTTGGTCCCTATTGACCCCAAATGAATTCAGGAGTAAATATAAATACCACCACTGGATTCCCCGTAAAATTCTACCCTTGGAAAGGGTTTGGTCTTGGTAAAAGTTTTGTTTCCAATTGCGTCCCCAGACAGACAGACATTAAAAATATAGTATAACTTGATGTAGGCCATATATACATATACTAGCTGTATGTTCCCAGTCTTGCCTGGGTTATACAGTATCTGGTTAAATTTAAGTATACACTTTTTAAGATCTCATATTACTTACCATTGGATAGCAGTACCTATCACTCGATATGCTTATTGTGAAAATCTAACAATGGTAATTTGTGTTTGTTAACTCTCATTTACCAATAATGCAATAATAATACTTTTGAAAGGGAGTCAGACAAGATATGGAAATTCATTAAATTTTGGAAATTTATCAGAATTATTCCCCATGGCCTTTTTTTGTTCTATCTTCTCATACCATGTTTACAATTGCAATTGCAGGCAAACAAACAGACAGAGACACCACACACATAGTATAAGATTATTAGGGATAAAAGAGAAAATCAAGTCTGGTTAAGATGAGGGTTATATCTAATCTCATTAAAAAAAATCAAAATCTTCAAATAACTTTTGGATTTTAAAAGCAAATTAAAGAAAAGAGAAGAAAAAGAACCAGCAGCAACTTTTTTGCACAATCAAAACAAAAGCAAAAAATTAAATTTTTTTTTTTCTAAAATTTTCAAGTAAAGCATTTTCACTACTATTATTTTATTGCTAGTTTCATTTCATCTTATTACTGTTGCCTTTTTATCATAACAATCAATCACTGCAGCACAAAATCTGATTTGTATAAAAGGGGGTATCGGTTGGATATTGGCCAATGTTTGTTGTGCGTTCCTGGCAAGAGAGCCATAAAACAGTGAGATTTCATAAATCAAAGAGAGATGCAGACAGATTGAAGATGAGGTGGATTGGCAATTCTTAGAAGTGGTACATCTTTTTAAAACTGATATTGGAATGTAGTGAATTGGGATCCAACTAAATATCCTCCCTAGCAACAATTATCCTCCCTAGCAACAAGCATTACCAATAACAGGTAATCCAAAAAGTCTTTCTTTCATAGTCGTTGCATTATCAACTTTGGTTACATAATAAAAAAGGTATGGCCAAAATTTTGGTACGACAGCAGCCCCTCCTTTCTTTAAACTTTGATAAAAATTGTAAATTGTCACTTAATTCAATTTTTTTCCTTAAGAATTTACATATAAACATTCTTTTCTATAAATTTCTTGATTATAACAATGAAATAGTAAATTAAAGTCAGGGAAATGACTATTGTCAGCATCAGCCAGACAGTAAGGGAGTCTATCCCCTTTTCATTAGTGTTAGATCAGGATGATTGTTTTTACATCTGAGGCAGAGTGTCACATCTACCATAAGCTCCCCACTTTATTGCACAGATCTAAGTTCTGCTATTTATGTGCAGAGTTTGCGAGAGCTGGTATTGAACCTATGATCTTGTGGTTCTGAGGCCAACGCTCTATCAACTGAGCTAAAAAATCATATGAAAAAAGTATAACTTCAAGAGAGAAAAAAACGGCAAAAATGTAACACTTTAACAGATGCATATATTAATTTTTTTTAAATCTCCCGTTTAAAAAACTGTAAAACAAATAATTTTTACATATGACTTTTTTTTTTTTAAATCCTTCCTCTTCATAATACAGCAAAAATTACATTAAGTATCTGATACAAGTTAATTGGGTCCTTCCGCTGGATCATTTCTCCTTTCTTATGCGGACATCTCTCAGTTCCCGACTGTTACATACGCCGAAGTCATCACTGTTCAGAAGACCAAAAACAAACACCTTATATGTAGTTTCATTGTGGGCATAATTGTCATAGGTGCTGCGATAATCATGCCATGAACAAAACAAAATGAGACCACACCCCCATAAATCCACCTGTTAATGGCAACCATGTTCTTTTTCTAAAACCTGGCATGTCAAGCAGATGTGTTTATAAGAAGTAAGTCATCTTGTTCACCACTATTTCATTCATTAATTTTTCCTCGAGTTTTGTTGAATTTTAATTTGGGGGGGAGGGGTTAAAAACACATGAAATTTTGGTCATGCCTATGATAAAATAATAATAATGAAAATGCCTTATGTTAATTTTTTTTTTTTTCAAATAAACAAAGCAACAATCATAACTAGTTAGTAGTTGGGTGAATCAAAAGTTTTGGGTGATTCAAAAGTTTTGCAATAGTTGACTCACCCAAAGATGAAGAGAATGGAAAAGAATGATAAAATGGCACCAGATTTATGACTCACTTAATCAAAGAAATGTCCGTGACTCAAATATTTTGGGGTCTCTGAAAAAATAAGCATCTCAAGTGTGAGATGTGAGTTCAAATATCACCACAGATCTATTTCCTTATCTTCTTACCTTTGTATGCTTTGCTTAATCGGTCAAAGAATGTATCGACCCGACATGTAGTGATAAAAAGCAACAGTAATAAGATAAAGTAAAACAGCTAATACAGTGTTTCCTGCAAAATAAGACCTAGGATGATTTTAAAATAAACCCTCCCCTTAAAATAAGCCCTAATTGAGAGCAGCAGTCAGATGAAAGAAATAAGCATTCTTTGCAAGCATATCATACAATACAAACACTAAACATTCCTCAAAAATAAGCCCTAGTGTTATATTTCGAAGTGAAAATTAATATAAGACCTGTCTTATTTGGGGAGGAAGGTTTTTCAAAAAATTTGTTATCATTTGAGAAATACAGAGTGTTTCAGAAAAGCCTACATCATTTTGTAATCTAATAACTTGACCGATTCTCATTCAGAGGATCTCAAATTTGAACAGCAAAAGTAGAAACATCTCAGAAATCTATGTTTATTGTTTAAATGACATTTCTATACAGGATAGAAAAATAAATAAAACATTAAGCATAGAATTTTGTGTTGTTTCTATTTGTGCTGTTCAAATTTGAGATCATTTGAATGTGAATGGGTCAAGTTATTAGATTACAAAATGATTTCAAAAATAACTTTATGTTCTGATGACGTAGTAAAAATGTTGGGTAATCTGAACATTAGTTACATAAATGAGAGTAACCTCCCCTTGTTTGTTTCACTCTAAGGAAGCTTTATGTTTTGGACAACAAAATTACCAAATGTTGAATTTAAAAAATAATAAAATATTATGTATTTTATTATTTTTTACCAGGATATGAAAACAAAAAATAACTTAAAAAAACAAAAATAAAAAAAATAATTAAAATTTGTTTGTAGCCAACAGAATAAGTTCACTGAAATACAAATTTTAAAATCTATTTATACAATATATTAAATATAACTGCAGACTGTGTCTAGAAAAAAAATGATGCATTCTGCAACATACAGGTAAAAATTTGCTAAACAAAAGAAGCAAATTAGTTTCTAAATGTAGACATATCAACAAATTTATCTTGTGTTATCTACCTGACTCTAATTAATCCCATATTTTATACTCCTCTATTTTAAACTGCCAGAGAAAAAAAATATTTTATTTTATTCTTTTATTTATTTTTTAGATTTTCTTTTTTCTTTTTTTTTTTTTTTTTTTCTCGTTTGAATGTGATATGCACTAATACTTAAGTATAATATATATTAAGTAAATTCAAGTAAATTTGATTAAATCAAATGCAAAAATAAAGACAATAGTTTTTCCATTAAGATAGAAACAATAATACACAACATTGGTAATCTCAAAATTAGAGAAAGTTTATTAATAGCTAAATTAGGTCCTAGTATAAACAATAGATTAGAATTAAACACAGAATACATAATTAATTAAAATACACATTCCTCATAATAAATAGTATATAATATTTATATTTTACTATATATACTGTATTAAATTACACATTCCTCATAGTATATAGTACATATTATGTATATTTTACTATATATACATATATCAAATAAATAAAAATAAATAATACATAAATATATAAATAAATGAAAATAATAAAATTGAAATTGAATGAACAAAGGCTAAATTTATCTTGTGTTATCTACCTGACTCTAACTAATCCCATATTTTATACTCCTCTATTTTAAACTGCCAGAGAAAAAAAATATTTTATTTTATTCATTTATTTATTTTTTATATTTATTTTATTTTTATTTCTTTCTTCTTTTTTTTTTCTCGTTTGAATGTGATATACACTAATACTTAAGCCTGATATATATTAAGTAAATTCAAGTAAATGTCTTGCAAAAGAAGATCTCACCACATGAACACACCACCTCATGAAGATTGTTGCAATTCTATAGTAACATATTTACAAGACTACCTTACTAAACATTACACCATGAGAGGATGCTAATCAAGAAGTACCAATACTACTAATCAAGATGTAGTATTTACCCAACCCATTCGCCCCTGGTAGGATATGACACAAGGTTGCAAGTATGAGGCATCCAGCAAGGATTGAACACACTATTCAGTAGTAATGGATTTGCAAGACTAGCTTGCTAAGCATTATACCATGATGGGACACCCTGCGAATCAAGAAGTAACATGATTAACACTGACTTGTCTAGACATCATCACTTTATTATATGAGTTGCTCAACTCTGTACACATCTTCAGAAAAATTTTAAACCTCCATCTTGATATTTTTTAACCAAACTTCAGATAACAAATCATACATAAATATCCATTCATTTAAAAATGTGATATGGTTTCTGTTGTAAAGGGAAGTAACCAGATAATCCCTCACGTATGCAAATGAGTACGTATAAAAGAACAACACAAAGATTAGTGATGTGAGGTGATCTCCACCCACGCAGGTTGTTTTGTATTCTGGATGTAAACCCACATGCTACAACTCTTCAGAAGATAAGTAATCTTTACCAATCCTCTTTTACACTCAGAACTTTTTACCTTGCCGGCCGAGAGCCATTTTTGTTATTTGTATTCATTGTAATAATAAACTATTATTACAACCACTCGCAATCTTCTCGTTAATGTATTTCTAATACATAACAGTTTTCTTCTCTGTTATTTGTAGATAGAGGAATTATAATGTAACGACCAGAAAATTCGGCAAACACCATGTGCAACATTCAGAATACTGGACAGCAGTTTCGACCTTACTAGGTCTCATTCACTGCTGATGAAACCTAACAATGTCGAAACAGCTGTCCAGTGTTCTACATGTTGCACACAGTGTTTGCCGAACTTTCTGGTTGTGATAATTTAATACTCTATTATTGCAATATGTGATTTTTTTATGTTCTATTTTTAAATTACAAGAGGCACTATAAAGTTTTGCACAGGTCCGACTCAATAAGTTATTAAAAAGAAAAGAAAATGAAAATGACTGATGAAGTTTTGAATTAATGAATCAAAATATGCATCATGCAAATTAGTTTGAATGTCTTTTTTTTTGTGTCCAAGAAGTTTGAATTAACCAACAATCATTTTTTTATTCTTTATCAGCAAATTTTAAAAATGTCATCCAATTTTATCAACTTTGGAAATCAAATTCATTTTTAATTTGTGTCTCTCCATTTTTAACTTCTTGGATACAAAAGATTAAAATAAAAACGAATCTAAGATCAACATCTGCTTTCAGTCAGTTTAATAAATATTTCAAAGTTTTCATGAAAATAAAATTTTATAAACTAATTTTTCATGTTTTCAATAGCTAAGATGTTCTAGTCCAGGTTATAAGTATGGTAAGGGTAACCCGATGCCAAACTTTTTTGGCCCGTTTACCAAAACTTTTCTCGTTCCCCAATGATACCTGCATCGGAAATTTTTTTAAATAATTTTTGGTGTTTTCTAAGACTCTTTAATCCAGGTTAAAAGCATGGTAAGGATAGCCTGAAGCCAAACTTTTTTGGCCCGTTTACCAAAACTTTTTTTTTGTTCCCCAATGATACCTGCATCAGAAAAATAGTTTGGCTTCAGGTTACCTTTACCATGCTTTTAATCCAGACTATTCATACCATTTGAAAATTTCTTAGTTTTGAAAAATATCAAGTTTTTAATAATGTTGGATTATCCTCTTGGTATAAGCCATAAACAACTTGTCTGAAATAAATAGCCATTAACATTGTATTCTGAGTAAAAATGAATCTTAAAAGTACTATAAAAAAAAAACTTGACTCATGTAGGTCATTTAATGTAACATTTTCTGCAAGGAAGGGTCATCTTGCCAATGTTGGATTTGCCTATTATAGCTTTAACCCACTACCACTCTTAACAGGTTTGAATTCAGAGTTTTCCTTCTCTTAGACTGGTTGCCTAACCAAGGTTAAAAAGCACAGTCTGTCCCAACTATTTATCCATAGCTGGAGGGAGAGTAGTTGGATTCATACCTTTCCCAAGGGTATTAGCATTATGTGAACTGTAGCTTCATCCAGGATTTGAACTTGTGTCAACTAGTCCATTTCCTATGACTGTAACCATTTGACCACACCTCCAAACTAAACCCACCACCACTACCACCCTAACCCTAAAGAGAAGAATAAAAAGTAATAAGATACTAATACATATAGTAATTAAATACTATAAAGTCTCAGTTTGGCAGACCAAAAGTAAGAGTACATTTTACTATAGCAGTTACAATATAAACTAACTGCATCACCCTCCTCTGCGCCTAACAAAAAAAGTTTTAAAAATTGATATTTTTCAAAACTAACAAATTGGGGGGTGGGGGCACAAAGATCTTATTGAGTGAAAAAACCAAAAATACTTTTATTTCTACACAAACAACAAACTGGCCTAAAGCAGATCTTGACCCGATCTAAAGTTGATTAATTTCTTTTTTTTTTAGTCTGATAGAAACCAGAATACCTGTCACTGTGTTGGAAGATCCTAAAAGACAAACGATATTCATCATGAATTTTCATAGACACAATAATTTTCCCACATTGTCAATTTTCACAGGATTATCAAAGAAAAAACAAATTAGTCTTGATTAAAACTAATTTGTCTGAATTTTTGAGATGAGGCTTAATAATCTGTATTATTTACATTTTTCAGACTGTTGTCCTCATCTTTATTATTATATACACATTATTTTGGCTGATGTGGCTTCCGTCTTTCTTCAGGTGTTTCTTGTTATTATTAAGATGAGGCTTAATAATTTGTATTATTTAGATTTTTCGAACTGTTGTCTCATCTTTATTGCTATATGTACAACATCTTAGCTCATGTTCCCTCCAGCCTTCTCCAATAAGTTAATACAGTTCTAAGTGACATCATCTGTAGGTTGCAGGTTCAATCCTGGTCAAGGGCCATAATAACATAGAATACTTAACATAGCTTAACACTTGAACCCAGTTTTAGTGGAATGAAAACAGTCTATGTTGCACTGGTGGATTGAATAAAGGGTTCGGTCTGAACTTCCGTGAAGCCTGCCAATTATGACATAAGGACTGCCGAGTTCGACAAGATGGTTCCCAAGTTCAAAGAGAAGGGTCCAGAGTTTGAGAAGGTTCCCAAGTTCAACAAGAAACACCTGAAGAAGGCCAGAGAGCACATTGGCCAAAACGTTGTGTATATAAAAATAAAGATGAGGACAATAGTCCAAGAAATCCAAATAATACAAAATAGGAGGTAGACCTAAACTGCGGATTTCAAGGCCATGCTCCAAATCATAAAAGCAAATCCATTGAGTAGCACTCAGAGAGTATCAGGCGAGCTTGGAATTTTGCAGTCAAGTGTGGTTCATCACCTTCACAATCCTTGACAAAAGCATCTGTAGCTACCAAATTATACCTCATGTTACCAAAATATTACAAAAATTTTGACTCAGTATTATTATTATAGTCTTTCATTTAAATTTCTTTAGTTGTTTTAGGGCTAGTTGAGCTCAGTTGGTAGATCACTCACCTAGAAATCACAAGGTTCTAGGTTCAATACCAGTCCCTGCCAACTCAGTGTATGAGTACTACAGATTGAGTAATTTGATCTGTGCAATAAAGTAGGTAGACAACAGTAGGTGTGGCTTACCACCTCAGCTAAAACAATCTCCCTAATCCAGCGCTAGAAAAAGGGAATAGATTCCCTCGCTGTCCAGCTGATACCGACAATAGGCTACTCCACCAACTTTTTTTGTTGCTTTTAGACTGACGATGAAAATAGTTATCAAAAGTTAATAATTGTTAATTATTTAGTTTGATTATTATAACTTTTAGTATTTACAAGATGACCCATGAAGCAAGATTTTTATTAGAGCAATACATTTAAAATAAAATAAAGCTATTTCCAGTTCAATGATAACTTTGTGGGGTCTGCATTCACACTGAGCATTTTTCATTCATCCAAACTTTTCATTAAAGGGAGACAACCATGAAATGTAAAATTTTAAATCAAACCAAATTTTAATTTTAAATTCAACAGACTTTTTGAAATGTGTCAACAGATTAAAAAAAAAACGCAATTTAATTCACCAATTTGCTTGTCAATCATGCGACATTTTTTTTTTTGTTTCTTCTAAAAGTGAAAAAAAAAAAGATCTGCTTTCTGACTTTGTTGTTTTGAATTTGCCCTGA
This sequence comes from Doryteuthis pealeii, assembly GCA_023376005.1. NCBI lineage: Eukaryota > Metazoa > Mollusca > Cephalopoda > Myopsida > Loliginidae > Doryteuthis > Doryteuthis pealeii. Next base: position 34,157,658 of record CM042171.1, read on the forward strand.
TGATGACATGCTTAATTATGTGTTCTAATTATACAAATTATTATATTATATATCTAAATCATTTTAAATAGACTACTATATTTGTAAACAAATTCTGGTGAAACAAGTGTCGACAGATAATAAATTTCATCCATACCAAAATTATTTTTTATTCCATCACTTATATATATATATATATATTATATATATATATATATATATAATAATTTCAAAACTATTTTAAATTTGATTTAAACAAACTTTAAGAAGAAAAACTCTTTAATTCAAAGCCCCTTACCAACATGTCATGGTCAAATAACAAGGGTAAGGCCCATTATACCTATGTCTTTACAGACCCATTGGGGAAGGGCCCGAGTCCTGTTAGCAGACTAAGAAAAAGTTTGATTGGAAAGGGAACAGGATATGGGGGGGGGATGAATAAAAAGGTTTTATCTTAATATGACACTATGATATTACCAGTGTTTATTAAAATGGAAATCTTACCTAATACATCAGATACATCACGGGCTGATTCACTCCACTTGGTGCTACGTCTTTTGAGAAGAACCTTCTGATAATTCTTTCCTTCTTCTTTCACTTTCACATCATATATTGAACTTGAACTGTCATCAGCACGATCTTTTTTGTTTCTGATAGCATCTGTCACAAGCACGGGACTTCTTACTGCAATAAATAAAAATTCAAAAGCATTTTTTTTATTTCTTAGTCTTATTATTATTATTATTTACTTACAAATATATTGCCACTTCTTCAGGTGGCAAGTATTTAAGCTTTAATGTAATTGGATATTATATAAATTAGAAAGAAGGACTAATAAAACTAAATAAGAATGCAGATAAAATGATTGAAACAGAGGTGGCTTAATCGCAAAAATAGAACAACTTTGAAACTTACTCTTTCAATCATTTTCCATCACTCCCGTCTTTCAGTGCTAAATTTTCCCAATTAACCCCAGCAGACAATGTGCTTCGTACTTATCCCAGATTTGTATCTGATTCCATACACTTTATCCTCACCTATCCTGACCGAAACCACTATTTAGTTAAAATATTGAAGTAAGAATAATTACTGTTATTTCGTTCTTGTAAATGTATTTCTTTTAGATTTATCCCAGAGATTTGGTGCTAATCATTTATTATAATTAAAAACCAAACGATAGAAATCAATAATACCAAAACACAGATTTATTAAATCCAATTTTTTTAATATCAATATCAAATTAGCCTTCCACCGGGGTCCAGTGGCTCGGCCCTGGATCTTTACAATAATAGCGTCGCATCCCACGGGGCCATCCCCCCAGGCAACAACCGTCCCTTGATTAAAAGGGCGCGGCTGGGTTTATTGCCAGTGCCTGAGGCGCCCCCTGAGGGGAATGCCGACGGATCGACGCAATTTTTCACCTGCCACTCCATGACTTCGGTGTGGGTGCGTCCACGTTAATAGGACTTTGTGCCTGACCGTAACAAGTGGGGTACGCGGTAAATACAGATGTAAATCCGGCCAATGCCGGGGTCCAGTGGCTTCAGCCCTAGATCTTTACAAGTTAAATAGCGTCGCATCCCAGGGGCCCATACCCCCCAGGCAATACCTGCCCCCCTATTTATTGCCCAGCGCTAAGGCGCCCCTTTGGGGTGAATGCCAACAGGATCGACGTTAATTTTTTCCACCTGCCACCATGAGTCTCGGCTTTGGGTGTCCCACATAAAAACAAAGACCTTGTGTCCAACCCCAACAAGTGAGGTATGAGGTAAATAAATGTAAAATAAGGCAACAGTATTAATAATGTATACAATTTTATAATTAATTTGATGTTTAAATGAAAATAAAATCATGGAGAATGTGATTGTAAAATATTATGGGAAATTATTGACTTGAGTTAATGATTAGTTTCGGTTACAGACAATAAATACGCAATCCTCCATTACATAAACTAGCACAAAAAGACACACTCCAGGCAATGTAAGTACGACGGGTGGACCTAAAGTCGGTATCAGCCAGTCAGCGAGGAGTCTATCCCCTTTTCATAGCGCTAGGACCAAGGAGATTGTTTAGCATCTGAGCGGAGCGCCACAACCTACCATCAGCTCCTTACTTTACCGCACAGATCCCTGTACTACTCATACGCTGAGTTTGGCGGGACCGGAATCGATCTAAGGAACTGTGGTTTCTAGCCGACGCTATACCAACTGAGCTAACCCGGCCCTTAGGCAATGCTAAGATTTCATTTTTCAAAGAGATTGCCTGAAGGGGTGAGAATTAAAAATTCAATGTCAGAGAGTTTGTACCATGATGTAAGTAAATCATGCAAATTTAAATTAAAGGAGTAAAAAAATAAAATAATTTGAAATGGAAACTTAGTTCTGTATAACTTTAAAAATATATTTAATAAAACAAACATATTTATGAATATATAATACTGGGCATGTGCATTTATGTAAACTTAATAAAAAAAAACAAGAAGGACTGTCTAGGTTGCTTGAACAAATTTTGAGTGTATTTATTCTATGTTATGATATTTTGGGTAATGCAGTGACATATTTTAGTTTACAAATAGAGACCTAATCTCCATTAATTATTTTATTATTATTATTATTATTATTATTATTATTACTTTAAACTTCAAATAACTTGTTTTCCATAAGGTTGAAATCCCTTTTTTATCTATTACTATTATGTTCTATTAATCACAAGAACTTTTTTAGTTGTTGAATTTCATTATTATTATTATTTTACTACTTTAACATCAAATAACTTTTTTTAGTGTTGAAATTTCATTATTATTATATTATTACTACTACTACTACTACTTTAACTTTAAATTTCAAATAAACTTTTTGTAGTTGTTGAATTTGTTTTTTAATTATTAACTATTCTTGTTATTATCATCCATCATCACACTTAGCTTTAAATTTCAAATTTTTTGGGTTGTTTGAAATTTCTTTTTTAAATTTTAACGAAAACAATGACTTCTTTTGGAAAAACAAACCAAACCACCTACCACCCTACTCCAAAATAATGTTGTTACTTACCTACTATGTGTAGTCATCAACCCAATGGTTACTGCAGTTATGGCAGAAGTGCCTCCACAAGACGACAATTTTGTGCTAGAATGGAAGGAGAGAAAATATTTTCACTTTTAAAAAATATTCAAAATAAAAGCAATTTTCAACCAAAGTTGATGAGAAAGGCAGTGTGTGTATGTATGTATGTTCATATGAAACTATGAAAATAAAACAATTATCGTCAAAGTAAATATATGTACATATTAAATATCACCAGTTCTTACTTTTTGTGCCAAATTATGAAGATTTGATTCATATTTTGAATACTTTGTTTTTGTTTGTGAAATTGAAATTTACTTTTTAATGAAGCAAAATGTCAAATTAATTTTCCCAATTATCTCCCCTTTCTCTCAACTTGTTTGAAAATTGCTTTTTATTTTGAATATTTTTCTAAAAGTGAAAATATTTTCTCTCCTTTCCATTCTTAGCACCATTGTCGTCTTTGTGAGGCATCTTCTGCCTATAACGCAGTAACCATTGGGGGTGAATGACTACACATAGTAGGTAAGTAACAACATATTTTTGGAGTAGGGTGGTAGGGGTTTGGTTTGTTTCAAGAAGTCATTGTTTCGCTTAAAAATTTTTAAAAAAGAAAATTTCAACAACCCAAAAAAAAATTTTTGAAATTTAAAGCTAAAGTTAGTGATGATGATGATTTAATAACAATGAAAATAGTTATAATTTAAAAAAAAAAATTCAACAACTACAAAAAAGTTATTTTTGAATTTAAAGTAAGTAGTAGTAGTAGTAGTATATAATAATAATAATAATGAAATTTCAACAACTAAAAAAAGTTATTGATGTTAAATATAATAATAATAATAATAATAATGAAAATTTCAACAAACTTAAAAAAGTATTTGATGTTAAAGTAGTAATAATAGTAATAATAAAAAGGGATTTCAACACTTATGGAAAACAAGTTATTTGAAGTTTAAAGTAATAATAATAATAATAATAATAATAATAATAATAATAATAATGGAGATTAGGTCTCTATTTGTAACTGAAACTATGTCACTGCATTACCCAAATCATCATAACATAGAATAAATACACTCAAAATTTGTTCAAGAACCTTAGACAGTCCTCATTGTTTTTTTTTTTAAGTTTACATAAATGCATGCCCAGTATTAATATATTCATAAATGTTTGTTTTTATTTTAATATATTTTAAATTATCATAACTAAGTTTCCATTTCAAATTATTTTATTTTTTTACTCCTTTAATAAATTTGATGATTTTACTTACTCATTGGTACAAAACTCTTGAATTGATTTTAATTTCTCACCCCTTCAGGCAATCTCTCTGAAAAATGAAATCTTACATTGCCTAAGGGGCCGGGTTAGCTCAGTTGTATAGCGTCGGCTAGAAACCACAAGGTTCCTAGTCGATTCCGGTCCCCGCCAACTCAGCGTATGAGTAGTACAGGATCTGTGCGGTAAAGTAAGGAGCTGATGGTAGGTGTGGCGCTCCACCTCAGATGCTAAAACAATCTCCTTGGTCTAGCGCTATTGAAAAGGGGATAGACTCCCTCGCTGACTGGCTGATACCGACTTTAGGCCACCCCGTCGACTTACATTGCCTGGAGTGTGTCTTTTTGTGCTAGTTTTATTGTAATGGAGATTGCGTATTTATTTGTCTGTAACCGAAACTAAATCATTACTCAAGTCATAATTCCCATAATTATTTACATCACATTCTCCATGATTTTATTTTCATTTAAACATCAATTATTAATAAAATTGTTATACATTATTAATACTGTTGGCCTTATTTACATTTATTTACCTCATACCTCACTTGTATGGGTTGGACACAAGGTCTTGTTTTTATGTGGGACCACCCACAAGCCGAGACTCATGGGTGGCAGGTGGAAAAAATTACGTCGATCCTGTTGGCATTCCCCCTCAAAGGGGGCGCCTTAGGCGCTGGGCAATAAATCAGGGGGGCAGGTATTGCCTGGGGGGATGGCCCCCTGGGATCGACGCTATTAACTTGTAAAGATCTAGGGCTGAAGCCACTGGAACCCCGGCATTGGCCGGATTTACATACTGTATTTACCGCGTACCCCATTGTACGGGTCAGCACAAAGTCCCTATTAACGTGGGACCACCCACAAACCGAAGCTCATGGAGTGGCAGGTGAAAAATTGCGTCGATCCCGTCGGCATTCCCCTCAAGGGGCGCCTCAGCACTGGGCAATAAACCAGCCCTGCCCCTTTAAATCAAGGGGACAGTGTTGCCTGGGGGATGGCCCCCTGGATCGACGCTATTAACTTGTAAAGATCCAGGGCCGAAGCCACTGGACCCGGTGGGAAGGCTAATTTGCATATTGATATTAAAAAATTGATTTTTAATAAATATGTGTTTGGTATTATTGATTTCTAATCGTTTGGTTTTATTTTAATAAATATTAGCAAAAATCTCTGGGATAAATCTAAAAAGAAATACATTTACAAGACGAAATAACAGTAATTTTATTCTTTACTTCATATTTTAACTAAATAGTTAAATTGGGAAAATTTAGCAATGAAAGACGGGAGTGATGGAAAATGATGAAAGAGTAAGTTTCAAAGTTGTTCTATTTTTCGATTATACCCACCTCTGTTTCAAATCATTTTATCTGCATTCTTATTTAGTTTTATTAGTCTTCTTTCTAATTTAATATAATATCCAATTACATTAAAGCTTAAATACTTGCACCTGAAGAGTGCATATATTTGTTAGTAATAATAATAATATAAGACTAAGAAATAAAAAAAAATGCTTTTGAATTTTTATTTATTGCAGTAAGAAGTCCCGTGCTTGTGACAGATGCTATCAAGAACAAAAAGATCGTGCTGATGACAGTTCAAGTTCAATATTATGTGTTGAAAGTGAAGAAGAAGACAAAGAATTATCAGAAGGTTCTTCTCAAAGACGTAGCACCAAGTGGAGTGAATCAGCCAGTGATGTATCTGATGTATTAGGTAAGATTTCCATTTTAATAACACTGGTAATATCATTAGTGTCATATTAAGATAAAACCTTTTTATTCATCCCCCCCCCCCATATCCTGTTCCCTTTCCATCAAACTTTTTCTTAGTCTGCTACAGGACTCGGGCCTTCCCCATGGGTCTGTAAGACATAGGTAGTAATGGGCCTTACCTTGTTATGCTTGACCATGACATGTTGGTAAGGGGCTTTGAATTAAGAGTTTTTTCTTCTTAAAGTTTGTTAAATTCAAATTTAAAATAGTTTTGAATTATATATATATATTAAATATATATATATATAATATATATATATAAGATGAATGGAATAAAAATAAATTTTGGTATGGATGAAATTTATTATATGTCGACACTTGTTTCGACCAGAATTTGTTTACACATATAGTAGTCTATTTAAAATGATTTTAGATATATAATATAATAATGATAATAGAAAAACACATAATTAAGCATGTCATCATCAGGGCAAATTCAAAAACACAAAGTCAGAAAGCAGATCTTTTTTTTCCACTTTTAGAAGAAACAAAAAAAAAAAAATGTCGCCATGATTGACAAGCAAATTGGTGAATTAAATTGCGTTTTTTTTTTAATCTGTTGACACATTTCAAAAAGTCTGTTGAATTTAAAATTAAAATTTGGTTTGATTTAGAATTTTACATTTCATAGTTGTCTCCCTTTAATGAAAAGTTTGGATGAATGAAAAATGCTCAGTGTGAATGCAGACCCCACAAAGTTATCATTAAACTGGAAATAGCTTTATTTTATTTTAAATATATTGCTCTAATAAAAATCTTGCTTCATGGGTCATCTTGTAAATACTAAAAGTTAATAATAATCAAACTAAATAATTAACAATTATTAACTTTTGATAACTATTTTCATCGTCAGTCTAAAAGCAACAAAAAAAGTTGGTGGAGTAGCCTATTGTCGGTATCAGCTGGACAGCGAGGGAATCTATTCCCTTTTTTCTAGCGCTGGATTAGGGAGATTGTTTTAGCTGGTGGTAAGCCACACCTACTGTTGTCTACCTACTTTATTGCACAGATCAAATTACTCAATCGTGTACTTCATACACTGAGTTGGCAGGGACTGGTATTGAACTAGAACCTTGTGATTTCTAGGTGAGTGATCTACCACTGAGCTCAACTAGCCCTAAAGCAACTAAGAAATTCAAATGAAAGACTATAATAATAATACTGAGTCAAAAGTTTTGTAATATTTGGTAACATGAGGTACAATTTGGTAGCTACAGATGCTTTTGTTAAGGATTGTGAAGGTGATGAACCACACTTGACTACAAAATTCCAAGCTCGCCTGATACTCTCTGAGTGCTACTCAATGGATTTGCTTTTATGATTTGGAGCATGGCCTTGAAATCCGCAGTTTAGGTCTACCTCCTCTTTTGTATTATTTGGATTTCTTGGACTATTGTCCTCATCTTTATTTATATATACACAACGTTTTGGCCAATGTGCTCTCTGGCCTTCTTCAGGTGTTTCTTGTTGAACTTGGGAACCTCTCAAACTCTGGACTCTTCTCTTTGAACTTGGGAACCATCTTGTCGAACTCGGCAGTCCTTATGTCGTAATGGCAGGCTTCACGGAAGTTCAGACCGAACCCTTTATTCAATCACCAGTGCAACATAGACTGTTTTCATTCCACTAAAACTGGGTTCAAGTGTTAAGCTATGTTAAGTATTCTATGTTATTATGGCCCTTGACCAGGATTGAACCTGCAACCTAAAGATGAATGTCACTTAGAACTGTATTAACTTATTGGAGAAGGCTGGAGGGAACATGAGCTAAGATGTTGTACATATAACAATAAAGATGAGGACAACAGTCCGAAAAATCTAAATAATACAAATTATTAAGCCTCATCTAAATAATAACAAGAAACACCTGAAGAAAGACGGAAGCCATATCAGCCAAAATAATGTGTATATAATTATAAAGATGAGGACAACAGTCCGAAAAATGTAAATAATACAGATTATCAAGCCTCATCTCAAAAATTCAGACAAATTAGTTTTAATCAAGACTAATTTGTTTTTTCTTTGATAATCCTGTGAAAATTGACAATGTGGGAAAATTATTGTGTCTATGAAAATTCATGATGAATATCGTTTGTCTTTTAGGATCTTCCAACACAGTGACAGGTATTCTGCTTCTATCAGACTAAAAAAAAGAAATTAATCAACTTTAGATCGGGTCAAGATCTGCTTTAGGCCAGTTTGTTGTTTGTTTGTAGAATAAAAGTATTTTTGGTTTTTTCACTCAATAAGATCTTTGTGCCCCACCCCCCCAATTTGTTAGTTTTGAAAAAAAATCAATTTTTAAAACTTTTTTTGTTAGGCGCAGAGGAGGGTGATGCAGTTAGTTTATATTGTAACTGCTATAGTAAAATGTACTCTTACTTTTTGGTCTGCCAACTGAGACTTTATTTAGTATTTAATTACTATATGTATTAGTATCTTATTACTTTTTATTCTTCTCTTTAGGGTTAGAGGTGGTAGTGGTGGTGGTTTAGTTTGGAGGGTGTGGTCAAATGGTTACAGTCATAGGAAATGGACTTTCGACACAAGTTCAAATCCTGGATGAAGCTACAGTTTCACATAATGCTAATACCTTGGGAAAGGTATGAATCCAACTATCTCCCTCCAGCTATGGATAAATAGTTGGACAGACTGTGCTTTTTAACCTTGGTTAGGGCAACCAGTCTAAGAGAAGGAAAACTCTGAATTCAAACCTGTTAAGAGGGGTAGTGGGTTAAAGTATAAATAGGCAAATCCAACATTGGCAAGATGACCCTTCCTTGCAGAAAATGTTACATTAAATGACCTACATGAGTCAAGTTTTTTTTATAGTACTTTTAAGATTCATTTTTACTCAGAATACAATGTTAATGGCTATTTATTTCAGACAAGTTGTTTATGGGCTTATACCAAGAAGGATAATCCAACATTATTAAAAACTTGATATTTTTCAAAACTAAGAAATTTTCAAATGGTTATGAATAGTCTGGATTAAAAGCATGGTAAAGGTAACCTGAAGCCAACTTATTTTTCTGATGCAGGTATCATTGGGGAACAAAAAAAGTTTTGGTAAACGGGGCCAAAAAAGTTTGGTTTCAGGCTATGCTTACCATGCTTTTAACCTGGATTAAAGAGTCTTAGAAAACACCAAAAATTATTAAAAAAATTTCCGATGCAGGTATCATTGGGAACGAGAAAGTTTTGGTTAAACGGGCCAAAAAAGTTTGGCATCGGGTTACCCTTACCATACTTATAACCTGGACTAGAACATCTTATCTATTGAAAACATGAAAAATTAGTTTATAAAATTTTATTTTCATGAAAACTTTGAAATATTTATTAAACTGACCGAAAGCAGATGTTGATCTTAGATTCTTTTATTTTAATCTTTTGTATCCAAGAAGTTAAAAATGGAGAGACACAAATTAAAATGAATTTGATTTCCAAAGTTGATAAAATTGGATGACATTTTTAAAAATTTGCTGATAAAGAATAAAAAAATGATTGTTGGTTAATTCAATTCTTGGACACAAAAAAAAGACATTCAAACTAATTGCATGATGCATATTTTGATTCATTAATTCAAAACTTCATCAGTCATTTTCATTTCTTTTCTTTTTAATAACTTTATTGAGTCGGACCTGTGCAAAACTTTATAGTACCTCTTGTAATTTAAAATAGAACATGAAAAAATCACGTATTGCAAATAATAGAGTATTAAATTATCTCAACCAGAAAGTTCGGCAAACACTGTGTGCAACATGTAGAACACTGGACAGCTGTTTCGACATTGTTAGGTTTCATCAGCAGTGAGATGAGACCTAGTAAGGTCGAAACTGCTGTCCAATATTCTGAATGTTGCACATGGTTTGCCGAATTTTTGGTCGTTACATTATAATTCCTCTATCTACAAATACAGAGAAGAAAACTGTTATGTATAGAAATACATTAACGAGAAGATTGTGAGTGGTTGTAATAATAGTTTATTATTACAATGAATACAAATAACAAAAATGGCTCTCGGCCGGCAAGGTAAAAAGTCTCTGAGCGTAAAAGAGGATTGGTAAAGATTACTTATCTTCTGAAGAGTTGTAGCATGTGGGTTTACATCCGAGAATACGAAAACAACCTGCGTGGGTGGAGATCGACCTCACATCACACTGAGCTAATCTTCGTGTTGTTCTTTTATACATACTCATTTGCATACGTGAGGGATTATCCGGTTACTTCCCTTTACAACAGAAACCATATCACATTTTTAAATGAATGGATATTTATGTATGATTTGTTATCTGAAGTTTGGTTAAAAAATATCAAGATGGAGGTTTAAAATTTTTCTGAAGATGTGTACAGAGTTGAGCAACTCATATAATAAAGTGATGATGTCTAGACAAGTCAGTGTTAATTCATGTTACTTCTTGATTCGCAGGGTGTCCCATCATGGTATAATGCTTAGCAAGCTAGTCTTGCAAATCCATTACTACTGAATAGTGTGTTCAATCCTTGCTGGATGCCTCATACTTGCAACCTTGTGTCATATCCTACCAATGGCGAATGGGTTGGGTAAATACCTACATCTTGATTAGTAGTATTGGTACTTCTTGATTAGCGTTCTCTCATGGTGTAATGTTTAGAAAGGTAGTCTTGTAAATATGTTACTATTGCAACAATCTTCATGAGGTGGTGTGTTCATGTGGTGAGATCTTCTTATGCAAGACATTTACTTGAATTTACTTAATATATATCAGGCTTAAGTATTAGTGCATATCACATTCAAACGAGAAAAAAAAGAAGAAAGAATGAAAGAAATAAAGATAAAAATAAAATATAAAAAATAAATAAATGAATAAAATAAAATATTTTTTTTCTCTGGCAGTTTAAAATAGAGGAGTATAAAATATGGGATTAATTAGAGTCAGGTAGATAACACAAGATAAATTTAGCCTTTGTTCATTCAATTTCAATTTTATTATTTTCATTTATTTATATATTTATGTATTATTTATTTTTATTTATTTGATATATGTATATATAGTAAAATTACATAATATGTACTATATACTATGAGGAATGTGTAATTTAATACAGTATATAAGTAAAATATAAATATTATATACTATTTATTATGAGGAATGTGTATTTTAATTAATTATGTATTCTGTGTTTAATTCTAATCTATTGTTTATACTAGGACCTAATTTAGCTATTAATAAACTTTCTCTAATTTTGAGATTACCAATGTTGCGTATTATTGTTTCTATCTTAATGGAAAAACTATTGTCTTTATTTTTGCATTTGATTTAATCAAATTTACTTGAATTTACTTAATATATATTATGCTTAAGTATTAGTGCATATCACATTCAAACGAGAAAAAAAAAAAAAGAATAAAGAAAAAAGAAAATCTAAAAAATAATAAAGAATAAAATAAAAATTTTTTTCTCTGGCAGTTTAAAATTGAGGAGTATAAAATATGGGATTAATTAGAGTCAGGTAGATAACACAAATAAATTTGTTGATATGTCTACATTTAGAAACTAATTCGCTTCTTTTGTTTAGCAAATTTTACCTGTATGTTGCAGAATGCATCATTTTTTTTCTAGACACAGTCTGCAGTTATATTTAATATATTGTATAAATAGATTTTAAAATTTGTATTTCAGTGAAACTTATTCTGTTGGCTACAAACAAATTTTTAATTATTTTTTTTATTTTTGTTTTTTTAAGTTATTTTTTTCATATCCTGGTAAAAAATAATAAAATACATAATATTTTATTATTTTTTAAATTCAACATTTGGTAATTTTGTCGTCCAAAACATAAAGCTTCCTTAGAATGAAACAAACAAGGGGAGGTTACTCTCATTTATGTAACTAATGTTCAGATTACCCAACATTTTTACTACGTCATCAGAACATAAAGTTATTTGAAATCATTTTGTAATCTAATAACTTGACCCATTCACATTCAAATGATCTCAAATTTGAACAGCACAAATAGAAACAACACAAAATTCTATGCTTAATGTTTTATTTATTTTCTATCCTGTATAGAAATGTCATTTAAACAATAAACATAGATTTCTGAGATGTTTCTACTTTTGCTGTTCAAATTTGAGATCCTCTGAATGAGAATCGGTCAAGTTATTAGATTACAAATGATGTAGCTTTTCTGAAACACTCTGTATTTCTCAAATGATAACAAATTTTTTGAAAAACCTTCCTCCCCAAATAAGACAGGTCTTATATTAATTTTCACTTCGAAATATAACACTAGGGCTTATTTTTGAGGAATGTTTAGTGTTTGTATTGTATGATATGCTTGCAAAGAATGCTTATTTCTTTCATCTGACTGCTGCTCTCAATTGGGCTTATTTTAAGGGGAGGGTTTATTTTAAAATCATCCTAGGTCTTATTTTGCAGGAAACACTGTATTAGCTGTTTTACTTTATCTTATTACTGTTGCTTTTTATCACTACATGTCGGGTCGATACATTTCTTGACCGATTAAGCAAAGCATACAAAGGTAAGAAGATAAGGAAATAGATCTGTGGTGATATTTGAACTCACATCTCACACTTGAGATGCTTATTTTTTCAGAGACCCAAAATATTTGAGTCACGGACATTTCTTTGATTAAGTGAGTCATAAATCTGGTGCCATTTTATCATTCTTTTCCATTCTCTTCATCTTTGGATGAGTCAAATATTGCAAAACTTTTGAATCACCCAAAACTTTTGATTCAACCAACTACTAACTAATTATGATTGTTGCTGTTTATTTGAAAAAAAAAATTAACATAAGGCATTTTCATTATTATTATTTTATTATAGGCATGACCAAAATTTCATGTGTTTTTACCCCTTCCTCCCAAATTAAAATTCAACAAATTCAAGGAAAAATTAATGAATGAAATAGTGGTGAACAAGATGACTTACTTCTTATGAAACACATCTGCTTGACATGCCAGGTTTTAGAAAAAGAACATGGTTGCCATTAACAGGTGGATTTATGGGGTGGTGGTCTCATTTTGTCTTGTTCGTGGCATGATTATCGCAGCACCTATGAAAATTATGCCCACAATGAAACTACATATAAGGTGTTTGTTTTGGTCTTCTGGACAGTGATGACTTCGTCGTATGTAACAGTCAGGAACTGAGATGTCCGCATAAGAAAGGAGAAATGATCCAGTGGAAGGACGCAATTAACTTGTGTCAGATACTTAATGTAATTTTTGCTGTATTATGAAGAGGAAGGATTTAAAAAAAAAAAGTCATATGTAAAAATTATTTGTTTTACAGTTTTTTAAACGGGAGATTTAAAAAAAATTAATATATGCATCTGTTAAAGTGTTACATTTTTGCTGTTTTTTTCTCTCTTGAAGTTATACTTTTTTCATATGATTTTTTAGCTCAGTTGATAGAGCGTTGGCCTCAGAACCACAAGATCATAGGTTCAATACCAGCTCTCGCAAACTCTGCACATAAATAGCAGAACTTAGATCTGTGCAGTAAAGTGGGGAGCTTATGGTAGGTGTGACACTCTGCCTCAGACATAAAAACAATCATCCTGATCTAACACTAATGAAAAGGAGATAGTCTCCCTTACTGTCTGGCTGACATTTCCCTGACTTTAATTTACTATTTCATTGTTATAATCAAGAAATTTATAGAAAAAATTTTTTATATGTAAATTCTTAAGGAAAAGAATTGAATTAAGTAACAATTTACACTTTACATCAAAGTTTAAAGAAAGGAGGGGCTCCTTTCTTTAAACTTTGATAAAAATTGTAAATTGTCACTTAATTCAATTCTTTTCCTTAAGAATTTACATATAAAAATTTTTTTCTATAAATTTCTTGATTATAACAATGAAATAGTAAATTAAAGTCAGGGAAATGTCAGCCAGACAGTACCAAAATTTTGGCCATACCTTTTTTATTATGTAACTAAAGTTGATAATGCAACAACTATGAAAGAAAGACTTTTTGGATTACCTGTTATTGGTAATGCTTGTTGCTAGGGAGGATAATTGTTGCTAGGGAGGATATTTGGATCACAATTCATCACATTCCAATATCAGTTTTAAAAAGATGTACCACTTCTAAGAATTGCCAATCCACCTCATCTTCAATCTGTCTGCATCTCTCTTTGATTTATGAAATCTCACTGTTTTATGGCTCTTTTGCCAGGAACGCACAACAAACATTGGCCAATACCCAACCAATACCCCTTTTATACAAATCAGATTTTGTGCTGCAGTGATTGATTGTTATGATAAAAAGGCAACAGTAATAAGATGAAACTAGCAATAAAATAATAGTAGTGAAAATGCTTTACTTGAAAATTTTAGAAAAAAATATATTTAATTTTTTGCTTTTGTTTTGATTGTGCAAAAAAGTTGCTGCTGGTTCTTTTTCTTCTCTTTTCTTTAATTTGCTTTTAAAATCCAAAAGTTATTTGAAGATTTTGATTTTTTTTAATGATATAATCCTCATCTTAACCAGACTTGATTTTCTCTTTTATCACTAATAATCTTATACTATGTGTGTGGTGTCTCTGTCTGTTTGTTTACCTGGGATTGCAATTGTAAACATGGTATGAGAAGATAGAACAAAAAAAAGGCCAAGGGGAATAATTCTGATAAATTTCCAAAATTTAATGAATTTCCATATCTTGTCTGACTCCCTTTCAAAAGTAGCATTATTGCATTATTGGTAAATGAGAGTTAACAAACACAAATTACCATTGTAAGATTTTCACAATAAGCATATCGAGTGATAGGTACTGCTATCCAATGGTAAGTAATATGAGATTTTAAAAAGTGTATACTTAAATTTAACCAGATACTGTATAACCCAGGCAAGGCTGGGAACATACAGCTAGTATATGTATATATGGCCTACATCAAGTTATACTATATTTTTAATGTCTGTCTGTCTGGGGATGCAATTGGAAACAAAACTTTTACCAAGACCAAACTCTTTTCAAGGGTAGAATTTTACGGGGAATCCAGTGGTGGTATTTATATTTACTCCTGAATTCATTTGGGGTCAATAGGGACCAAATTATCAACTGTGGTATGTGAAATTAGGAAAAAAATAAGTGTTGTTTCATCTCAGAATATTGTAAAAATACATGTTTTTTTTCATTGTTCTATGACAAGTTTGAAAATAAAGTAGCATTTTAGATTTTAGAACAATTTCATGGGTAACATTTTCACAATAAGCACATTGAGTGATAGGTACTGTTATTCAATGGTGAGTAATAAGTAATTTGAAAGTGCATGCTTAAATTTAGCCAGATACTATATAACCCAGGCGAGGCTGGGAACAGGCAGCTAGTAACTAAATATTGGGGGAAAAAATGCTCCTCAAGTTTTTATTACTATAATCCAATATTAGTAACTAGCAGTGACTACCCGGCGTCACCTGGGTAGAGGGGGATTTTTTTAAAAGTTAGTCCCACAGATCCATTATTACTTAATTGTGATATGAATCCTCGTGAGATGCCCCATTTAAACCCCTATGTAAAAAAAAGACCTTGCATTGATCCAGCTACTCTGAAAAGAAATATTAATATCTACTATCTAAAATATTAAATGAAAAAAAAATTCCATGCTGTTATCATTTAAATTTTATCTTTTAATTATCTTCACGAATATAAATCAAATCTCTATTATTTTTGCTCAAAGACCAAGCCCCTGGTGATATTTAATGTGTATATATGTTTACTTTGTCCTTAATTGTTTTTATTTTCAAAGTTTCCTCTGTACAAATACACACAACTGCCCTTTTATATATGTATAGATATCTATATAGAATACTAATTAGTGAGACAGGTGTTTCTGTCCCAGCAATAATTGATTATTGATGAGTAATTCCCAATAAACTGCTATTTTTATTGAGTCTAGATTATAAGTAGAAGGGTCATTTAATAATGTGTATTTTGTCTAAGGAGTTGACAGTAGAAAGCACTATTTACAGTTGCAAGGAAATCAATAATGATGGGTCCTTTCATATTCCAGAAGATGCTCATTCAATAAATAAGGCAAATTTTGTCTAAGTTGTTGGCCAATAGGAAGCACTGTTTACAGTCGCACTTTTTTTTTCCAAGGAAATCAATAATGATGGGTCCTTTCATGTCCAACAAGACTGTCAGCATGATCTTCTTTTTTGACTGCCGTGCCTGGAACTTTATCTTAGTGTTTCCACTTCATAGACTGTCTTTTCAACTCAGGCTTGTAGTGGTAAACATATATTTAGGCCATTTGTAAACATTTTTTAACTAAAACATTCTTCTTCGTACATATCAAACATTCTTCTGTAAATTTCTCATGGTTTGTACTTCTTAGTCACCAAACATTTGATGACAGACCTCTGTTCAAGCCTGTAGAACAGTTTGATTTGCCATCATTTTGAATAGCCCCAAAACAAATAATTTTGCAAGATTAAAATAATTTTTTTGCTATAAACCAGTTCCAAACAATACAGAATTTACATTTTAAAAAAAAAATTAAAAAAAAAAAAATTTTGCTTTTTTAAAAATTTTTTTTTTTTAACATGGTTAAGTGAATTCTCAACCACCAAAAATTTGATGACAGACCTCTGTTCAAGTCTGGGGGACTCTGTTTGATTTGCTACCATTTTGTATAGCCTCAAAACAAATATTTTTGTGAGATTAAAATAATTTTTGCTATAAACCAAATCCAAACAATGCAGAGTTTACATTTATGGAAAAAAATTCTGAAAAAATGTTTATTTTTATTTTTTTAAAGAAACCTCTTGTTTATTGAATAAGCCTTGTATTTACTTTTCAATAAGATCTCTGAGTTCATGTTTCTTTCTGATTCTGTCTACCATACCAGTGATGTTTTACTCTATGCAACTTATCTTCTCTCCAATGTCTCAAGTATTGGGAGCATTCTGACTTCACATCAGGGAATGTTCATATTTTAACAGTTTTTATTCAGAGTAATTCATTTCCTTTTCTTTTTTCATTTGTATTTGAAAAGTCTTTTCAGACATATGAACAACTGAAATAGTCAATCTTCTCTCTTTCACCAATAAGAATCCAGGGGTGGTGAAAGACTGAGGGTTGAGTGAAAGATTACAATCAACCCTTTCTCTTTCCCTTTTGTCAATCAAGAATCCAGAAGTGATGAAAGAGAGAGAGTTGATTGCAATAATATTATAGACGATCATCTCTTTCACCAATAAGAATCCAAGTGGCGAAAAGACTGAGGATTGATTGAAAGAGTACAGTAAACCCTCTCTTTTTCACCAGTATTTCCTTTCGTCAATCAGGGATCAGAAATGGTGAATGGGAGAGGGTTGGTTGCAATATTTGATACAGTCAGTCCTCTCTCTTTCCCAATTAAGGATCTGGGAGTGGCGATATAGTGATTGTACTCTTTCAATCAACCCTCTGTCTTTCGCCAATCAGGGATCCAGAAGTGTTGAAAGACAGGGGTTGATTTCCAATAATATTATAGTCAATCCTCTCTCTTCACCAATCATGGATCCCCGAGTACGAAAGACAGAGGTTTGATTAAAAAAAAGACATCAACCTCTTCTTTTTTTTTTTTTCCAATATATCCCCTAGCATGGACAACCACCCATGCCCTGGGGTTAGGTCCTACATATAGGGGGATTTCTGTATGTTGTATTATACATTTGTTTGTAATAACACCTTTGTCCAAAACACAAATGCTGAAGTTTCGGTGAATGGTGCTTAAAATTAATGGGTTCCACAATTATTTTTCAGGGTCAGCTGTTCTACTAGTACCTTTAATTCTCACGGGTTCTTACCCCCAACCCGATGCTTGTCCCTGCTTATAGCAATGGGCAAAACAAAGGTCAGAGAACCAAAATGTGTGGTGTTCATTACAAAAAAGAAAAAATGTGAACACACACAGACAAACGGTGTTCTGAAAGTAATGCCTCCTATTTATTTCCACAGAAATTATAACAAATAGAGGGGAACACAATAACACTTGTGGATAGAGCAAGTTTTCAGCTATTATACACTGTTGGATAGTCCTTATTATTATGTATTAACTTCTCACGTCTTAAACAGCCCTGTCGGCAGGGGCTGTAGAATATACCGACTGCACCTCTGCAGAGAAGGGTAAAAATCCTTCAAGGGGCCCCTGTTAGCATTGGGATGACCAATGATGCTAAGGACCGAATCCTGATGACTGAACAGTCAATGACATGTTAAACACTCCACATTTGGCTTATTTAAGCTAGACGGTTGGTTGGAGAGGCCTGAAATGCCATGCTCATGGAAATCTGCATCAATAGAGGCAACCTAATTTTTCAATAGCAGCAATGATGGTGGTGTTGTTAGGAAATATTCGTCTGCGTAGTTCACATCTTTTATCTGCCCATTAATACAGATTGAAGTGCTCTTTATTTTAAGGAGTTGATAGTTGAAATTGAATATGCCTATGAATCATAAGGTTCTGGTTCAATACTGGTCCTCACCAATGCAACACATGAGTAGCACAGCTTGGGTAATCTGATCTGTGCGGTAAAGCATATTAGGAACTGACAGTAAGGGTGGTGATCCACCACAGCAAAGACAATTTCACTGGTCTAGTGCTAGTGAAAAGGGCATAGACTCCCTCGCTGTTCAAATGGATACCAAACAATAGTCGACTATGATGACTTTACTACTGCTGAAAACTTGCTCTATCCAACAATGCTATTGTGTTCTCTCTATCTGTTGTAGTTTCCATGGAAATAAACAGGTGGTTTTATTATCTGAGCACACCCCCCCTCGCACGCTTTTTATTGATTCTGATTCAATATCTGCATAATCAGGTTTGGCCATGTTCCCCCCCCAATCGTCTCTTGAATTTCATTTTTAAGGTAATAATGTGTATTAAGTTATAAATTATTTATCAACCATGTTGGGCCATACCCCCACCGTGTTCACAAAATTACAAAGAAATTAAGTAGAAACACATTGAAACTTTACTCCCAAAGTGTGCGCCTATATGACTGCCCAATTCTATTGATCTTATGGTAAGCCCCAACCCTTTTTTATTCATATGGTGCTAGAAAGGTGGCGGTGAGGTCTTCATGGTCCTGGGAATGACGTTAAACTCTATCTGATGGTGAGGTTCAAGTTCTGGAGATTTGGGGAATGTGGAGCACCCATTCATCACCATTGCTCCCAGATCCACTCTAACCCGGAGTTAGAAGTTGTAGTAACTGTTAGGGTCCCATCTATGGGGTTAAATTAGAAATGTGTTTATAAAAAAAATTGGAGTATCCATTAGAATTAATTTTTTTTCTAAACTTTGTCGCATTAAATGACCCACTGAGGTTGATATGTGCCATAACAAAACAACCAAACCAAAGACTGAATTGTGGCTATATTAAGCCTCTTGTATTAGTATATCTTATATAATCTCTCTGAGCCCAAAATATTGGGCTTATGGTGTATAGTTAAAATAGTAAGTATTTACTGAATCCCATATCAGTCAAAACAAGAGATCCATGATAGTGGGAAACACACACAGAAACCGAAGCTCTTGCATGGTAGTCTTTAAAAATTGCGTGAATCCCCTCAGCATTCCTCTTTTGAGGCACCTCAAGCACTGGGCATAAAACCCATCCCGCCCTGTTAGACCAGGGGGCAAGTGCTACTTGGGGAATGGCTTGCCTGGGATTATGCTATTAATTTATATTTACCAGTCTAGATGCCAATTCAGCTCCAAATATGAAGTTATAGTTTAAAGGGTTAGGGCTGGTTTAGCTCAGTTGTAGAGTGTCCGACTAGGAAGCCACAAGGTTCCTGGTTCAGATACCGGCCCTTGCCAACTCAGCGTATGTGTAGCACAGGAGATCTGTGCGTAAAGTGAGGAGCTGATGGCAGGTGTGGAGCTCCATTCTCAGAGGCTAAAATAATCTCCTTTGGTCTAGCCTACTGTTCAATGCTGTATAAGTAATGAAGTTTTTTTTGTTCATGGCCTTAACTTTTCTACTTGTGCAAATTTTGGTTTTTGGTTGTTATACGATTGGAAACATCAAAATGATGCCAAAAACTGATTACATTGATATTGGATGATTTCTTGCTTCTCTTTTTCTCTTCGTTTTGCCCGCTTTTTTTCTTATTGGTTTCTTTTTACCAAACACGTTTTTCTTTTCATTAATTGATGTTTGCTTTGTAGTTCCTTTGATTGTTAATTGTCATACCATTGTGTTTTGTTCAAGGGATGCTCTGAAAGTAATGCCTCCAATTTATCTCAAAGGAAACTATAAGAATAATTTTGATGTTTTGGACTTTTGTCCTCATTTTTATTGTGGTATATATAAAAACAACGTTTCGGCTGCTGTATCCTCCGGCCTTCCTCAGGTGTTTCCTGTGTATCTGAGTATAGTAACGACCCAATCTGGGAAATCATTTTTAATAATTTATTGACCAAACAGGTGTCAAGGACTTTTGAAGATCTTATTCAAATAATGACATCATTGTTTTTTGTATGCCTATCAAACAAACAATAATACAAAGAAATGGTTAAATTGAACTTAACAGACCTAAATTCCACCATCGTATGTCACCCCGCTGAAAGAAAAAAAAATACCAAAAAATCATGGAATTAACTGAATTTAATGAAATTTTCAGTGTTGATAGTATTAATAGATAAAATATATAATGTACCAGTTATTTTATTTAAAACTTGTGATTTTTCAAGGTCAGTAAACTTTGAACCATGTATCTTTGAGATTGCATTACGCCTCAAATACCAGGAGTATCAAAGTTAACTGACCTTGAAAAATATATATGTATTGGATTGGTATGAGTCATAAGGAGCAATCACCCTCTTTTTCTTGCCAATTGACATTATTAAGTAAATATTTAATATGATACCAATTGTTTTCTAACCCCTAATATAAATATAACTTTGTATTTGATTTTCTATTGCATACTCCCCCTCCACCGTTTGTGTATGCTCGTGCGTTTTGGTGCATTATCAATTGTAGAATATCATATCTCTCTTCC
>CM042171.1:34178862-34223862 GCA_023376005.1 Doryteuthis pealeii
TAGAAATCAATAATACCTAACACATATTTATTAAATCAATTTTTTAATATCAATATGCAAATTAGCCTTCCATTCATACTGTCAATCCTCGATTTAAAGGGGCAGGGCTGGGTTTTATTGCCCAGTGGCCTGAGCGCGCCCCCTTGAGGGGGAATGCCGACGGGATCGACACAATTTTTCACCCGCCACCCATGAGCTTCAGTTTGTGGGTGGTCCCACGTTAATAGGGCCTTGTGCCTAACCCGTACAAGTGGGGTACGAGGTAAATACAGTATGTAACCCGCCCAACGGGTGGGGGTCCAGTGGCTTTCGGCTCTGGATCTTTACAAGTTAATAGCGTCGATCCCAGGGGGCTGTCCCCCAGGCAATACCTGCCCCCTTGACTTAAAGTGGCAGGGCTGGGTTTATTGCCCAGCGCCTGAGGCCCCCCCCTTGAGAGGGAATGCCGAGGGATTGACGCAATTTTTGTTCTTTCCCAACCATGAGCTTCGGCTTGTGTGGTGAGCCCACGTTAAAACGAGGCCTTGTGCCCAGCCCATACAAGTGGGGTATGAGGCAAATACCTGTAAATCCGGCCAATGCCAGGGGTCCAGTGGCTTTGGCCCTAGATCTTTACAAGTTAATAGCGTCGATCCCAGGGGGCTATCCCCCCAGGCAATACTTGCCCCCTTGATTTATTCCCCAGCGCCTAAGGGAATGAGGGGGAATGCCGACGAGATTGATGCAATTTTTTCCACCGGCCACCCATGAGTCTCGGCTTGTGGGTGGTCCCACAAAAAAACAAGACCTTGTGTCCAACCCATACAAGTGAGGTATGAGGTAAATAAATGTAAATAAGGCCAACAGTATTAATACTGTATAACAATTTTATTAATAATTGATGTTTAAATGAAAATAAAATCATGGAGAATGTGATGTAAATAATTATGGGAATTATGTCTTGAGTAATGATTTAGTTTCGGTTACAGACAAATAAATACACAATCTCCATTACAATAAAACTAGCACAAAAAGACACACTCCAGGCAATGTAAGATTTCATTTTTCAAAGAGATTGCCTGAAGGGGTGAGAATTAAAAATTCAATGTCATAGAGTTTGTACCATGAGTAAGTAAAATCATCAAATTTATTAAAGGAGTAAAAAAATAAAATAATTTGAAATGGAAACTTAGTTCTGATAACTTTAAAAATATATTAAAATAAAACAAACTATTTTTGAATAAATAATACTGGGCATGCATTTATGTAAACTTTAAAAAAACAAAACAATGAGGACTGTCTAAGGTTGCATGAACAAATTTTGAGTGTATTTATTCTATGTTATGATGATTTTGGGTAATGAAGTGACGTAGTTTCAGTTACAAATAGAGACCTAATCTCCATTATTATTATTATTATTATTATTATTACTTTAAACTTCAAATAACTTGTTTTCCATAAGTGTTGAAATCCCTTTTTTTATTATATTATTACTACTTTAACATCAAATAACTTTTTTTAGCTGTTGAAATTTCATTATTATTATTATTATTATTACTACTTTAACATCAAATAACTTTTTTTAGTTGTTGAAATTTCATTATTATTATTATTATTATTATTACTACTTTAACATCAAATAACTTTTTTTAGTTGTTGAAATTTCATTATTATTATTATTATTATTACTACTTTAACATCAAATAACTTTTTTTAGTTGTTGAAATTTCATTATTATTATTATTATTATTACTACTTTAACATCAAATAACTTTTTTTAGTTGTTGAAATTTCATTATTATTATTATTATTATTACTACTTACATCAAATAACTTTAACTTTTTTAGTTGTTGTTGAAATTTCATTATTATTATATTATTATACTACTTAACTTAGTTGTTGAAATTTCATTATTATTACTACTACTACTACTACTTTAACTTTAAATTTCAAATAAACTTTTTGTAGTTGTTGAATTTTTTTTTTAATTATAACTATTTTCATTGTTATTATCATCATCATCACTACTTTAGCTTTAAATTTTAACATTTTTTGGGGGGTTGTTGAAATTTCTTTTTTAAATTTTTTAAAGCGAAACAATGACTTCTTGGAAACAAACCAAACCACCTACCACCCTACTCCAAAATAATGTTGTTACTTACCTACTATGTGTAGTCATCACCCAATGGTTACTGCAGTTATGGCAGAAGATGCCTCCACAAAGACGACAATGGTGCTAGAATGGAAAGGAGAGAAAATATTTTCACTTTTAGAAAAAATATTTTAAAAATAAAAAGTAATTTTCAAACCAAGTTGATGAGAAAGGGGAGATAATTGGGAAAATTAATTTGACATTTTGCTTCATTAAAAGTAAAATTTCATTTCACAAACAAAAAACAAAGTATTCAAATATGAATCAAATCTTCATAATTTTGGCACAAAAAGTAAGAACTGGTGATATTTAATATGTACATATATTTACTTTGATGATAATTGTTTTATTTTCATAGTTTCGTATGAACATACATACATACACACCAACTGCCCTTTATATATGTATAGATAGATTTAGCGTTTTAAGAAAAATGAGGGGTTAAATGTTTTTAACCTCCTCTCATACAAAAATAGAATGTGGATTTTTTTTTCTTTTGTAAAAGGACATGCACTCGATCATTGTACAGATAGACATACAGAATCTTTCTTTTTATATATATATATATATATATAATTACAATGTCCTTGTACTCCCCATAAATATATAAACACTTAGGAGGAGTTTCAGAAGATACAAAATGATATTGGGGACGGTTTAGTTCAATCAGTAGAGCATTCATCTAAGAATCCCAAGGATCCAGGTTCAATACCAGTTCTCACCAACTCAGCACATGAGTAGCACAGCTTGTGTAATCTGATGTGCGGTAAAACATCTGGGAGTTGACGGTAGGTGTGACGCTCCACCTCAGCAAAAACAATCTCACTGGTCTAGCGCAAACAAAAAGAGGGCAGACTACCACACTGTTCTCTTCTTATCTTATGGCAGCATTCATCTGAGGTGAGTTGGCTAGGAATAGGGAGTAAACAAGTGGTCTCCAAAACCTTGCATGCAGACACTAGTTTACTACAGATTATCCAGTAGACATAGGACAAGAGGACTAAAAGTAACCACCAGTTTCCAGTGCAGGCACCTCTTGGAATTTTCGCGAAAGCCCCTTAGGTCGTGTTGTGGCCCTAATGCCACTGGGTGCCAGACCTGTCCACCTTGGATGGCCCTACCACAATTTTAAGTTCCCTGACAGCATAGCTCTGAAGCTACCGTGTTTACACTACCCTGCCGTGATGAGGAAGTGTTGGACTGTAAGACCTTGCTGTTCAGCTGATATCAACAATAGCCACACTGCAGACATTACTTTTTTTTCTATACGCTTCGTTTGCATAAGGCTAATTCCATTCCAATCATCCAGGCCATGTCACCCACCCACTTCAATTTTTCTGAAATTTTGTCCAAGTGCGGATTATGATAAAGTGAGCCAATCCCCAAAATTTGAGCTTCCAATTCCAAAAAATGGTGGAGTTATGTTAATTTTTAGCTCTCCAAATTTGAGGGGGTGCAAAAAATGGTGACTTTTTGTAAACTATTTTTGTCTGAGCAAATATCAAACTATCATTTTGGTACAAATAATTTTCAATATATGTGAAATAATAATAGAAAAATGTTTTGTCATAGATGCAGTGCCAAATCAGGAGCAAGATGCTAGAAAAAAATCAGAAATCATCAATAACATAAAATTTCAGAAAATTTGAAGAGGGTGGGTGATAATTTTACTTTTTTCTGGATGATTTGACATGGAATTACCCAAAAAGAACTTACCCTCCTCAGAGTAAATGAAAAAGCAGATTTACAACAAAGACAATTATTGACTTCGTTATTGTCCATCCACTTCTTCATTGCTTCCATTTTCTGAGAGTAAACCAATTTGTCAGTCTGTTTCCATAAAGTGTCTTTTTCTCTGAAAAAATGCAAGAAAAAAAACTTTATTTTTATTATGTTTCAGGAATGATCAACTGCTAATTTTTATATACAACAGGCTGTTTTAATTATATATTGCATGTAATGAACAATGTAGAAGCAATACAATACTCACCATCACAATGGGATTCTAATTACCATTAAATTGCATTGAGTTACAGCTTGCTTGCTGCCTTGTCTGTAAATCTGATGGTAATTGAAATCCCACTGCGATGATGAGTATTGTATTGATTCTACAAATAACAGTAAGCTTCAACTTGTGTTTCAGTAATGATCAACCACTAATTTTTATACACAAAAGGCTGTTTTAATTATATATTGTATGTGGTTGAAAATAGAGGAAAAAGTGGGTATAACTAAATGCAATTGATATTTCACCTCGTTGTTTATTTGAGGCTTTTTCAAAATTCATTGAGACAAATGCTTTTACATTCGGCCTTTATACTGAAAAGGTAATTGGGTAAGGGATAGAAAGAGGGGAGGGTTTAGGTGTATGGTATAAAGAAGTGACAAAGGAGGGGTGGGTTTAGTATGTGGGGTATGGTATTTTTATGGGGTCAGTGTGTTGCCTTTGAAGAAATTTGATATTCAGAGTGTAGGATGACTGCTGTCAGCTACGGTTTGTGAAATATGGGGACTGGAATATTTCTGTTTGGATATATCTTTTTAGAGAATTTTATATATTGCATGTAATGAACAATGTAGAAGCAATACAATACTCACCGTCACATTGGGATTCCAATTACCATTAAATTGCATTGAGTTACAGCTTGCTTGCTGCCTTGTCTGCAAATTTGATGGTAATTGAAATCCCACTGTAACAGTGAGTATTGTATTGCTTCTACAAACAACAGTAAGCTTCACCTTGTGCAAAAAACAGATTGTGTGTTATTTTGAAAGTTTGCTTTGGTTTCTTTGTTTAATAGCATACCAATCTTCATGGGTTATTTAATGCCAGAGCCGTCATTGTAGAAAAGTAGTAGTGGTATTATTTAACCCATAGCTAGGGAGATGAGGGTGTTCAACCCTTCCCAAGGGAATTAGTCCGAAAGTGAACATGATAGTGTGACTGGAATTTGAACTCACTTACTACAATGTCGCAGTCCAACATGTTTACCACTACACCACAGGGACTCCCCCACCTTGGTTTGAAGTTAAAAAAATTGGACTTAGAAAGTCATTCCTTAGCCAAGTATATAGATTATTCAGTTAAGGCTCTTTTTCTTCTTTCTTTTTTGATGTGAGTTTAGTAATTGTTGTAAGGGAAGATATTTCCCATATAAGATAGTTGGACTTGTCCAATGAAACACATAAATAATACAGACTACACAAGGGTATTAGTCGAGTAATAGCTAGTCTTGCTACAGAGATTTAATGACTGTTGTTAAGCTGTGCATTGGACTATCTTATTTATATCTTTTGTACCAAAAGGGTAATAAACCTTTCTTCCAGATTTCAATGTTATTTGATAACTCAGACACAACAGTAATGCTGGTTGGTTTAATGGTTATTTTCTTTAATGACATATCAACCCTTGTGGGCTATCCAATGCCAATTTCTGTCTTTCTGTATATTTGATCTGTAAGCAAACAGTTTATTGGTAAATATTTTTGTTTGGTTTAGTTTTATAAACTAGTAGAAATAATTTCCATTAATTGAATTGGTAGAAATTATTTTGTTAGATTTTTCATTAACTTCATGAGTATAAACAAACTGGTAGACATAATTTTCATTAACTTGATAAGTGTATCAATGAATTAGAAGAAATAACTTCATGTGTATTAATAAACTTATGTTAGATTTTTTCATTAACTTTTTGTGTCATTTAAGCAACTTGGTATGAAATGACTTGAAAAGAATTCATATGCTGTAAAACAAATGGATAAAATAGATGGGACCCTAACAGGTACTACTACTCCAGGTCAGAGTGAACCTGGGAGTAAAAGTAATGAAGGGGTACTCCACACTCCTCAGAGCTTTAAAATTTGAACCTCACCACTAGATGCAGTTTAGCGTCATATCCAGGACACTAAAGCTTTATTTAACACATAGATGGGACTTTAACAGATACTATGATTCCGGGTCAGAGTAGACCTGGAGATAATTAAAAAAATAGTTATCCTACAGGTAGTATTTGAAACAGGGTCAAAAGTATGGAGATTTTTTGGTTTGTTTTGTTTTACGGCATGCCGATAAAGTTTTCAAATAAATCAATTCTTAATGGATAATACAATTTTTTTTTTTTTTTTTTAAATACATTTTTCTATTTAACCCATAGATGGTACTCTAACAGGTACTACCACTCCGGGTCAGAGTGGACCAGGGAGCAATGGTGATGAAGGGGTGCTCCACATTCCCCAAACCTCCAGAACTGGAACCTCACCATCAGATAGAGTTTAACGTCATTCCCAGGACATGTAGACCCGCAGCCACCGCCTTCTAGCACCCATATGATAAAAAGGGGTTGGTGTAACTGCCGCTAAACTGGACAATTAATTTTATATTAATTTTTAGATACATAATTTTTTGTTGTAACAATAATTGAACCATGGTGTCCAATTAATAGTTGATGGGTTCATCACTCCCATTTTCTGCGGGCTGTTATTCCCTAACCCGAAAAGTGGTAAGGGGAAGACTTATACAGGGTCCCTTTTGATTCTGCCACTGGCCAAGACGGATGACACGGTGAGTACTCCGACATTCAAGTCCCTTTTATTGAAATGTATTTGCTGTCATACATTACTTCCCATTTGTCAAAGTGTTCGCTGTAATTAAATGTTATTTGTTTTGTTACAGTTTCACGGTGTTTATTAAAATAAAGTTAATGACATCAGTAAAGAAGCGTCCCCTTTTTATTCGAAAACCAGTGGTCAGTTACAGTTGGGGCTTGCCATAAGGGCAATAGGGTTGGGAAAAAAGTATGGAGAATCTAGTGAGGATCAAATTCACTTTTCAGTAGTAATGGATCTGCGAGAGTAGCTTGCTAACCATTACCCCAAGACAGTAATAGGTAGTACCACTACAGTGGATGAGTTAATGTTTCTTACCTTATTAATTTGATGAGTCTTTTCTTTAATTCCCTAAGATCTTCACGTAAGACGGCAATTTCATCATCTCTTTGTTTGATTATTTCTTGATTCTTTGCTAGCTCAACCTGAGTTTAAAAAAAAAAAACTAAGAATATCATATTATATCCATCAAATAATTTTAATGTTCAGATTGTAGAAACAATGTATGATGCACTGAGGAGGAAACTGATCACTCCAATCAATTATGAAATGAATGAAAAACTAATAGAAAAATCTAGACAATGTCAAAAATTACAGACAATGTTAATAAATACCATCTGTTTAAGAAATTTGCTTCTCTGGCATGGATGGAGATTTGATATGTAATTTTAAGAAATGCAGAAGAAGTTTAAGTAAACATGCTTGGTTTTTAATCAGTCTCTAATTAAAGTTTAATAGTTATCTCCCTTGAAGAATTATGACCTGGGATAGCAGTAGCAGAACCCTACTCTATTTTTTTCAGAACAGTTAAATCTTTGGGCTATCAAAGATCCCACTTTAATGTGCCTCCTTTTTACTGTGGTAGTAACATGCATATAAAAACTGTATCTTTACAATGTTTTATTTTAACTCTCTATTAAATCATTGTATAATGTTTCCTCCTCAGTGCATCATACATTGTTTCTACACAGATGAAGATGTGAATAAATGAATACTGATCAATAATTCTTTTTTTATGTACAGGGTCATTGTAAAGTAAATCACTTTCCTATTTTACAAATCTTATAATTTATTTCTGAATTATGATTTTCATTAAAAAATGTACAAGAAGAACACACATAACACGGAGTCTAATTAAATAAATGCTGATCAACAAAATAAAACATATCTATGTGTGTGTGTGTGTGTGTGCAGAGTTATTGAAAAGAAACTCTGTATTTTAAACTATTTATAACTTTTTTAAAAAATGTTACATTTTTCTCAATTCTTTAAAATATGCCAATGAAATCTGTGTTGTTTTTTGTTTTGTTTTTTCAGATTGATTATTTTGTTTATTGATTATTTATGTCTGAATCACCATTTTCCTTAGAAAAGGATGGGTAGATGTGGTCCTCTTGAGTGGTCAGCCAGAAGCCCTGATTTAACACCCTGCAACTTTTTTCTTTAGGGTTAGTTTAAGTTGGCAAGTCTACTATACAAAACAAATGACTTTGGAAGAACTTGAAGAACAAATACAAGAATTTATTTCTGCCATTCCACAAGTGTTCTTAGGAAGATCAGTTGATGCGATTCCCATTGGCTTGAGAGGCTGGAGACAAATGCTGGTGCCCATATAAAATTTTAAATAAAACTCCATGTTATGTGTGTCTTTCTCATATTCATTTTTTGTAAAAATAATGATTAAGAAATAAATTATAAAATTTTAAAAATAAGAAATTACTTTTCAATCACCCTGTATATACTTACCTCCATCATGTAAATTCTAATCTGCATAAAAAAGACCTAAGTGTATTTGTTAGGTTTTAAAAGATATATAAAGAAGAGGCGTCTGTTTTTGGTATGTATGTGTCGACTTAAAAATCAAAAAGGAGATATCATTGTACATTAATATGTTTATAATATGAAAAAGTACAAAGTTTAGTTTTTATAATTCAATAATTAAAAATCAATGGACTTGTGGAACAGTTCAAAGTTCTTCATAATTAAATACAAATACTAACCTTTATAAAAATAAAATTATTTCAAACCACTCACGAATTTGGGGTTACATTTTTTAAAACGATATTTTAAATGTAAACTAAGAAAAAAAAGAAACAATTCTTAAAATAAACAAATATTATAATACATTAATTCTTAGCTTCTTTTATCATTAAAATTAATTTCTCTTGCCCATCACTTCCTCCTTTCTCTCTCATTCCCTGGTACTCCTAAAATTCCTTCAGTTCGCTTAGGGACTGGGTACTTCTGCTAGTCAGAATATAGAACAATAAAATTTTAAAACTAAAATAGAGAAACCAATGATCTCTTAAATAAACATGAATTATTTGAAGCAAAAATATTTTTATTCCCATTAATATATATATATATATATATATATATATATATATATTATAGAATAAATTAAGGAAAAAACATTAAATTTACTTCATTGTAATAATTTATTTCAACTGTGTAATCACAGCATCTTCTTGCTCATGTCTGAAGATGCTGTAATTACACAGTTGAAATAAATTATTACAATGAAGCAAATTTAAAGTTTTTTCCTTAATTTAGTCTATATAGTGCTCTGTCCGTCCACTTACCAGTACTAGGCACATCGAGCTCTCACAGTGGTTTACTTGTATCATTACGGATAATCTACACATGGAATGATCACGATTACCACAAGTAAGTATATATATATATATATATATATATATATATATATATATATATGGAAAAACCAGCTGGTGTAATGGTTAGAGTCCCGCCTGTCAGCTTGAATCACACACAAAGCAGTCTTCCTGTCTATAGCTCTGCTGATGAGGCCTAATAGGCTGAAATGTACATACAGAGATTGATTTTTCTCGATTTGTTTAGCCTTACATTTGAATAGGTATGCCGCCTAATTCATTAATTATTTATTAATTTCAATTAAGCACATATTCTCCCAAAAATTGTCAGCTAAAAAAAAAAAGCCATATCAAACACATTGTTTGTTTGTTTACTTCTCATATATACATATATATATATATATATATAAAGTCGGCAGAGTGGCCTGTATCAGCCAGAAAGCAAGAGTGTCTATCCCCTTTTCACTAGCACGAGACCAGGGAGATTGTTTTTGCGTTTGTGGTAGAGTGCCCAACCTATCATCAACTCCCCACTTCACCACAAAGATCCAAGCCGTGCTACTCATGCACTGAGTTGGTGAGGGCCAGTAACGAACACGGAACGTCATTATTCCAAGGCTGATGCTCTACCGACTGAGCTAAACCAACCCTTGAATATATATATATATATATATATATATATATCAAATACATATTTAGTAAGCAAAATGTTTTAAATGTCGATTAAGTTTTCGAATATGAATAGATCATTTTCTCAACTCTTATTTTTTACATTTATTTATTATTTCTTTCAAATGAAAAGTTATAAAAAAATTATAAAATCATCATTTATAATTCTGTGACACTTAAAATCAATTTATTTCTCTGAATTTTTTAGATGAAGCTTGATAATTTGTATTATTTGGACTATTGTCCTCATCTTTATTGTTATCAGTACATCAAGGGCGAGAGTAGCATAGAATAATTAACACAGCTTAAAACTTGTACCCAGTCATGATTAGCAGAATGAGAACAGTATACCCCCATGGATTGAATAAAGGGTTGGGTTCAGCGTTCCGTGAATGCTCCCGAGTTTCGAGAAGGCTGGAGGGCACATCAGCTGAAATGTTGTACAGATAACAATAAAGATGAGGACAATAGTCCTAATAATCCAAATAATACATAATATCAATTTATCTAACAAATTGAAACACATTTTAGATCCAGTTCATTTTTCACCTCCATGTTTATTTCTGTTCTGTGGAAATATGTTAATTTCAAGTCCCTCACATGCAAAGTTAGTCATAAAATTCAATAATGGAGTAAGTAAAAAAGAAAAGAAAGGAAAATGACAGAGGAGGAGGAGGAGAGATAAGTATAATAATAATGATTATTCAAACAAAAGAAAACAATTTTTGTTGTTTGTTTGATGAATCACAACAAGGCATCCATAGTGTCCAACGAGGAACTACAAGGTTCCGGATTCAATACCGGCCCTCACCAACTTAGCGTATGAGTAGCACAGTGATCTGTGCGGTAAACTGAGGAGCTGATGGTAAGTGTGGCACTCAAACTCAGATACTAAAACAACCTACTTGGTCTAGCGCAAGTGAAAAGGGAAGAGACTCCCTCGCTGTGTGGCTGATACCGACTTTAGGCCACCCCAACAACTTTACTTTTATATAAAAATCATCTGCATGAGTCTTTTCTGAAAATGACTTCCATATTTAAAGGTTAAGCCCAATTACCATCAAATTGGCAGACAAAGGTAGCAAGCAAGCTGTAACTCAAATACGGTTCCTGCATTGCCACAAGCATAGTACAGAATGGTGGTTTATTTATCTAAGTACTATAGCCCCACTAAAGTCAGCAGCCAATTAGGACTCAGGGCATAGTATCACCCATATACAAATATGGAATATTTCTGAGTACTGTATATATTTGTACATTTATATATAAGTATATAATAAATGGAAATAAACCCAACAGTATGATTGAAAATAGATAGAAAAACAAATGATAATAGTAGTATGCTGACAATATAGTCGCTCTTGAAGAAGACCGTGTTTTATAAAAGGTTGAAACAGATATCAGTCAGTGTACTACTATTATCATTTGTTTTTCTATCTATTTTCAATCACATATATATATATATATATATATATATGTACAAATTCAATCTGACTGAGCTGGATGTTGTTGATAACTTCAACAGCATACTGACACACTCACTTCAATAACTAATAGGTTGGGTAAGATGAACACTGCCATAGAGTTGTAAACTGTGAGAAGAACACTAGGAAAGTGTTAAGTAAACAAACTGGGTTATTTCATATAAGTCTAACATAAACAAAGGGGAACCACTCTTGACTGATAAATTATTTATTTATTTATTGATCTACTAGGAAAAAAGAAGACGGTTTAGGGTTAGTTTAATGGGAAAATAAATAAATTTATCAGTCAAGAGTGGTTCCCCCTTGTTTATGTTAGACTTATAGGAAATAACCACAAACTGTGTGAGGAAGCCAGTATATCTAAAATATAGACAAGAATTGTAATATCATTTGATAGAAAAGTAATTAACATTATTCTGTCATTTTTACACTTGGTAGCAGAACGTAGTTCTGGTCTACAGATCTCTGGATTTATGGACCCAGCACACTTCCACATTATCAGAAAAAAAAAGCCAAGATGATTGCTAATGAAACAAAGTGAAGGGAGAATTGGTTTTATGCCTTTCCCAAAGGCATCAGTGTAAAAGTTTGTTGGATTTTAAACTCTACCAATTCTGTTTTCAAAGCTGAAAACACAGATGCCCATATGAAAGAGATTTTTCTGACATGTCAACATCTATATGGAACATTTCTTTGCTTTCTGGGCTAACAGCATCATCATCATCATCATCATCAGGTCACACAAGCAGCAAAGGATTCTCATGACTCTCTCTTACCAACTATCCCTATTGGTCATCACCCTTGGGAGGTCCTCAGCGCAGCATCTCAAATCCACACAGTATGTTGATGTAGGTTTTTGCTGGTCAGCTTACACTGGTGTGTCCATGCATAGGTGTCCAGAGGAGAACATCACTTATGAGTTCATCCTTGCTTCTCCAAACAGTATCTAACATGTTTTGTTCCTCTTACTTGAATGGTTTGTATGATAGGTGCTAATCAGACATATAGCTTCTTTCTTGTGGGGTGCTGTTTCCAGGATTTGTTCAAGACAGCATACGCAACCTTGTGCAACTCCCATCTAGATTTTTCTCCAAGGCATTAGAGTCCAAGTGGTGCAGCCATACAGTAGTACTGACATGGCTACAGCTTGAAAGAATTCCCACTTTATTTTATCAGTGAGATCAGATTTCCATATAATCAATAAGCTGTATATAGCAGTCCATGCTTTTCCTATGTGTACATTGACATCAGTTTCTGTAGATAAGATATTACTACCTAAATATGTGAACTGGTCTACTAATTTTAGAGGCTTACCATCCAGTGTGGAGATGCCTCCATCTGTAACGTAGTGGCGGCGTCACGGTACTAAATTGCAATAGTTTTATCTTCGTTGTAAGGGATGACAATAACACCAAAGTTATCCTCCAGATGTTTATTGAAATAAATTCAAGCTTCTTAACTTCAAGAGAGAGGGTCAGTTTAATTAATATATTCAGTCTTTAGACTTTCGGTCCTTCGATTAAATTCCTGGGTGACAAGCTTTTTCAGTTGGTAAATATTAAGGCTAGCTTTTCCAACACCAACTACACGAGATCCCGCTCAGCCAACTAACTCACATTGACTCCCTCGATTACTGACCCCGATCACCTCACTCTCTCTCCGGCTGACTGACAACTGGGCTGACTGACGACTGACCTGTCTCGAGCCCGCGGTTCTTTTATATTCATAGCTACTCCTATGCATTTTTATCTCTTGATCTGATAACGGGCAGTTGTTATATTTCTTTGTTTAATAAAACCGGAAATTCATATTTCCGTTTGTACAATATATAACACATCTTGTTGAAAACACATGAACTCAGATAAAACTGAGTTCACATCGAGGCCAATACCTCTTGCTGCCTTCTCTAGGCTATGCAGCAGTGATTCAGCTTGTACAGGCATATAATAATAATAATAATAATAAAACTGTGGAACACAAGAGTAAAAGTAATACCAATTCTTGTTAGGGCTCTTGGAATGGTCCCCAAGGGTTTGGAAAAAAGAGTGAAGGAATTGAAAATCAGAGGAAGAATCAAGACAATCCATACAACAGCATTGAAATCAAATAAAATATTCAGAAGAGTCCTGGAGACCTGAAGAGACTTGCTGTCACTCAGACTCCAGTGAAAAACCACCGGGTAACACTCGTGTGAAAAACTATAATAATAATAATAATCATCTCTTTGGAAGAGCACTATCAATGTGATTGGAAAAGTAACACCCAAAAGTATCAATGAAACATAGAATACATATAATAACTACCTCCCTTCAAGCTAGGTCTTGGGTAAAGATCCGATGAAGGATTATAAAAAACTGAAAGTAAAGCTGAAAATTAAATAATAATAATAATATATTAATAATAATAATAAATAATAATGCTTCACCTAAAAAAAAAATTATATTAATTAACAGATTTGTTTTCTTTGCATGATTCAATTTTGTATAAATTAGTCAGTAATCATCTTTGGGGATTTGGTTGAGAAAAAAAAAGTCAATTGTCATTAAGATTCATCCTTGATCTCTTCCCAACACATAGTTGAGATTTAGTAAGTAAAGTTAGCGGGTTGGCCTATTGGCAGTATCAGCCAGATAGTGAGGGAGTCTATCTCCTTTTCACTAGTGCTAGAACTGTTAGGTTGTTTGGCTGAGGTGGAGCGCCACACCTACTGTCAGCTCCCCATTTTACTACCCAATCTGTGCTACTCATACACTGACTTGGCGTGGATTGGTATCGAACTCAGAACCTTGTGATCCAAGATGGGTGCTCTATCGACTGAGCTAAAGTGGCCCTAAGAGATTTATACAAAACTAGCAGAACCTGTGGATATACCACAGTATGATAATTTAATCATAACAACATTTGATATGTTTACTAAAGAGCTATTGCACAAATAGTTCAATATATGTAAAAAGTATGATAATCTTGATTTAACTCTCACTCACTATTTTTTTCTTTCCATCTTTTCATTATGTTCGACTGAAACTGACTAGCATTATCGCTTCCTCAAGCTCACCTCCTCTCTCTATCCCTACTCATTTTCTTTCTTATATTTTTTCCGTTTAGCATGTTCTTTTTCTCCTCTCTCTTTCTTTATAATAGAAATGGAATGGTCCATTATGTAGCTGAGATGAAAACACTCATAAGAAATAAGAATTTGACGATTAAGTGGCACCAGATAATCAGGATTTTTTTTTTTTTTTTTTTTTTTTTTAGAATTTGGACGGTCTCATTTTTAACCAGAGGGTGCTGCAAGATGATAACAGTTGGAAGATTAAGGAACAAGAGTATTAATTTATACAAAATTGAAAAAAGTTCTTTAATTACACCAATGGCCATAAAATGGCATCTTGGTCTCTTAATTGATGTGTATACCTTTTGTTGGCTAAAAGTATCAAGAGTTGTCTACCAAGAATGCTGAAAGAAAAATATGTTTAAGATCCAAAATAAAAGTACTTCACACTTCAACCCAAGTGTGAAATATCTGTATCCGCAAGAGAGAAATTGGTTTAATTCATAGCAACAATGAAAATAGAATCAAAGAAACAAGTTTTAATACTTAATCTATGAGTAACAATCTGTATGGTTGGTTGGTTGGTTTGTTGCATTTTATGGCATGTCAACCCTTGTTGGGTTATTTTATGCCAAAGTGGTTCTGTTCTATTCATGCTTGATGGGTATTCAAAATTTTCATTTAAACTCAATTTTTTTTTTAATACATATTTTTATAACTCATTTTTATCTATTTAACCCATAAATGGAACCCTAACAGGTACTACCACTGTGGATCAGAGTGGACCTGGGTGTAATGGTAATGAAGGTACTCCACACTCCCCAAAGCTCCAAAATTGAAACTTCACCATTAGATGCAGTTTAACATCATACCCAGGACACCAATCTAAATGTAATGATACAGAGAGCCCAATAATAATACCATCGAATAGAGAAAGATTTCAGCTATAAAACACTATTTTTCTACAACATATCGAGAAATAGATCTGGAAGAAGCACCTCAGTGATGTGATTGAAGGATCATTAGCTGTTTCAGGTCTTACAACATCATACACCTTCACCTAGGTGACCCAGCTGGTGTTGATCAAGCACAAGCTTATGGTCAGGTAACAAAATCTCAAACAGAAATACAAACAATGAATGTCCGACCTTGAGGTATCTTATGTGTAGAGCCAGCAAAAAAAAACTATCTCCAAGCACTCTCTCTCAAAAGAAAGAAATAATCCAAACAGAGAAGTTGAGAAACACAGAAATGTGTAGTATAATAATATGGTCACGGTACCAAAAAGGGGTTTGTTAGATGGCAGGGCTTGTCACTGTGCCTCAAAATTCACAGCACTAAAAATATATTGGTTGTATAACAAAGTACCAAAGTGTCTTTGTGGCAAACTCCGGAACGATATACGTAGCCAACTCAATTTTAAGTAGCAGTCGTCATTGTAGATAAAGAAGGCACAACAGACACGTAAGATATATGGTCACAAGGGCTTAGCATTTATTTTAAGGCTCATGTCGTGGACTCTGTTTCGGAGAGAAGGAAAGACAGAGAGAAAAGAGAGAGAGGACACTGTTAAATTACTGTACCTTTTAACATAGTACCAACTATATCGCTGTCCCAACACTAGGGACCAGCAGCCCCGTCTGAAACCTATGCCGCCGAAAGGCAAAAGAGCGATTTTCTTCTTTCTTGTTCCTCATCACTACGTCACTTCCGCTTCCGGTCAAACCCGGAACTTCTGGTCAGCTTTCAATTCCTCTTCCGGGTTATTCTTCGGTCAAATTACCGGCAACCTGTTGTGTGTCCACTCCTCCTTTTTTAACCTTTATTTTCTTTATTTCTTTTTCCTCTCTTTCTCTAGCAGTCCGCCCATAGCTTTATTACCACTATCAAACTCTGGGTGGACCTTAATAATTATACTACAAATGCACTTTGGTGTTCAGAATAGATTAAATCATAGATATGTTCTTCTATGTCTTATATCTTTAAATCTTTAATTTTTTTTTTAAAATCATCCAAGAACACAATATCAAATATTGTATCCCAAAGAACTGAAAAGAAAAAAATGATTCCAATACAGTCATCCCAGGAGAAGAGAAAAAAAAAACCCAAAAAGGCAGATTATGTGTATTGTAGCTGAAAAGTTACTCTATTCAATGGTGCTATTGTGCTCCCTGTATCTGTTGAAGTCTCCATTCAAATAAATAAAAAACATTACTTTTTAAGTGATTTTTTTACCAAACCCCTCCACACAAGCAGGATGTGACACATGGTAAAATTTTACCATGTGTCACAAGAGTTTAACGGGTTTGAATCCAGAGTTTTCCTTCTTCTAGACTGGTTGCCTAATGAAGGTTAAAAAAACGAGTCTGCCCTACTATTTATCAATAAATGGAAAGAGAATAGTTGGATTCATACCTTTCCCAAGGGTATTAGCGCTATATGAAATGCAAATGGCCACATTGATAATGTCTTTGAAAAAGTTATTAATCTAATTCTCTTTGCACGGTCCCATTGCCAGTCATCTCTGCATAGTTTTGTTAATAAAAGGAAAAAATAGAAAATGAGTTAGACTACCTCAGCTATTGATCATTACCATTGTTGAATACAAAAGCAGTCGTCCCTCAAGGAAAAATATGAAAATATTGAGTTGGTGCTTTTTTTCAACAAATTTGTTGAAAAAAGGCCACAATAATTATACACTTTTTGTGGCTTTTTTTTCAACAAATTTGATGTAAAAAAGCAACAAAATTATACAATTACTGCAGCCATTTTTCAACAAATTTGTTGAAAAAAAAGCCACAATAATTATGCACCAACCCAATATCAATGTTTGAAAATGTCCAAAAATTTTAATTTTAGGAAGAGTGGCAAAGCTGATGCTGATGATTATGATGATGTTAGTAAAAAAAAAAAAAAATAATCCAGAAAAGCATTAGTTATGAAAGTTAGAGAGGGTCTTTTTTGGGGTGTGGGGTCAAAATGCGTTAGTTATGCAAGAAGCAGAAAATAATAAAAATGGAAAAAATAAAAGGTAAAAAAAACCTGTCCACCAAAAACTTACCTTGGATTGTTCTTCATGAAATAAATTTTCCTAAAAGGAATCAACACGTTGATAATGGAACAAAAGAGCAAGAATAAAAGACAAGACGATGAGGAAACAAGGGCAGATAACTGTAGCAAAATGAACAAGCCCTCTAAAGAAACAACAACACAAAAAATGTAAATATGAATGTACAATATTATTAGTCTGTATTTTTTAGGTGAGGCATGATGTGAATAATTCTGATTTGCATAAAATAACCCTAGACAAGTTGATATGCCATTGAAATCAATATATCAATAAAATGTATTTACGTAAGATATTAAATGAAAAAAAAAATATTTGAAAAAAAATAATGATTAAATATAAAAAAACATAAAATAAACGAAACATTAAAATAAATTTTATGTGTTTATTTGTTGATTTTAACAGCATGTCAACCTATCTAGGGTTATTTCATACTTAGAAGTAAAAGAATCACATTCATTGTACATTCATAATTTTGATTTTTTGGACTGTTGTCCTCATCTTTATTGTGGCATGTATAAACACAACATTTCGGCCACTGTATTCTCCGGCCTTTCTCAGGTGTTTCCTGTGTATCCAAGCATAGTAATGATCCAACCTAGGAAATCATTTTTAATAGCACATTGTAGCGAGATTTTTTTTACCATTAAAATGTGATCATGATCCTATAAAAAAATGGCACATTGTAGCGAGATCATTGTTACCATCAAAATGCAATCATGCTTCTATAAATATTAAATTAGTGTCATTCTCCATCATATACAGCAAGATTACAGAGATTAGTTTAGTTTCTTTGTTTAATGGCATATCAACCTTCATTGGTTAACGCCAAAGCCATCCTTGTAGAAGAATAGTAGTAGTACTATTTAACCCAAAGCTAAGTGTAGAATAATCATACTAAGTCCAATTACCGTCGAATTGGCAAGACAAGACAGCAAGCAGTCGTAACCCAATACGATTCTGGTATGCTGTAAAGACCACTGCAAAGTGGCAGGATTTATGGAGCCTCAGAGGATCATACAAACCAAGCAGCCAATCAGGACTTAGGGAATGGAATCACCCAAATGCATGAGTGGACTGTTCTGAATTCCCATAAGTACTAGTTGTCTTGACACTGGTTCAGTTGTGCTTGGCCAGTCACATTGTTCAAACCAATTGTTGACTGACTTCAATACTAAGGAGATGAGTGAAAGAGATATGAACCTCTTTCAAGAGTATTACTCTAAAAGTGAACATGATAAAGTGACTAGTGTTCAAACTCACTTATTACAATGTCACACTCCAGCACGTTAGTTATTATGCCACAGGGACTCTTCTTATAGAGATTAAAACTTTGGTGGGTCATTTAATGCCGACTAAGTTATGAAATAGATTCGTTGCAATAACTAAGTAAACTCATCGGGGTGGCCTAAAGTCAGTATCAGCCTATCAGCAAGGGAGTCTATCCCTTTTCACTAGCGATAGACCAAGGAGATTGTTTTTTTTTAGTCTGAGGTGGAGCGCCACACCTACCATCAGCTCCTTTACCACACAGATCCCTGTGCTACTCATACAGTGAGTTGGTGAGGGCTGGTATTGAACTAGGAACCTTGTGGTTTCTAGCCGAATGCTCTACCGACTAAGCTAACCTAAAAATAAGATCATCCAGAATTTTACATTTTCCAAAGAATTGGGATTGTATTCAAAAATATGAGTAATTGAACAATAGTTAAAATATATATATATATATATATATACTGCTGTAAATAGACCTCTTAAAAGATTCATTGTAAGGAGAAAAATAAGAAACAAATATTTTTCTTCTTTGTTATACTATAGAAGGGGGTAAAGGGAAAGTAAAACCGAGTTGTTAGCTGACATGTTTCGATCCTCGCTCAACAGAGCTAAATATTGAGGATAATAAAAAATAAAATATCAAGTAAATGGGACAAGTTCAAAAAAAAAAAGAAAAAAAAGAATAAGACAATTTCTCTTTTTTTCCTTTCTTTTTTCTCCTTTTCTATATATATATATATATATGAACTATTGTTCAATTACTCATATTTTTTAGTACAATCCCAATTCTTTTGGAAAATGGAAAATCATGGATGATCTTATTTTTGTGAAAAGTTTTTTCCAAATTACTTGCTTGGTAGTATTATGTTCACACTCTAGTAGTCTATGTTTCATTGTAAATCTCTCTTGGCATATAGTGCATATTGGGGATTCTGTGCCCTCTAGTAAATAATGATGGGTAATGTAGGTACGGCCTATATCAATGGGTTGGTTTGTAATAGTGGGACCAGTTATGTTGGTGTTTTCAGAACACTGGAGCATCAGTCAACTTAAATCCTTTCAAAACACTGTGCAAACAGAAGAAAGAGAGAAAGCACAGGAAGAAGAAAGTGAAAAAGAGAATGTGTATTTACCCAACCCCCCTGCCATGAGCAGAATGTGACACATGGTCAATTTTTAAGTGAAGTACAACTGGTTTGAATTGAGAGTTTTCCTTCTCCTAGACTGGTTGCCTTACTAAAGCTAGAGAATCCAACTGCCCATGGTTTATATAATAGACATCATCTATTATACAGTAAGTAATCATGAAACAGGAATCCAACAAGTTCACAGATCATCTAGTACCATTACTAGTATATATATATATATATATATATATATATATATATACTATAGTGTGGGATTGTCACTGTTTCAGCTTTTACTGGAACAGTGTGCCAAATGCAGTATTATTGGTAGAGTGCTCAATATAAAATAGAGCTGTTATATAATATAATAAAATAGATATATAAAGGTTTTACATATCTAATTATTTGGTGACAAAGGAACAGTCACAACCATTTTGTTTTCATGCGTCAATAGTTCACCTGATGATTGTTGACGCATGAAACCAAAATGGTTGTGACTGTTCCTTTGTCACCAAATAAATAGATATGTAAAACCTTTATATATTTATTATATATATAAAACCCAGTAGAGCTCTCTAGGGGCAACTTGAATTAACTTTCACTGCCAGCATAAAGCAATGATCATCTGTTGTTTACAGACTGGATCTCTTTGGTAATCGTAAAATGTATAAACAAATGTATGTATTTAATAGTTTAAACACCGCCCCTTAACGACAGCTCTCAAATGGCTGAGTGGTTAACGAATCGGGCTGAGGAAAAGTCAGTCAGGTTTCGCTCCTAGTCAGAGGTAGTTGCTGTGTCTAGCCATACTGAAGAGACGTGAAACATTGAAACACAGTGTCTGTAGATGACTTATATATATAACACAACATCTAACGGATACAAGCGCCATAATGCAACACTTAAAATCACATTCATGCCCCCCCCTCTAATTACTGGGAAATTTTAACTGAAAATACACTTATACTGTACAAAGAAAAAAAAAAAAAAAACTTCAAATACTCAAAGCCTTATACATTAAACAAAAAAAAACACCTTAAACAAGATAAACCTCGAAACCAGTCAACATGTTCTCAAATGCCTATAATTTCCCGCCAATTCTCCTCCCACCATTCCCCATAACATTCTTATAAAATTGTGAGCCCCTCCTCCTACTAATTCCTACTGCTACTGTTTGTTTAAAAAGAAACAATGGAAACATTTCTCCAATTCCACACCTGATGATGGCACTCATGGTAAAACGTTTAGTAGATTCATACACCAACTCCATCTGGATATTAAAATGATGGCCAGAGAGTTAGAAAGGATCGAACAAAAACTCATCAGACAAGAATTGTCCATTGAGTTCAACAAAACATATATATATATATATATATATATGATATGTGGTTTGAATTCAGTAGGTGCCCATAGGAGAACATCACTTATGAGTTAATCCTTGCTTCTCAAGCAGTATCCAGCATATATTGTTCTTCTTACTCTGATAGTTTGTGTGATGGGGGCAAGTGGCCATACAGCTGCTTTCTAATAAGGTGCTGCTTCCAGGGTTTGATAAAGACAGCATGCAGCATCCTTGCATAGTTCTCATCTAGCTTTTTCTCTAAACGCTTCATTAGAGTCCAAGTGTTTCAGCCATACAGCATCACTGACACAGCTATAGCTTCAAATAATTCTTGCTTTATCTTATTATACAGACTGGTCTGCGATGTTTTCAAAGTTGAATATATAATAGCTGATTTTAAGGCAGTTTTTTTTACACTGAATCCAAAAATCATACTCATTTTTTTAAATCAGATCAAATTCTTAAGATACAAGCTCTTACTTGAACTGTATAGAACAGTATTATAACTCTATTTATTTTTGACAAGTAGATTTGGTTTGGTTTGTTTTGTTTTACAGCATATCAACCTCAGTGGGTCATTTAATGCCAATAAAGTTTTGAAATAAATCAATTCTTAATGGATAATACAATTTTTTTTATAAATACATTTTTCTATTTAACCCATAGATGGGACCCTAACAGGTACTACCACTCCGGGTCAGAGTGGACCAGGGAGCAATGGTGATGAAGGGGTGCTCCACATTCCCCAAACCTCCAAAACTGGAACCTCACCATCAGATAGAGTTTAACGTCATTCCCAGGATATGTAGACCCGCAGCCACCGCCTTCTAGCACCCATATGATAAAAAGGGGTTGGGGCTTGCCATAAGGGCAATAGAGTTGGGAAAATCATATAGGTGCTAGGGTTGACAAGTAGAGTCCACAGGCTTTTGAATAAGTGTTATTATTGTGTACAACTTGTGAAGTATTCAATCACACCTTAAAAACCAGACCTGACCAAACACAATGAATGGTATTTTTGAATTCAGCATAAAATGGCAATCACTTTGTAAACCTTTGACCTTTGGAAAAAAATCTTTTAACGCAGGCCAGTGTAATCTGTCTATAGCAGTCCATGTCTTTCTTATGCGTATATACACATCATTTCTGTAGATGGGATATTACTACCTAGGTATGTAAACTGAAGTTTGAGTATCTAAGAAATGGTCCTGTTACATGTAGCACGTCTATGGGCAACACTTCAAACTGTTTACTAAGTTGTTTTTTTTTCCATTTTAACAACAAAAAGGGGAAAATGACAAAACATTGGGAACTTTCGACTCACCTCTTGGTATTTCTCTTGCAACAAATTATATTGCTGCTCTGAGTTTTTCAATTGAATCTGTGTTTTCTCTAACTGAAAATAAAATAGCAAGGGAAAGACAGAATTTGTTGAAAGGAAAAAGTGAGAGTGATAATCCAAATATTAGGGGGTACCAAAAGTAGTTTTCTTTTTTACACACTTTTATTCTAAAATTTATCTCATTCACATATCCCAAGTATATGTATAAATAGTACTTCAAGTTAAGTTCTTGCGTATGTTTCTAAATTAGTTGGTCAAGAATTAAGAAAAAAAATTCTTTTAAGAACAAAATTTTTTTTCCGGACTCATACGATTCATGAAATAAATATATGTAAAAAGTATTTAAAGTTTCAAAAATTCAAAATTCAAACAAACTAAGATTAACAAGTTTTCTTACTTACGTAAGTAAGAAGAACTGTTAATCTTAGTTTTTTTTTTTTGATTTTTGAATTTTTTAATACTTTTTACATATATTTATTTCATGCATCTTATGAGATCAGTAAAAAAAAAAAATTGTTCTTAAAAGAATGTTTTTTCTTAGAAATTTTTTTTTATAAATAGTACTTGTAATAGTAGTAGTAAAAGATTTTTTTTTTTAAAGTTAACCTTATCATCACTAATAACAACTGACTTAAAAGAAGAAAAAAACAATGTAAAAGCAATTATTAATAGTACACGGGTCATTCAGGAGAATTTTTTTTGAAAAAAAGCTAAATAAAATTTTTTTCAGAATTTTTTTCCATAAATATAAATTCTGCACTGTTTGGAATTGATTTACAGCAAGAATATTTGTTTTAAGGCTATTCAAAATGGCGACAAATCAAACAGAGTCCCCCAGAGGTCTGTCTGTTGTATAGTATTCTAAAATTAATGTGTACTTATCTTGTATTTCTTTGATAGTTCTGGGTAGTTGTCATGGCTGTTATCTCATCTTCTTACTTACTTTCTTCATGGTGCTATTATATTTGTCTATTGGTCAATCCTCTGCTATCTTCTATATTAGCTTGTGCTGGATCTGTCTATCTCTGGGCTGGGCTGGGATGGTGGCTGGATTTCTTAATTAGCTGGATCTTCTGTTATTCTGGATCTGACCTGGGACATCCTGTGTTATTACTGTTTTTAATTAACAACACAACACAGTGTCTTCTCGTAGCAGTAACTTCACTCTCA
Organism: Doryteuthis pealeii; assembly: GCA_023376005.1. Taxonomy (NCBI): domain Eukaryota; kingdom Metazoa; phylum Mollusca; class Cephalopoda; order Myopsida; family Loliginidae; genus Doryteuthis; species Doryteuthis pealeii. Next base: position 34,202,739 of record CM042171.1, read on the forward strand.
CACCTCGTTCTTCGTGACTAGATTGCTGCTCCCCTGGCAAATAAATGAGCTCCTTTTATATCGTAGGTGTAATTTGCATAGGCCATGCTCACGCCACGAATGAGACATAACGAGACCACACCTTACAAATTCGCTCGTCAACGGCGACCATGCTTCTTCAGCTAAATTCAGGCAGAACCTGACAAGCTAAGCAGATGCGTTTTGCCGGAGGTAAGTAAGCTTGTTCATTACAACTTTCTTTTTGTTTCAAGGTCATATTTTATTTTTATGAATCCCAGACCAACAAACAAACACACAGAGATTTAAGCTAATGACACGAGAGACGCCATACTTTCCTAGCTACTTTTCACACAGCTCGCACTGGCGAACCGGAAGAGAGGTCAAACACAAGAAAACCATGTGAAATTTACAGAAGAATGTGTTTAAAAAATGTTACAAAATGAGCCAAACATGGGTTTGCTACTACAAGTTGAAAAGACTCGAAAAGTGAGTGGAAAGACACTGACTGTTTAGTAAAGAAAAAATTCCTGACACAGTGGTCAGTAAAGAAGGTCATGCTGACAGTCTTCTGGGACATGAAAGGACCCATCACTATTAATTTCCTTGAAAATGGTGCAACTGTTTGATTTGCCACCATTTTGAATAGCCTCAAAATAATTATTTTTGCAAGATTAAAACAATTTTTCCTATAAACCAATTCCAAACAATACAGAGTTTACATTCATTGAAAAAAAATTCTGAAATAAAAAATATCATTTTGCTTTCCTCAAAAAAAGAAAATCACCATATTTATTGAACGACCCTCGAAATAGACTAATGAAAAATAGAATTGCAACACTTTAATGCTAATACCTATTTTAATGAGAGTATCATCATCATTAGGTCGTACAGACAGCACGAATCTCCATAACACTTCCTTGCCACCCATCCCTATCCACCATCGCTCCTGGAAGGTCCTCTGCACACTATCCAGTATCCAAGCAGAGCTGATCAATGTAAATTTTTGTTGCCCAACCTACACTGGTGTGCTCATATGTAGGCGCCCCCAGGAGAACACTTATAAGCCTGCCTTTGCTTTTCCAGCATGTCTTGTTTGTCTTACCCGGATGGTTTGTGTGCTCTTTTGTGAGATGGTGCTTCAAGTTTTGTTTAGGACAGCACACAGAATCCTTGTATGGTTTTCATCTCACTTTTTCTCCAAGCATTAGAGTCCAAGTGGTGTAGCCATACTGTAGCACTGACACAGCTACAGCTTGGAAGAATTTTTGTCAAGAGATTAGATCAACCTGTGTATAATATGTGCATGGATGTCTGATTATTGTTGATACACCCCTTACTTTGGGATCAGTTTACATATTGATATATACATATATATATTTAAAAATTGAATAGGAATTGAATCTGACAATATGAGGAAAAATGAGTAAAGAAAAGAAATGTAGATGGATAAAAAATGAATTTAATCAATATCACTTACACATGTGTTTCGGTCAGTTTATCAAAATGTATAAAGATTACGCTATTATTATTATTAAATTAATCAGATGAAATTGAAATAATGATAATAATAATAATAATAGGAAAAATGTAAAAATACTCCGTACACAGAAAGATTTTTTACGACCTTCATCAGAGTGAATTTTTATTAAAAAAAAAAAAAATTCACTCTGATGAAGGTCGTAAAAAATCTTTCTGTGTACGGAATAATTTTACATTTTTCCTATTATTATTATTATTATCATTATTTCAATTTTATCTGATTATTTTAATAATAATAATAGCGTAATCCGTATACATTTTGATAAACTGACCGAAACACATGTGTAAGTGATATCGATTAAAGTGATATCAATTAAATTCATTTTTTATCCATCTACATTTCTTTTCTTTACTCATTTTTCCTCATATATATATATATATATATATATGTATATATTCCAATGAGTGTGATGAAATCTCCCTAATGATGTAATGATTTACAATTGTAGTAATTGATAGAGTTCAATGTGTCCTCTTAGTACTAGGGTCACAGGCTAAAAAAATATATTTGTAAAAAATAAGGAAGAAAATTTAGATGCTACTATGATGGAGTCATTTATTATTCTTAGAATAATAAATGACTCCACAATATTAGCATTCGATGAAGGTTATTTAGGAATCTATACTTCTTTAAGCCTCCTGAAATAGACCATTATACTTATACACTAAATCTTCTTTATTTTTTCCAAATATATAATATATAATAAGTTTAAAAATCGGCTATTATGCGGTTATGGTACTGTGGCGTTAGTTTCGTAATTGCCTGGGAGAATTGTCTGCCCGGTTTAGTTTGCTGGTGCCCGCTAGGGGGCTATAGTATTTAAGCGCCGGGTTCAAACCCTTTTGGCCTCTTTTCCTGTTCCAGTAACCACGAGACACATGGGCTAGTCACGGTCTATCCCTTCTCGTTGGGGCTTTTGGCCCCACTTACATTACTGTAAGTTCTTCACAGCATGGACTATCCCTAGTTTCATGTCTGTACTTTTTGTATATCTTGTACCATTCATGAATGCGTATTTATCTGTCTTCATGTAACTTTGTTTTACTCATGTACTTTGTATCTCGTCTATATCCATGTGCTGTACTATATTAAATGTCTTGTCTGTTAACCTTCATCGGAGTTATGTATCCAATATGTATAACCTTGCACCTTTCTTACAGTACCATTTCCACTCATAGGTATCTGAATATGTCCATGAGCTTCATCAGACTGCTATCTTTATTGAAATATATATTCATATACCTATGAGTGGAAATGGTACCATAACTGCATAATAGCCGATTTTTAAGCTTTTTTTCTTTACTAATTATATTGCTCTGTTTATAAAAAATTAAACATCGAGCTCTCAAATCAGACCTGAACTCTCTAACATTTTACCGTTGGAAGAAAGGACCAACTTAAAATCATCCTAATACCAAATTACCTGGTATCACACCTACGAATATATATATATATATATATATATATATATATATATTTTTAATTTTTTGGAGGATATGTGCTTAATTGAAATTCATTAATTATTAACTAATTAATTTTCAAAAATTAGGGATTACTTCAATTAGGCACATATCCTCCAAAAATTGTCGGCTAAAAGCCATATCAATAAACACAGAGTTTATTTACGTACTTTCATATATATATATATATATATATATATATATATATATATATATATATATGATGATTTTACATGTAATAGTTGTACATATAATCTTTAGTAAATTGTAATAGATTTTAAAGAGTGTTGCAATTTTATTTTCCATGAATATATTTCAAATAATCTATAAATTTATTTTTCATTCTCTATGAAATAAAAAATTAGTTTTTCAATATTCATATCATAATAAATCAATCAAGTAATAAAATCTAAAAGAAAAAAAAAAAGAAACCTAAATGTAAAAAATATTTTCAAAATCCTAAAATCATCTTCAAGATTACAGAAGAGAGAATAAAAAGAGAAATACCCATGCAAAACATGACAATAAAAAAAGAAAAAAAAGGGATGCATGCTAAAAAATAAGCTAAAGGAATTTTAGAATTATGATAAGGTTCAAAATATCAGGTAATAAGTACGTGCAAAATGGAACGGAATTAGGAAAAGATCTTTAGAAGTTTCAGTATAGCATGAAAAATGATGGAGTTATTAGCAAGCATGGAAACAAGCAAATCTTAAATCCCTTCCCTGTGTGTCCCATAAATTTATTGAGAAATTCATTGTATGGTAACTATATAGAAAATAAATTCATTGTAGATAAATTTATACCAGTAAATTTAACATATGGTAAATTCATACCAGTAAACTCATCATTTGGTAAATTTAAACCAGTAAATTCATCATTTGGTAAATTTAAACCAGTAAATTCATCATATGGTAAATTTAAACCAGTAAATTTATCGTATGGTAAATTTATACTAGTAAATTCATCGTATGGTAAATTTATACCAGTAAATTCATCGTATAGTAAATTTATACCAGTAAATTCATCGTATGGTAAATTTATACCAGTAAATTCATTGTATGGAAAATTTATACCAGTAAATTCATTGTATGGTAAATTTATACCAGTAAATTCATCGTATGGTAAATTTATACCACTAAATTCATCATATGGTTATTTAAACCAGTAAATTCATCATGTTGTAAATTTATACCAGCAAATTCATCATATGGTAAATCTAAAACAGTAAATTCATCATGCCATGAATTTATTCCAGTAAATTAATCATGTGGTAAATTCATACAAGTAAATCTATCATATAGTAAATTTATACCAGTAAATTCATCATATGGTAAATTTATACCAGTAAATTTATCGTGAGGTAACTTTATACTGGTAAATTTATACCGGTAAATTTATCATAAGGGAAATTTATTCCGGTAAATTCATCATATAGTAAATTTATACCAGTAAATTCATCATATAGTAAATTTATACCGTAAATTCATCATATGGTAATTTATACCAGTAAATTCATCATATGGTAAATTTATACCAGTAAATTCATCATATGGTAAATTTATACCAGTAAATTCATCATATGGTAAATTTATACCAGTAAATTCATCATATGGTAAATTTATACATTCATCATCATATAGTAAATTTATTGCAAGTAAATTATTTGTGGCTAAATTCAGAATTTAATCATTGCTTTTAAGAATTTAATAAAAAGAGCTGAAGGGTAAGGTGTTCAGTTCAAGAGCAATTAATCTGAACCAATGAATTTACCTGATATAAATTTACCACACAGTGAATTTACCTAGAATCAATTCCTTGACTTCTTACTGTCCCAATGCAAATAAAAAGAAAATTAATTTGTTAAATTTTGGATTTTTAGTAAGAACAAAAAAGAAAAATTAACAAAAAAAATGAATATTAAAAAAAATGAATAAATAAACATTAAAACTGTTAAATAAGTTTAAAACAAATACAGGTGAGGGACAATGAAGTTATAACATTCAGGTGTCATTCCAATGGCTAATCAAAATCAAATATACTCAAACAACACAGGTGTTCAAAACACAGGTAAGGTGATTTAAAATTTCCATAAAAGTCAGCTTGTTGGAAGAACCAGATATTTTCGATTAAAGTAAAATCCTTGTTTAAAAAAAATATATATATATGTATAACCTCCAAAGTTTAATGACAAAAACATAAAAAAATAAAATAAATAAACAAAATTCAACACATTAAAACAAATTAAACTATCATTCAAATCTTATTATAATTGAGAGTCAGTGTCTGTCTGTAACCGAAACTACATCACTGCTTACATCACAATACCCTCAGGAATTGCGTAATTTTATCAATGAGTATTTAATCTATAGCCAGAATCATTAATACATAGAATAAATTTTATTTGTTAATAATATGAAAATATGATTTAGATTTGTCTCAAAACCACCCATGTTATTAGTGCATTTAAAATTCTTCAATGTGTCTTACATATTACTAAAGGTTTATATAATATATGGTGTGGTTTAATTTGCATACTGGTTTTAACAAAACCGGGTTTAATAAATAATTACTTGGTGTTATTGATCTCTAATATTATTGTTTTATTCTCCAACGTATTAAAATCAATCCTATGAATGATTTTATATAGAAACTAATTAGAATATAATCAAAATAAGTGTTATCTTTTTATATGCATTCTTATTTAATTTTGTTAGACTTTCTAATTTAATATATTTAATTAGGTTAAAACTTAAATACTTATGCCAGGGTGCATATTCTTACTTAAATTATAAACTATATGATAGGGAAGAAAAAATGTATTTTTTGTCTGTAACATTTAAGGGAGATAACTATTAAATACTAGTGATAGAGTACTTTTCATTATTTTTTGATTAGCAAATATATCGAATGTGACCAAACAAGTGACTGGGTTTTGTTTTAATAAAATTAAAATGCTGTTTTTTTTTTTGGTGGGGGGTCTAAGTCAGACAACTTATGCCTATTAAATCTACTACTAAAATCTAGAAAAAGATTTTTGATTTTTTTAATAATTTGACTCATTTTAACCAAAAGGCAAAAGAAAAAGAAAAGAGGTCTTTTTTTTTTGGTTTTTGTCTCTGCTTACCAATTCCTGTAAGTAGACCTGCTGTTTCTTGTATTCCTCTTGTTGAAGTTCTTTCTCTTCTTTGAGTTTTGAAAGAATGTCATCTTTTTCTTTCAATTTCTTTTGTTCATCACGAAGATCATTTTCTTTGCTGCTGATAGCCTGGAAATGAAATTTAGTTTTTAGTGTTTTAGTTGAATAATATGGTAGGAGAGATGCTGATAGGTACACACAAAAATCTAAAAGGACACAGTAAAATCATATCCATGTATCTGTGGTATATTGGTTTTAATAAGAAACGGAAGCACCATTTCAGCTATTGTTTAATAAGAAACGGAAGCACCATTTCAGCCATTGTTCTAGGAAAAAGAAGTATCATTTTCAGCCATGTTTTACTTGTGGTAATAAAAAGATGGAAGTGGTAATTCCACAAACTCTTGTACAACTGGATTACATGTTGTGTTATTTATTCGTTAAGCAAGCTGTGACAGCATCCCAGTATTTTTCTTTTTTCTTCCCTCACTATTTCAAGCTAACTCTAAATACATTTCAATAGTTTCTTAGTAACAATTACACAGGATAGGTTACAAGATAGGGGGTTAGATGGCTTTAGTTGTTTCCCCCCAAAAAAAAACTACATCTAAGAAACTTTAGTTGGGACCCATAAATTTTCCCAGGGACTCATTCAAAGCAAATATGTGTGTCCCAGGATGCACTAAATCAAAAAGCTACCAGCATCACTGAGATGGCATGAATCTTTTATTTGTCTTGTAGTGTAGTTTATTTAAAAGAGAATTCAACCATTTGTTTAAGGAATATTTTATAAAGCCATAATGTTCACCTATTAAAGAAAAAAGGTTTTGTGTCTTATCTGATATTAGCTTATTTACTGCTAAATAAAAAAAAAAGCTTTAAGTGAACATCCTCTAAGTGTGCTAATTCCATAATTTTAGATTTTGGCCTTAAGAGTCCCCTAGCTAATAGAATTTTGGACCCCTTCAATATATAGTGAAGGTGAGTATGATGTTCATTCTATAGTCACCAATTCTAAGAGAATGATAAAAATGGCAATTGTTTTGTCGGTAATTTTCACTTTTAGTTGGCTAAATTCCTAGCAAATAAAGCAATTAGAGTAACCTCCCTTGATTTTCACTTTGAAACAAGCCAGTAGCTATTTTGAAAGTCTCCGTGCAAAATGAACAAAAAAAAAATACAACTGCATGCTTTAACACAAAAATATCATAAAATGTGTTCTTAATGATAATTAAGTTCATTTCAGATAATGCACATGCACAATTTTATGCTAGGAATTTAGCCAACTAAAGGTGAAAATTACCGTTTTGTCTACTTACCTTCACAGTTTGTTGGTACTGAAGCTGCTGAGCACTGAGCTGAAATTGGGCAGCGGATAATTCCTGCTTCACCATATTCAATTCACTGCTAAACACTTCTTGGGCCTCCACCATGTTTTTCTCAAGAGAACTGATTCTACCTGCTTTCTCTTGCAGTTCAGAAGCGAATGTCTTCTCCGATGTCACCAGTCGTTCATTCTCCGCAAGTAGGTGGCTCTTGTCTACATTCAGAGAATCAATGACCGACTGTAGTGTCTCTCGGACAGCTCCTGACTTCTGACTTTCAAGAGAAATACTTTCCAATTCCTGTTGCAGATCTTTCTTGTCCTTCTGCAGACATTCCGATTCCTTCTTTAATTTTTCGGCCTCTTCCTTTAGTTTCTCATTCTCGACAGTCATCTGTTGCTTCTCCTCAAATAACTTGCTCAGCGTTTGATCCAAGCTCTCCTTAATGCTATGTAGGTTATCGACAACTTCCTGGTTTTTCTTAATCTCATCCGAGAGCTGCAGTTCGCTCTCTTCTTTGCTGCACGTATATTCCTGCTCGAGTTCTTCAAATTGAGTCTTCAGCTCAGTATACTCCGCTAGAGCAGCATTTAGCTTTTGATCAACTTCCTCCTTTTGTTGGAGTAAATTGACATTAACTTGATCCATATTTTCCACCTTGCTCTTGTGTTCGTCAAGAATTTTGTTGAGGCTTTCCAATTCCTTCTGGGAGTTTTCCAGATCCAATGTCACTTGCTGAAGACGCTCTTCAAGAACAGTATTTTGACTTTTGGTGCTGGATAGTTCCTCCTCATCTTTTATTTGGTTAATTTTCATTTCTTTTACATATTCCACAAATCTATCAACGGTTTCACCCAGTTCTTTATCACTAAATTGATAACTTGGAAGACTATCCTGCAATGAAAAGTAAAAAATAAGAAAATAGTGGTAATCCTAAAGGTAATGTCTCCTTAATATTTAGAAATCACAGAAACGTTCATTGATTATTGTCATCATTTTAAAGTATGAACATTTATCTTTTTTTCTACATATTTTGGTTGATTAATTTTTTAGTCTTTCTAGAGTATGAATGCATCATTTTTAGTCTTTCTAGAGTATGAATGCATCATTTTTTAGTCTTTCTAGAGTATGAATGCATATTTTTTCTTTCTAGAGTATGAATGCATAATTTTTAGTCTTTCTAGAGTATGAATGCATCATTTTTTAGTCTTTCTAGAGTATGAATGCATCATTTTTTAGTCTTTCTAGAGTATGAATGCATCATTTTTAGTCTTTCTAGAGTATGATTGCATAATTTTTTAGTCTTTCTAGAGTATGATTGCATAATTTTTTAGTCTTTCTAGAGTATGATTCCATAATTTTTAACAGTATTTCAAACTGTCTGAGATTATTTTATCCTTAAAAATTAGAGAATCATGTATATTTAAATATTTGTTTAAGAGTATATTTTTTTGCCTGGCCGACATTAACATTATTAATATCGCAAAAAAAGGCATGGTCGGCCACAAATAGATTATCAGTCATATGGAGGTCCGATCTCCTTGACAAGCTAAAGCAACAGTTCTTCCAGGCTGTGGTTGTGTCGGTGCAGCTATATGGTTGCACCACCTGGACCCTAACAAAGCGTCTTGAGAATAAGATAGATGGGAGCTGCACAAGAACGCTGCGCACAGTCTTGAACAAGTCATGGAAGCAGAACCCCACAAGGAAACAGCTCTACGGTCACCTGCCCCCCATCTCACAAACTATCCGAGTGAGACGGAAAAGACATGCAGGTCACTGCTGGAGAAACAAGGATGAACTCATAAGCGACGTTCTCCTGTGGAAGCCAACACATGGACATGCAAGTGTGGGGCGCCCAGCAAGGACCTACATTGACCAGCTATGTGAAGATGCTGGTTGCTTCACAGAGGAGCTCCCAGGTGCAAATGAATGATAGGGAAGGTTGGCGAAAGATTGTCATGGATATCCGTGCTGCATGCGCGACATGATGATATTTTTTTTAATGATATGTCAAAATTGTTGGATTCTGGGAGCAGATTCAACTAAAAACACAGCAGAATACTGATTACTCAACACGAATCTCTACATAGATCAAATTGGTAGAAATAATTTTCATTAGTTTCATGTGCATTAATAAATGAGAAGAAATAACTTTATATATATATAACTAACTGGTGGTTGACCTTCAGCCACTGCTTTCTAGCACCGTAATAGCATTTTAAAGAGTACAGTCAGGACCTAATCAGATAGGTGCTAGGAGTTGACATGACCAGCTGACTGATCAGGCCTCCATAACTGCCCAAAATGGAGTATTGCAGGTCATGTGACCACTTAGTACTCATATCACAAACGAGATATCCCATAATGCTAGTAGTAATTGAATAATTTCCACAATTTAAAAATTTAAAAAAAAAAACCAATTTAATTTTGACATTTTGGACTGTTGTCCTCATCTTTATTGTAGTATGTATGAACACATTTCAGCTGCTGTATCCTGCTGCTGCTGTCTCAGGTGTTCCATGTGTATCCAAGTAATTTTCTAAATGATCATGATTCTTCTCATGACATATGATAGACGTGCAAAAATAATCACATTATTTGAATAAGATCTTCAAAAGTTCTTTGACCCCTGTTTGATCAGCAAACTATTAAAAATGATTTCCCAGGTTTGGGTCATTGCTATGCTCAGATACACAAGAAACATCTGAGGAAGGCTAGAGGATACAGCAGTCGAAACGCTGTGCTTATATATACTACAATAAAGATGAGGACAACAGTCTGAAACATCAAAATTATTCACATCAAATTTCATCTAAAAAAATACAGACAAATAATAGTTTAAAAAATAGTTTTTAAATGGGCTGAAATGCTATAAAAGAAGCAATAAAAAAATTAATTGGTAATGTAAAAAAAAGTTGTCGTCGGGGTGGCCTAAAGTCGGTATCAGCCAGACAGCAAGAGAGTCTATCCCCTTTTTACTAGCGCTAGACCAAGGAGATTGTTTTTTTAACATCTGAGGTGGAGCGCCACACCTACCATCAGCTCCTAACTTTACCGCACAGATCCCTGTGCTACTCATACACTGAGTGGATGAGGGCTAGTATTGAACCAGGAACCTTGAGGTTCCCAGCTAAACACTACCGACTGAGCAAAACTGGCCATATTATTTTTTAGTAATGTACCATATCCATTTGTTGAATAAAAATTATTTTTTTTGTATCCAAATGTCTTTAACTGACCATTTCTGCCATTGGAGACACTTGGTACTGATATATTCACTTAAAAGATATTTATTAAGCATGGTTTGGTTTGGTTTTACGGCATATCAACCTCGGTGGGTCATTTAATGCCGATAAAGTGTTGAAATAAATCTATTCTTAATGATAATACAATTTTGTTTATTAACTCATGTTTTTCTATTTAACCCATAGATTGGACCCCAACAGGTACTACCACTCCGGGTCAGAGTGGACCAGGGAGCAATGGTGATGAAGGGGTGCTCCACATTGGGTTAAATAGAAAAAAACTGAGTTTAAAATAATGTTTTAAAAACAAATTAATACCCATCAAGAAAGAATAAAACAGTCCAAAACATCAAAATTATTCACATCAAGCTCACATCCATTTAATTGGAAAGCCTTGCATTTTAAGCTTAATTTGCAACCGACAATTAAATTTTACCCCAGAGAGCTCAACCAACAAGGAGTTGGGAGCATATATTTTTTCATCCACAGACACTGTGTTTCGATGTACCACGTCTCCTATATATGAGTTACGGTCGCCTGGTTACTGACAGTTTCTCGCCTATGCGGTCTTTTGACCAAGTGCAGGATTTTAAACGCACTAACATGGGCTGTTTTGAGACAAATCTAACTCAGATTTTTGTAGACAACGGTAATAAATAAGATTTATTCTACATATCAATATTAATGATTTTGACTATAAATAACAAGGGGCCGGTTTAGCTCAGTCGGTAGAGTGTTCGGCTAGAAACCACAAGGTTCCTAGTTCGATATCGGCCCCCGCCAACTCAGCGTATGAGTAGCACAGGGATCTGTGCGGTAAAGTAAGGAGCTGATGGTAGGTGTGGCGCTCCACCTCAGATGTTAAAATAATCTCCTTGGTCTAGCGCTATTGAAAAGGGTATTGTGTTAGTATAACATTCAGTTCTAAGACTAACAATAACAAGAAAGGAATTAATATTTCCTTTAATTCAAACAATTTATTGGCTAGGCATAAAACAACAAACAACAATATAAAGTCCTTCCTGTATATAAAGTTGAGTTTAAGGGACTTACCGACGCGTTGGAGAATATGTCTTAGGGTGGTTTCCTTGAGCCCCTGAATTCGTTGCCTCGTGGTACTGCGGGTGGAATCTGTCTGACCACTTTTCGGATATTGCGCCAAAACTCTGGGCTATCACATGATTGGTATATCCAATCACAGAGCTCTCCCTCACTCACTCTATATACAGGAATAACCATTTTACTGACCCAACAAGGGGATAGACTCCTCGCTGTCTGGCTGATACCGACATAAGGCCGCCCCGACGACAATAAATAACAATACAGATAAATAAAACAAACTTACTTGTGTATCAAGGACAGAGTCCAAGACTTGTTTAAACTGCTGTGATTCATTTTGATATTTTTCAACCAAGTGAGCCTTTTCTTCAACTTGCAGCCGAAAGAAATCCAATTTATCACTCTGTTCTTGAAGCATTCGTTGCAGTTCTTCAATGTCTTTGCAACGTTGCTGTAAATGGTTATTCTCTTCTGACAACAATTGCATTTCCTTCTCATACTTATTCTTCAAGAGTTCCTCTTTAGAACCTTCAGCGCCATCTACTTGCATCTCACCATTCTCAGACTCTTTTGATTGCTCAGATTTTAGCTGTTGAAGTTCAAGTAGAAGGTCTGATTCTCTCTGTTCTAATTCAGCTATCTTAGACAATTTCTCCTCAACTATTCGGTCATGTTCTTTTTCAATTTCATTTAATTTTTCTTGAAGTTCGTGCAGCTTTACTTGCAGATCTTCTCTTTCAAAATCAAGACTCTCTTTCTCTTCCTGAGTGCAGTCGTAATTTTTGCTTAGATCATCGTATCTGGAACAAGATGCATATTTTAAGTTTCTGCATAGTAGATTACATAACAATATCAAAATAGACAAAAATGATTGAACTAGTAAATACAAAACCTATTATTAAATAGCATTCAGACTTAATATTAATTAACAAGAAAAAGAGAACTTGTTAACTGGTAGATTTTGCAGTCCCAGCAGATCACAGGGTACAGATCAAAGAAAATGAAAAGATAGACAAATACCTGGACCTTGCTAAAAATTGAAAAAAACGTGGAATATGAGGGTGAAAGTGATACCAATTGTAATTGGTGCACATGGAACAATCCCCAAAAGCTTAGAAAACAGACTAGAGGAATTAGAAATGAGAGGAAGAATTGAGACCCACCAGACAACAGCATTGTTAAGATCAGCTAGAATACTCAGAAGAGTCCTGGAGACTATAGTGGACTTGTAGGCGACCCCATTCATTATGTAACATACACACACACACACAAGAGATATACAAATAAATGTTAATTGTTAAATTCAAATTTTTTTTTTACACTAAATTACAAAATGATTAGGCTACCGCATTCATTATGTAATATATATATATATATGTGAAGAGAAAAATGAAAGTGAATCCGACGGTATGTAATATAGTGAAAAATTTGAAAAAAACACAGGTTCAAATACAATGAGTGGTATTTATTCAGCCAACACTGCAGTGTTTCAATCTGTTTAGTAGATCTTCTTCAGGGCCTTTGTTGATATAAGGAAAAATAGAAATTTTATCACAGAATTATTAAGGTGATTTTGATCAGTTTGTTTACAATGTTTTGAATGGAAAGTCAGCGTTTCCGGAAATTTATGAGACGCTCAGGACAAACGGTTTTGAAGTCGAATATTTTTTACATTGTGTGTGAGTGTATGTCAGAAAGAGAGAGAGAGAGGGAGAAAGAGAGAGAGCGTGTGTACAGAAATGCAAGCAGATTAATCGTTTTTATATTTGGGCGACTGTGTCTGTGTGTGCATTTGTGTGTGTAAAATATTTATAAGGAACAGCTGACAGGTCTCAGACCTAATATACTAGCTGAAAAGATATTATTATTATTATTATCTCCTTTTGAGTTTTCACATCAGCTAATGCTGATGGTCTTTCACTGGAGTCTGAGTGACAGCAAGTCTCCTCAGGTCTCCAGGACTCTTCTGAGTATTCTGGCAGATTGCAGCAGTGCAGTATTCTGGATGGTCTCAATCTTTCCTCTGATGTCCAGATTTTCCAATCCCTTTGGGACCGTTCCAAGTGCACCAACTACAATTGGTATCACTTTGACTTTCATATTCCATAACTTTTTCAGTTCTCTGGCAAGGTCCAGGTATTTCTCCATATTATTATTATTATTAAAATTTGTCATTCAAAACCGTCATTTATCATATTCTAACCTGATCAATCAATCAATAGTAGACAGACTTACTTTTGTTGCAAAACGCTGTATTTTTCTTTCATTATATTAAGTTTCTGAACCCATGAGGCAACTTCTTGACCCGTCGTAAGTTTTTCCTCTTCCAATTCTTCAATCTTGGTAAGAAGCTCCGAATGGGATTCGCTAACTTCATCCTCAATCGGAGACATGCATTCAGATTCGGTGAATGAGGAAGCGACATCCACTTTGCTCATCAGGCTAGAATCCTGAAAGAAAGAAATATTTACTGTAAAACTTCATTATTTTTCTTTTTGGTAAAAAGATTTCAAAAAGTCTCCACCCTCTCCTAAAAAAATCCTAAGATAATAATAACAAACAGGCTGGTTTAGCTCAGTCAGTAGAACATCTGCTAAGGTTCCAGGTCAGATACCAGTCCTTGCCAACTCAGTGCATGAGTAGCACAGCTTGGGTAATCGGATCTGTGCAGTAAAGCATCTGAAAGTTGATGGTAAGTGTGGCACTCCACCTCAGCAAAAAATAATCTCACTGGTCTAGCACTAGCAAAAAGGGGATAGACTTCCTCACTGTTCAGTTGATATCAACAATAGGCCACTCTGCTGACATAATATACATTAGGTAAGCCCAAAAATGTTCACCCAAAAATCAACAGTTAAAATTTAGAAATTTTAAAAAAAATTTTTTTCTTTTTTTTTTTTGCTAGAAAATTTTTTTTTTTGTGCTAGAAAATTTTATTCTATTTTTGCTAGAAAATCTTTTTTTTTTCTAGAAAATCTTCTTTTTTTTTTGCTAGAAAATTTTGCCCCAAATTTTTTACGCTAAACTACATCTAGTAGTGATGTTCCAATTCTGGAGCTCTGGGAAGTGTAGAGTACTCCTTCATCGCAATTACTCCCAGGTCCACTCAGCCCTGGAGTGGCAATATCTGTTAGGTTCCTATTTATGGGTTAAATAGATTAAAAAATAGTTAAAAAAACATTGAATACCCAACACAAAAGAATCTGCACATAGCTGATTGATGTAAGTTTTGATTGGTCGGCCTACACTGGTGTGTCCATGAGTAGGTGTCCACAGGAAAATGTCACATAAAAGTGTATAAGTTGATTTCTAAAATTTATTAATTCAAAATTTAAGCATGGAACTTTTTTCTCAATATGAGAAAAAAAAAACAAAAAAAAAAACGCTTACATGTTGACTCGTTATACTGAGAAGACTACTCATACTGGACGTTCTGCTTGGAGGATTCCATGTATAATTTCCGGATGTTTTCCTGGAATTTAAAAAAAGAATATTTATTCATTTGTTGATTATTATCATTTACTTTGCAGCCATTAAACTCAATATCAAATTACATCTTATTTATTAAATTTATATCATCTATTAATAATGGAGATCCGCTTCCAGTTTTTGTCTGTAACAAAAATTACGTCACTGCTTACGTCACATTACCCATAACATAGATAAATACACTCAAAATTTGAACATGCAACATTAGACAGTCCTCATTGTTTTTTAAAACAGGTTTTAATAAATACATGACTGGTATTATATATCTATACATAGTTTGTTTTATTTTAATACATATTTAAAGTTTATATTTCAGATTGTTTTATTTTTTAATCCTTTAATGAATTTGATGATTTTACTTACTTAGGGTACAAACTCGCTGACATTGAATTTTTTACTCCCACCCCTCAGGGAATATGCTTCAAAAATCTATTTTTACATCACCCAGAGGGCGTTTTGTATTTTGTACTAGTAATTATAAATAAGGTGAAGTACTCTTCTTTTTTGTCCACATCTCTTATGACCTTTCTCTTACATCCCTTTTTTAAATCTCTCCTGTTAGCACGTTACTACATCAAATTTGCCAAAATAAAATGAAGTGACTTTTATTTTTGATTAGATTTTATCTTTTCTTTCTCCATTCCCACAATGCTTCTTACTTGTGTTGTGATATCTCTTTATAAAAGAAATCACTTGTCAGCACCACTTCTTTTCCCACCAGGAAATTCCATTTGTACTTCTTACTTTATTTTAAACTACAATTTGATAGTTATCTCTCTTCAAAAATTATATTGATCAGAGGGAGTCTAAAATTCTGCCCCCACACTAGTACAGAGATGAAGATTGCTTTATTATTTAAGTTGAGCATTTTAACATTTATTGCGCTAACAAAAATCTTGCTATAATGTGCTTTTTTTTTTTTTTGGGGGGGGGGTCTTTGCTTAATAGCATATCAACCTTTGCAAGTTATTTAATGTCAAATCTATCCTTGTAAAAGAACAGTACTAGTACTATTTAACCAATAGAAGGTGAGGGCATACCTTTCCTAAGGGTATTAATCTGAATGTGAACGTAATAGCCCGATTGGAGTTCTAACTTACTACGATATCACAATCCAGCACTTTAGCTATCACGCCATGGGGACTTCCTCCCAATCAAAGCTTGAACTGTTTTGGTCACATGATATACATGCTGCAAACTAGCATGCACTAAAATATTGCAAAACTTTTGACTCAACCTAGTATATAATTCAGCGCCTTTTCAAAGAACCTTCTTTTACATATATTATAAGTATTGAAGTAAGTCAGTTAGACAGTCAACAATTGGTTTGAGCAATGTGACTGGCCCAGGACAACTGGTATTTATGGGAATTCAGAACAGTCCACCCATGCATTTGGGTGATTCCATTCCCTGAGTCCTGATTGGCTGCTTGGTTTGTAGGATCCTCTGAGGCTCCATAAATCCTGCCACTTTTCAGTGGTCTTTACAGCATCTCAGAATCGTATTCAGTTACGACTGTTTGCCGTCTTGTCTTGCCAATTCGACAGTAATTGGACTTAGCATTCTATAATAAGAAAAAAAAATGTGCAGTTTTGAATTTACCTGGCAAATGATGGCCATGTGTTGTCCAAATCATAACCAGTAGGTATAAGGTCAAAGTTCACATCATTTAGATCATACAAAGCGTTGATGATAATTGAACTATGCTTGTGTTGTAACCATGGAGATGATGGGTGGTACCAATCGCTAAAATAAATTTGAAACAAATTAAATTTAATAACAATTTTAAAATTAAAAATAAACAAAAAGGTAAAAATATATAAATGCTTATTTTAATCAAATAAAATCAAACTACAAAGGTTGGATTGATAAGTATGGTCTCTCACCAAATGACATCAGTTTTAAAAGTTAGTTGGTTAGATTTTATAGCATGTCAACCCTTGTTGGGTTATTTTATGCTGAAGATATTTTGTTTATTCATTCTTGTTGGCTATTCAATTTTTTTTTTTTCAAACTCAATTCTTTTTAAACACATTTTTTAAAATTCATTTTTGATCTATTTAACCCAAGATGGGACCCTAACAGGTACAACCACTCCGAGTCAGAGTGGATCTGGGAGTAAAGGCAATTAAGGGTAATCCACACTATCCAGAGTTCCAGAATTGGAACTTCACAACTAGATAGTTTAACATCATATCCAGAACAATAAGACCCTCAGCCACTGCCTTCTAGTACATATATGATAAAAAGGGTTGGCAGTTTGCTATAAAGACAATATGTTTGGGAGAATCATATAGGTGCTAGGACTTGACATGACCAGCCGATTGATTGGAGGGGGCCTCTCCAACCACCGTCTAACCTAAGTAAGAGCCAAAGTGGAGTGTTGCATGTTATGGACTGCTCAACCACCAGGATTCCATCCTTAAGAATCACAACTAGCAGGTGGCCCCATTGGAGGAGCATTTTGTTGGTCACCATATACATATATATATATATATATATGAAAGTGGGAGAGGGGGTGAGAGAGGGACACGAAAAACATTACCCAATGTGACAGTTTTACATGAGTATCTTACCTAGTTACACGGCCATTAGAAACACACTGTTGAATGGTATCAGCAAGTCTTTTGTGCACAAAGGCAAAACGTATTAATGCCCGACCTTTTCCAATTGATGTTCGATACTGAAAAAGAAAAAGATTTTATAAGATCATTATCAATCACATTCTATCACAGCATTATTAAGATATAAAAATCTACAGAGCACAACATGCTAGTAAAATAAGGAATGAATTCAACTGTATATAGAAAATAGAAAACAAAGTATTCCGAAAAGATGAATCTATTCTTGATGGAGATGTCAACGTTAAAACGTTTTGTTTTTGCAACATTCACCAGGGTTTAAATTGTGTAGAATGTCTGGATGACTTGCGAAAAATGGGAGGATGGTAATTTGTGTGGTGAAAGGGACGTAATCTGGTCTGGCCTGGCCTGGCCTGGCATGAGTTCTGACCCACGTGCAGGTGTTTTGTGATATGATGAGAAGTGTGTTGTGTTCTTTAGAGATATACAGATATGGGATGACAGATTCCAAACTTGTTTGAGTTATCATTGTTAAACCCAAGTGAAATAGATTTAGGGTTAAGACTGTAATAATGTTTAAGTCAGGATGTCTAATTTGTTTCAAGAAGTGTTGATTAGGGAGTGGTGAAATTATGGCTTTATGGGTGTATGTTTGCTAGTAGTGTGGGGGCAGATTAGCTAAATTGAAGGTTTGGTAACTATCTAGGACTACTTTACCTGGAATGGTGAAAAGTATGTGTTGTATATAGGGGGTATATACATGTTGGATGGGAGATGTCCAACATTTTTGTTTAAGTTAGTTTTGTTATACACTAGTGAAAGAGATTTAAGTTAAGGGTAATTCCATGTCAAATCATCCAGAAAAAAGTAAAATTGTCACCCACCTCCTTCAATTTTTCTGAAATTTTGCCCAGGTGTGGACCATGTTAAAGTGAGACAATCTCCAAAATTTGATTCCAAGAATTGGCCAAGTTATGTCAATTTTTAGCTCTCCAATTTTTTTTTGGAGGGTGGGGTGCAGGTGAGACAAAAATTGGTGACTTTTTGTAATCTATTTTTGTCTGTACAATGAGTTCTAGAGCTTGCCCAAGGAATCCAAAAATGCTATCAAAAACGTCTTAAAATCAACCAATTTTAAGTTATTAATGATTTCTGATTTTTTCATAGCAAGATAGGTGGGAAAATCCCAATGTGGCACTGTATCAGTGACAAAAAAAGTATAATGTAAATAATACAATGACAGGGTTTAAACATCTGGCACTGACAAATGTCCAGAACTGAAGCCTCAGATGCAGCTTACCAAGGACACCCTCTTTTTTTGGGGGGAGGGGGTCTTACCCTTCTACAGGGGATACAGTCAGCCGACTCTAAGCCCCACCAACAGGGAAATGTGACAAAAAGGTCTGCTGTACCTATGAAATTACCATTACATATGTTAGCAGAGATAACTCTTTCCTAATGAATAATATCACTCTTTAATAAAAGAGTAGTACAAAGCAATATCATTGACAGGGAAATGATCATGAAGCAAGAAAACAAGATGGTTGCATGAACATGCATGTGTGGACAGTAAATGTCTAAACCATATCAATCCTCCTGTACCATTGTTGATGAGAAATATAAACAAACTAGACAAAATGTGATCTGTTGGGTCACCCATTGAGCTCTAAGTAGATAATTGAGATTAGAGAAAAGTGAGTTTGCAAAGCGAATCAAATTTTTTAAAAATAAATATGGTCGAAGAAAACATTCAAATCATTTTGTAAGATTTCTAAGAAAAGGAATGTTTGACCTAATTCAAGCTACAGGTTGCTACTTATGAAATTTAACATACAAATACATTTCAAATTCTCCCATCTCTCTCTCTCTCTCTCTCTCTCTCTCTACTCTCCAAAAGAAATTAACATATATAACAAGGAGGTAATCAAGATATACATAGAGAAGGGGAAAGTGATAGGCAGAATGTAAAATAAGGGACAGGTCAGTTTTAGACTTAATTGCAAATTACGACTAATTAGAACCAATTAAAATGGAATTTTTTTCAAACATAACTCAATCCTAAAAGTAAGGAATAATTTAGTATAACTTTCGTGTGATTAAACTAAACAATAAAAAAGCCTTTAGGAGACAAATGTTGATTCACTCAGCTTTAGTATAATAATAGTTATTGTTGAGTTAAAAATACACTTAACAGTTTTGTATTATTATTTGTTGTTCCTAACATTATTAATAATTTGAAGTGTTGTTTCTAATGAAATGCCAAAGGATGTAGAGTATGGTTTTCAGCCTGGTTGTCCAGGGGTGGGGGTGCTTTGACATCCTCACACCTGGCAGGTAAGAGGCAAATAGTTTTTTTATCAACTAATTGAAGGATTCCATTTCTCAACTAGCAAACAACAAACAATTTGAAAAGATTTAGAAATTGTCAAACTTACCTCTTTAAGAGATTTCACATACTTCAGACCATCTTTAAGTCCTTTACTGGAACCAAGGCACTCACAGAAATATTCCCAGTAACTTTTTCTACGTCCCATAATGCTAATGTGATCTTAAAAACAAAAGGATAAACATAAGTGCCTTACTCACCATTTACAATCCAATTTGAACATAAACAAAATATAGATCACCTTTACACTTGTAATGACAAAACACAAATGATGTTTTGACTCTTTTTCTTTCATCTTTTTTTCTGTTGCTTCTTATCACGGTTCTTGGATTGTCATTTTAATATAAAAAACAAAACAAAGAAAGAAAAGAAACACTCATCTCTAATAATAAATGCAAATGTCAGGGTATCAATGTTTCCCATTTTTTTTCAACTTTATTCCAAGAGGCCATAGCCCAACATATCATACCATTTTGGAACCAGGTTGACTCCGTCAGCAAATTAAAGACATTCCAGATAAAATCTGGACCTGCAATCCTGAAATTTTGGATCAGTGTATCAATGTTTCCCATTTTTTTTCAACTTTATTCCAAGATGCCATAGCCCAACATATCATACCATTTTGGAATCAGGTTGACTCTGTGAGCAAATTAAAGACATTCCAGATAAAATCTGGACCTGCAATCCTGAAATTTTGGATCAGTGTATCAATGTTTCCCATTTTTTTCAACTTTATTCCAAGAGGCCATAGCCCAACATATCATACCATTTTGGAACCAGGTTGACTCTGTGAGCAAATTAAAGACATTCCAGATCAAATCTGGACCTGCAATCCTGAAATTTTGGATCAGTGTATCAATGTTTCCCATTTTTTTCAACTTTATTCCAAGAGGCCA
>CM042171.1:34228862-34251662 GCA_023376005.1 Doryteuthis pealeii
TAACAAGTCTCATTAAGTTATAGGTAAAAGAATAAATTTTTATGGGGCACATCTTACAAGTTTACTCAACAGTCATTCCGCCCTGTTGGCTGGGGCATTAGAATGCGTCGGCTGCACCTCTGCAGAGGGGTAAGACTCCCCCAATGGGGCCACCTGTTGGCCGTGGGTGGCGACCCGTGATGCTTACGGATAGAGCCCAGATGGATGAGCAGTTCATGACTTGCAATACTCCACTTTGGCCCTATCTTGAGCTAGACGGGCGGTCGGAGAGGCCCCCTCCAATCAATCGGCTGGTCACGTCTAGCCCTAGCACCTATATGATTTTCCCAACCCTATTGCCCTTATGGCAAGCCCCAACCCCTTTTTATTATATAGGTGCTAGAAGGCGGTGGCTGCAGGTCTACATGTCCTGGGAATGACGTTAAACTCTATCTGATGGTGAGGTTCCAGTTGGAGGTTTGGGGAATGTGGAGCACCCCTTCATCACCATTGCTCCCTGGTCCACTCTGACCCGGAGTGGTAGTACCTGTTAGGGTCCCATCTATGGGTTAAATAGAAAAATGTATTTATAAAAAATTGTATTATCCATTAAGAATTGATTTATTTCAAAACTTTATCGGCATTAAATGACCCACTGAGGTTGATATGCCGTAAAACAAAACAAAACAAACAAAAATCAATGGTCATTATGTCTTACCTAAAAGATCTTGCTTGATCCTCTCAATAGATGGTTTATTGACCAACTTTGGATACATGAGTGTATCCATTTGGTCTGTTGCATTTGGCTTCTGAAAAGATAAACAAAAATTAGACAAGTTAATAAATTTTGAATAACACTCAAATAAAACAGGAAAAAAATACAAACAGGAGATGAAGAATACAAGCTCAATTTCAAAGATTATACATTGGCACTTTCACCATTATTAATGAGTTTGGTTCTCACTGGGCGCACCACACTTCTGGCCTTGTGTCACATCTAAGCTAAGCTTAGTAAATAACTATATACACCTAAATGGGTAACGAACAGAGCTACCAGATATTGTCTGGAATTTAAGTTAAAAAATAAATCTCTTATCTATATTTATATAGAGATTAATAAAAACTATCTATTATTATACTAAAGCTGAGTGAATCAATGTTTTTTTCTAAAGGCTTTTCTTCCCGTTTAGTTTAATGACACAAAATTCATATCAAAATATTCCTTAGTTTTAGGATTAAGTTATGTTTGAAAAAAATCCATTTTAATTGGTTCTAATTAGTCATAATTTGCAATTCAGTCAAAAACTGACCCATCTCTTACTCACATTCTACCTGTCACTTTTCCCCTCTCTATGTATATCTTGATCACCTCCTCATTATGTATCTTAGTTTCTCAGTGAGTGTAGAGAGAGAGAGAGAGAAAGAGATTGGAGAGTGTGAAACCTATTTGTAGCCAGCCTGAAGCTTCAAATCTTGGCTCTCAATAAATCTAAATTAGATCAATCCCCAAAATTTGAGTTTCCAATTCCAAAAATTGGTGGAATAATGTTGATAAATTTGGTGGGGTTTGTGAAAAATGTCAACTTTTTGTAATCTATTTTTGTCTGTAAATGAGTTCTAGATCTCCCTTACTCCTATAACTTAGTTTATAAAAATACTTTTGTCCAAGGAATCCAGAAAAGCTATCAAAAAAGTATTAAAGTTAACCAATTTTAAATTATTGATGATTTCTGATTTTTTCATAGCAAGATCAATATCCCAATGTGGCATGAATCTATGACAAAAAAAATTTTCTATTATTATTTCACATATATTGAACATTATTTTTACCAAAAAGATAGTTTGGTTTTTACTCAGAACTGAAGCTACAACATCAGTAAAAATTTTGCAAATCATAAATCATTAATAACTTAAAATTGGTTAATTTTAAGACTGTTTTGGGTTCCTTGGACAAAAATGCTTTTATAAACCAACTTTTAGGAGTAGGAAAGCTCTAGAACTTATTTTACAGACAAAAATAGATTACAAAAAGTTGCCAGTTTTCACAACCTCCCCCCTCCCAAATTTGGAGAGCTAGAAATGTACATAACTCCATCAATTTTTTGAATGGAAGCTCAAATTTTGGAGATTATCTAACTTTAACATAGTCCACACCTAAGAAAAATTGAAGTGCAAATTTTTTCAAAATATATATAATTTATATGGTGTAATGAGTTTTAAAAAATGTGTTTAAAAAAATTAAGTTTGAAAAAAAATAAAGATTAAATACCCAACCAGAAAGAAAAAAACAAAGTGACTTCAACATAAAATAACCCAACAAGGGTTTACATGCCATAAAATCCAACCAACGAAACCAAACCAAATCAGGCATCACACCCTTTTTACCACCAGTAAGTGAGTCTAACCCTAACCATAGTTCCATTACCTTATAATATTTTTCATGGAGGTGTGTCGATTAATGGTTAGAGTCATAGGAAATGGACTTATCGACCCAAGTTCACATCCTGGACACGGCTGTTTGCATTTCACATAGTGCTAATACCCTTGGGAAAGGTATGCATCCAACTACTCTCCCTCCAACTATAGGTAAATCGTAGAGTAAACTGTGCTTTTTAACCTTTGCTAGGTAACCAGTCTAGGAGAAGGAAAACTCTGAATTCAAACCTGTTAAATTCCACTGATAAAATTGACCTTGTGTCACTTCCTGTTCATATAAAGGGGTTTATCTTATTATAATGGAGAATCGGTGTCTGTCTGTAACCGAAACTACGTCACTACTTATGTCACAATACCCTCAGGAATTGCGTAAGTTTGTCAATGCGTATTTAATCTATAGTCAATATCATTGTTACATAGAATAAATCTTAATTATTAACGGGGTCATTATGAAAATCTGAGTTAGATTTGCCTCAAAATAGCCCATGTTATTAATGCATTTAAAATCCTGCAATGTATCTTATATATCACTAATAAATAAACATTTACATAATATATGGTGTGGTTAATTTGTGTACTAGTTTTAACAAAACCAGGTTTAGTAAATAATTACTTGGTGTTATTGATCTCTAATATTATTGTTTTATTTTCCAACATGTTAAAATCAATCATTTGAAGGTTTTTATATAGAAACCAATTAACATATAATTATAATAAGTGTAATCTTTTTAAATGCATTCTTATTTAATTTCGTTAGTCTTTCTAATTTAATATATTTCATAAGATTAAAACTTAAATACTTATGCCCAGCAGATAGCACATATTCTGACTAGTATGCATGATATTTTTCAGTGTTATTTCATCATTGCATCCACCTAGAAATCCTGATATTTCAAATATGTTAGCAATTTCCTCTTACATCAAATATAATTGCCTTATTCTTAATGAACGTCTTAATTTGATTGCCATTCCAACACACAATTCATCAACTTTACAAATCTGTGACAGAACGAGAATGGAAAAAGAGCAAGACATTGTCTTGCCTGTAGGGATCGAACCCGCATCCTCCCGCATGCAAAAATAAATGCGAGTTAGGCACTAAGGACGGATGCGAGGTTCGACTGATGTGCCCGGATGTTTGGGTAATATGTCCATAAATAACCAAAGCGAGTAGAGTGTGGGCAGAGAAGCATTCGGCTTACGTGAGACGGCAGTCAGAAGAGATTATTTTGAGGACAACGGATTTTCAGCTGCTGGTCTAAGACGAAGACTGTGTTGACCAAAAGAAAGTTTGGCCTGCGAGAAGACGGTGAACTCGCTTCTTTTTCGTCCCCCCCCCCTCAGCAGGAATTTGTTGACTCAAATATCTATTTTCCCCCCTCTATTTTTCCCCCTTCAACAAAGAAAAGAAATCTCCAACAAAAAACTTTGCAAACCACTTTTCACAGGTTTCATTATTTGCAGTATAAACTTCTCCATAAATTGCACAAATTTTTATTTGGATTTCAGTGGCGTTTTTGTTTGTTTTGCGGCATATCAACCATGGTGGGTCATTTAATGCCGACAAAGTTTTGAAAGATTAGTAGAGATAGTTTGAAACTCAATTTTTTTTTTTTGTAAACAAATTTTCTATTTAACCCATAGCCGGGATCCTAACAGGTACTACAACTCCGGGTCAGTGAACCTGGGAGCAATGGTGATGAAGGGGTGGTCCACATTCCCCAGACTTCCAGAATTGAAACCTCTAGCACATATATGATAAAAAAAGGTTGGGGTTTGCCATAAGGGCAATAGGGTTCAGACAATCATATAGGTGCAAGGCCTTGACATGACCAGCCAATTGATTGGAGGTAGCCTCTCTGACAACCTGTCTAGCAGAAGTAAGGACCAAAGTGGAGTGTTGTATGTCATAGACTGCTCAGCCACCAGTTCCATCCTTGAGCCTCACAGGTTCCACCCACAGCCAACAGGTGGCTCCCATTGGGGGAGTCTTACCCCTCTGCAGAGGTGCAGTCAGTGTATTCTAAAGCCACAGTCGACAAGGCTGAGTGGAGTTATTGATCTCTAATATCATTGTTTTATTTTCCAACATATTAAAATCAATCCTATGAATAATTCTATATAGAAACCAATTGAAATATAATTAAGATAAGTGTAATCTTTTTAAATGCATTCTTATTCAATTTCGTTAGTCTTTCTAATTTAATATTTCATTACATTAAAACTTAAATACTTACACCCAACGGAGAGTGCATATTCTGACTAGTATGTATAATATTTTTCAATCATTGCATCCTAGAACTTCTGGTATTTCAAATATGTTAGCAATCTCCTCCTGTATCATATATCAATGACAGTCAGTATATTCTAAAGCCCCAGCCAACAGGGCTGAGTAGTGTTTTTACTTTTCTTAAAATAAAATACATAATATACTGAAGAAAATGCAGCCTATTTTCAAAAATAGGCCATTTTTTTTTAGAAATGAATATGGACATAACAGCTGTCACAAAATAATGGAAAACAATTTTTTTTTTAATGTGCTTCAAACTAATCACATCTAATGACATCCAAAAACAAAAAGAGAAATAACTTTTGGGGTATACACATACATAGAGGTAAGTGGTGGTGTAATGGTTACTGTTGTAGGAAATGGACACGATGAGACAAGTTCAAATCCTAGCCTAGGTGGTTTGCATTTCCCATAGCGTTTGGGAAAAGGTATGAATCCAGTTATTATCCCTCCAGCTATGGGTAAATCGTAGGGTAGACTAGGCTCTTTAACTTTGGTTAGGTAACCAGTCTAGGAGAAGGAAAAGTCTGAATTCAAACCTGTTAAACTCTGCTTAAGAAATCAACCTTGTGTCACATCCTGCTCGTGCAGGGGTTTGGTAAACATATATACACATACATATATACATATACACACATACATACACATATTTTTGGAGGATATGTGCTTAATTGAAATACCTAATTTTGAAAATTAATTAGTTAATAATTAATGAATTTAGGCGGGCATATATGTCCAAACGTAAGGCTAAACAAATCGAGAAAATGTTTAGCCTTACATTTGAACATATATGCCTGCCTAAATTCATTAATTATTAACTAATTAATTTTCAAAATTAGGTATGACTTCAATTAAGCACATATCCTCCAAAAATTGTCAGCTAAAAGCCATATCAAATAAACACATTGTTTGTTTATTTACTCTCATACACATATATATATACATTAATATACACACACATATACACTATACACCCATATATATATATATATATATATATATATATATATATATAGAGAGAGAGAGAGAGAGAGAGAGAGAGAGAGAGAGAGAGATTCACTTAGCACATACATTCCTTAAGATAATTCAATTGTGAAATGACACAATTATAATTATACTTACTCAATTTTTTTATTGATTTTATCACCACACACAAACACTTACACACACACACACACACACACACACACACACACACACACCTCTATACACAGACACACATGCACACCCACACCCCAATTCTTAGATACTAATTCATAAATATAAAAAGGAGAGGGGGTTGGCACAACAGACCAAAATTGCCTAATGTAAAAGCCACATGCAATAAAGTTCAAATGTTTTGGGGTTTTTTTTATATCAAAGGACATCAAACCATTCCTCTTTAATCATTGCTGACCTGACAATTCTTTAATTCACCTGCCACCTAACCATTCCATCTGAAGAACCTGCATCGATCAAATCTAGCAGTAAAATCAAATTCTTCAATATTTTTAGTAAAGATTAGTTGGCGGAGTGGCCTTTTGTCTGTATCAGCTGGATAGCAAGGGAGTCTATCCTCTTTTTCCTAGTGCTAGACCAGGGAGTTTTTTTGGGGGTTTTTTTTTGGTTTTTTCGGGGGGTTTTTTGCTGAGGTGGAATGCCATACCTATCATCAGTTCCCTACTTTACCACACAGACCAAATTACCCAATCTGTGCTATTCATGCACTGAGTTGGTGGGGACCAGCATCGAACCTGGAACCTTTTACTGACTGAGCTAAACTGGTCCCTTTTAGTAAACATAAACATTACATTTACGTTTTCATCCAATGAAGAACTAAAAATCTTCAATTGTTTATATTTTTTATATCATTGTAGTTTAAATGAAAGGAAGAATTTTAAAAAAATGGAATGTTGTTTATCTCATGGTAGAAGAAGAAGAGGAAGTGGTGCTAATAAGTGATTTCTTTTATAGAGAGACATCACAGCAAAGTGGAAATAATACTAATAATTGTAAGAAAAGAAAAGATAAAATCCAATCAAAAGTAGAAGTTGATTCCTTTTGTTTCAGCAAATTTAATTTGTTTGTTTGTTTGATTGTTTTGTTTTACGGCATATCAACATCAGTGGGTCATTTAATGCCGATAAAGTTTTGAAATAAATCAATTCTTAATGGATAATACAATTTTTTTATAAATGCATTTCTCTATTTAACCCATAGATGGGACCCTAACAGGTACTACCACTCCGGGTCAGAGTGGACCAGGGAGCAATGGTGATGAAGGGGTGCTCCACATTCCCCAAACCTCCAAAACTGGAACCTCACCATCAGATAGAGTTTAACGTCATTCCCAGGACATGTAGACCTGCAGCCACCGCCTTCTAGCACCCATATGATAAAAAGGGGTTGGGGCTTGCCATAAGGGCAATAGGGTTGGGAAAATCATATAGGTGCTAGGGCTTGATGTGACCAGCCGATTGATCGGAGGGGGCCTCTCCGACCGCCCGTCTAGCCCAAGATAGGGCCAAAGTGGAGTATTGCATGTCATGAACTGCTCATCCACCTGGGCTCTATCCTTAAGCATCACGGTTGCCACCCACGGCCAACAGGTGGCTCCATTGGGGGAGTCTTACCCCTCTGCAGAGGTGCAGTCGGTGCATTCTAACGCCCCTGCCGACAGGGCGGTCAGCAAATTTAATGTAGTAATGTGCTAGCAGGAGAGATTTAAAAAGGAATGTAAGAGAAAATTTATGAGATGTGGATGAAAAAGGAAATTTGTGAATAAGCAAGGACAAGGGAGATACTAGGAGAAGCAGAGGTGCTTTGAACAACCAAACCTCACCTACTTCAACCCACATTTTGTGTATATATATATGTATGTGCATTTAAAATCCTGCAAGGTGTCCTATATATCACTAAGAAATAATGGTTTACATAATATATGGCAAATGAGAGCATGTATCCCTGCCCCATAAAATTCTGTTGACTGTTCTTTGAGCCACTTCTTCACTACAGATTTCACTTTCTCGTCACTGGAATGTTTGCCTCTCAGACCCTCTTTCATGGGCTGAATAGAAGATAGTCTGAAGGCCCAAAATCTGGTGAGTATGGAGGATGCAGTAAAGTTGTCCACCCAAATGAGGGGATTTTCTCCCTTGTCCTGATGCTTGTGTGTGGTTGAGCATTGTCATGTTAAAGGAGTCCATTGTCGATTGGCAAGTTGGGTCTTACTCGTCAAATTTTTGCTCTGGATCTCAATGTAGGCCTTAGATTTATAAAAAAACTTCACATGAAATAAAGAAAATGGCATTACTTTTTAACTCATAGATAGATACAAACATCTAGATAGATAGATAGATAAAACATCTAGATAGATAGATATCTGGATAGATAGATAGATAGATAGATACAAACATCTAGATAGATAGATACGAACATCTAGATAGATAGATACGAACATCTAGATAGATAGATAGATAGATAGATAGATAGATACGAACATCTAGATAGATAGATAGATAGATAGATAGATACGAACATCTAGATAGATAGATAGATAGATAGATACGAACATCTAGATAGATACGAACATCTAGATAGATAGATAGATAGATACAACATCTAGATAGATAGATAGATAGATACAGAACATAGATAGATAGATAGATAGATAGATACAAACATCTAGATAGATAGATAGATAGATACAAACATCTAGATAGATAGATAGATAGATACAAACATCTAGATAGATAGATAGATAGATAGATAGATAGATAGATACAAACATCTAGATAGATAGATAGATAGATACAAATAGATAGATAGATAGATAGATACGATAGATCTAGATAGAATATATAGATAGATACGAAATCTAGATAGATATATAGATAGATAGATAGAACATCTAGATAGATATATAGATAGATAGATACAACATCTAGATAGATAGATAGATAGATACAAACATCTAGATAGATAGATAGATAGATACAAAATTAGATAGATAGATAGATAGATACAAACATCTAGATAGATAGATAGATAGATACAAACATCTAGATAGATAGATAGATAGATAGATACAAATATATAGATAGATAGATACGAACATCTAGATAGATATATAGATAGATAGATACGAACATCTAGATAGTTCGTATCTATCTATCTATCTATCTAGATGTTTGTATCTATCTATCTATCTATCTATCTAGATGTTCGTATCTATCTATCTATCTATCTAGATGTTTTGTATCTATCTATCTATCTATCTATCTAGATGTTCGTATCTATCTATCTATCTATCTAGATGTTTGTATCTATCTATCTATCTATCTAGATGTTCGTATCTATCTATCTATCTATCTAGATGTTCGTATCTATCTATCTATCTAGATGTTCGTATCTAACATCTAGATAGATAGATAGATAGATACGAACATCTAGATAGATAGATAGATAGATACGAACATATAGATAGATAGATAGATAGATACGAACATATAGATAGATAGATAGATAGATAGATACGAACAGATAGATAGATAGATAGATACGAACATATAGATAGATAGATAGATAGATACGAACAGATAGATAGATAGATAGATAGATAGATAGATAGATAGATTTTGTTAGGTTTCCTTTTTTTAATGAAAAAAAAAAAACAGGAAAATTTTGCACATGCAAATTAATTTCAAATTAATTATTGGATTTCTATTTTAAGGTAATTAATTATACACATATTATTTCAATTAATCTCAAATTCAGTATCTATGTAAATCCTGGTATAAAGCTAAACTATATCCGGTAGTGAAGCCCCAGTTCTGGAAATCTAGGAAATGTGAAGTTCATTGCCATTATTCCCAGGTCAACTTTGACCTGGAATGACAGTAATTATTAGTATTAGCTAACTTTGTACAAATTATTTGTATAAAGGATAATTACTTGAATCTATCATTGTTTACAAATAATTAGATACTTGAAAGCATATAATTGCTTGAAAAAAAACACTAAAAACCTAAAAGCTGATAATAAAACCAACCTACCAAACGTCTATCCAGCCAGCCAACCAGCCAGCCATTATCTATTCAATTTACCACTGTCATCTTCACCATATATTTCAATGGCTACTACTAATGAAAGCTCAAAGCATAAAAAAAGTTTATGAAACATTATTGCTTTGTTTAACAATATAAAGTAGATATTTAATTGAAAATTTCCCAGACCAAAACCAAAGTTACAACCATTTTATAGAATTCTTTTTCCTATGATATTTTCTCGAGTCACTGAAAAATTAAAAATATAATTTTAAAAAGACTGATAGCGATAATGTCTTTATATCTTATTCAAAGGTAACGTCTTTATATTTTATTCAGAGGTAATGTCTCTGTATTATTCAGCACTAGCAAAAAAAAAAAAAACACCCTCTGGGTGATGTAAAAATAATTTTTTTGAAAAATATTGCCCGGGGAGTGTGTGAAAAATAAAAGATAAAATGTTAAACATTTGTAAAAATTAATTACTTATTTAAAAAGCTCCACTGATATATTTATTTTGTTTTACAACAATAAGGACCTCCAAAACATTTCTAAAAAATTCTGATTTAATAATTCAGACTCTTATCTTTATAGAAAAATAGAAAAATCATACAAGTAAAATATATTTTACATATATATATATATAAATATATATATATATATATATATCCCTGAAATAGTCTTTAATGCAGGATCTCTAAGTCTTTTGTTATTTATTATATATATATATATATTATATATATATATATATATATTCGTATCTGATGAGTTGGGAGAGTTAGACTATTTGTCTAAGCTCCCTGAAATAGACTATAATGCTAAATCTCTAAGTCTTTTGTTATTTCTTTACTTATATATATATATATATATATTTCATAAAATGAAATATGGGGGGGGTCGACCTAGTAAAAAAATATTACCCTATTTTAAGAAAAAACTATCTTAAACAAATTCATCTAAAGGTGAATAAGTATCAAAATTTTTGTGAAAATTTGACTCCTAATTGGTTTTTCATATAATCTTTTTTTTTTTAAATTACTGTGACGTAAGCTGTGACATCGTTTCACATACAGACAAAAAGAGACCGAATCTCCATTATTAATAGATTTGTAAAGTGAGAAAGCTGTAATGAATTGTAATCACATAAATTACAAGAAAGCAGTTTACCACAATTTCAACCCAGACACAAAAAAACGTGAGCAAAATGATAGGTTAAACGTAAAGAGGAAGAGAAAATTGAAAATGATTGCAATTTCAGTTTGTATTCTACAGACCACAATTGTTTTCATTGTTGTTTTATGCTTACCACAGCCAAGAAGAAAAACTTGCTATCATATATCATTTTTTGCCTTGAGGTTAGGGAATTGCATACATTTGTACACTTATATATATATTATTACCAGCGTCACCGGGGTAGTGTGGGGAGAATATATATATATATATATATATATATATATATATATATATATATATATTATTGGAAGCGCGTGGACTAGTGGTTAAAGTCGTGGAAAATGGACTCATCGATTCGAGTTCAATTCCTAGATGAAGCTGTTGGCATTTCACATAGCGCTAATACCCTTGGGAAAGGTATGAATCCATATATTCTCCCTCCAGCTATGGGTTAAATAGTAGGGCAGACTGGGCTCTTCAGCCTTGGGTAGGTAACCAGTCTAGGAGAGGGATTACTCTGAATTCAAAATTCCTGAGGTCGGTCGTTGATCGGGTTTGTGGCAACCCTTGATGCACCAATTCTTTCCTATCAACTGTGCCAAAAAGTGTGGATGGTCCAACACAAGCCTTCACCACTATAAACAAATCACTGTGTGGATGTTCATTGTGTGTATGGACACTCATACGTCGAAAATCGATGGGAGAGTCCATCTTTTTTATATATATATTATATTATATATATATATATATATTATATATTATTACCAGCGTCACCTGGGTAGTGTGGGGAGAAACGCTGTTGTATTGATTTGTTTACTTTTGAGATTTACAAATGCTGGACATTTTTAAATACAATTCCAATGCTATTCTTATGTATATTTTAATTTTTAAATATCTTTGAATGTAAATCAAATCTTCATAATTTTTGCACAGAAAGCAAGAATTGGTGATATCTAATGCGTATATATATTTATCTTGTCATCATTTTATTTTTGTAGTTTTTTCTGAACATAAATACATACATACATACATACGCACCAACTGACCTTTATATATGTACAGATATAGATAGATTATTAGATTAGGAGCCGATTTAGCTCAGTCAGTAGAGTACCCGCCTCGGAATCGCAAGGTTCTGAGTTCGATACCAGCCCCTGCCAACTCAGCGTATGAGTAGCACAGATTGTATAATCTGATCTGTGCGGTAAAGTGGTGAGCTGATGGTAGGTGTGTCGCTCCACCTCAGCAAAAATACTCCCTCTGGTCTAGCGCTAGCGAAAAAGGGATAGACTCACTCACTATCCTGCTGATACTGACAATAGGCCACTCCGACGACTTTACTTTACACACTTATTAGGTTAGAAACAGTGATATACAAAACTTATTACTGTACATATTTACTAATAGTTTATATATTTGATACTTTATTGGCATTTGAGACACAGACATTAAAATAATCAAATCTTTATACAAAATTTTATGACATAAATTTATATAAACAGAAACCAAATATTTTATAACAAATAGGTAAACAAAACTGCTGCATGTTCGTATTTATTGAATTTTTTTTTACTGTTGTCCACATCTTTATGGACACATGGCGCAACAGATATAAGGGTTGACCGCCCTGTCGGCTGGGACATTAGACTGCACCTCTGCAGAGGGGTAAGACTCCCCCAATGGGGCCACCTGTTGGCCGTGGGTGGCGATCCGTGATGCTTAAGGATAGAGCCCAGGTGGATGAGCAGTTCATGACATGCAATACTCCACTTTGGCCCTATCTTGGGCTAGACGGGCAGTCGGAGAGTTAAATAGAAAAATGTATTTATAAAAAATTGTATTATCATTATATATATATAATTATAACAATTATATGGTTTCAAGTATTCCTATCTAACACCAATAATTTGCAAATAATTATATGGTTTCAAGTATTCCTATCTAACACCAACAATTTGCAAACACAATTATATGGTTTCAAGTATTCCTATCTAACACCAAAATTTTGCAAACAATTATAATGGTTTCAAGTATTCCTATCTAACACAATAATTTGCAAACAATTATATGGTTTCAAGTATTCCTATCTAACACCAATAATTTGCAAACAATTATATGGTTTCAAGTATTCCTATCTAACACCAACAATTTGCAAACAATTATATGGTTTTCAAGTAACTATAATAATAATCCTTAGTAAACAATTATAGTTTTAAATAACTATTTTTAACACAAATAATCTACATACAATTAAATGGTTTCGGCAACATTGATATAATTATACTTAATAAGGATCATTTAGGTGCACACAGTTATGATATCAAGTATTCCTATCTAATACAAATAATCTGCACACAGTTAACTGGTTTCAAGTATTTCCATCCAACATTAATATAATTCTATTTAATAATAATAACCATTTGTTTTGCCACAGTTATATGGTTTCCACATATTCCTAACTCCAATAATTTGCAGACAATTATATTGTTTTGACAAACTAATAATAATCCTTAGTAAACAATTATCGTTTCAAGTAACTATTCTTGATACAAATAATTTGCACATAGTTAAATGGTTTTCAAGCATTCCTAACATAATAATTTCTATTTGATAATAATAATTTTTTAGCACGTAGTTATAACGGTTTTCATAATTTCTATCCAGTTTTCTAATATTTTCAAACAGATCTATATGATCCATCAATGGGACCCTAACTTGGAGTCAGAGTGGACCTGAAAGTAAATGGAATGAAAAAGCACTCCCACACTCCCCAAAGAACTCCAGGACTGAAGCCTCACTACAACAGAGGATACAGTCTGTGTATATTCAATCCCTGTCAACAAGGCAAAAAGTGTTTTTGAGATTAAACAAATAAATATTGTGATGAATAAACTAAAACAATTTGTCTATTTTGAGATTGGCAATCCCCAACCCCTTTTTATCATATGGGGTGCTAGAAGGCAGTGGCTTGCGGGTCTACATGTCCTGGGAATGACGTTAAACTCTATCTGATGGTGAGGTTCCAGTTTTGGAGGTTTGGGGAATGTTAGAGCACCCCCTTCATCACCATTGCTCCCTGGTCCACTCTGACCCGGAGTGGTAGTACCTGTTAGGGTCCATCTATGGGTTAAATAGAAAAATGTTTTTTATAAAAAATTGTTATTATCCATTAAGAATTGATTTATTTTGAAAACTTTATCGGCATTAAATGACCCACTGAGGTTGATATGCCCGTAAAACAAAACAAACCAAACCTATTTGAGATTACAAGCAGACAATAAACAGTGGACAGTATTAAAATCAATAACTAAAAAAGAAATTAGCAAATTATAAGAGAATGAATTATAAATATTTAAAATGACAACAGCCAATTTTATCGAGTAGGATTTAGTTTTAGTTTTCTTTGTTTAATGACATACCAACTTTTGTGGGTTATTTAATACAAAGCCATCCTTATAGAAGAACATTAGTGATACTATTTAACCCATAGCTTGGTAATCAAGTTATATCAGTATCATAAAAATTTTTTGAACTCAATCACATCCCATTGTTTGGTTTTGTTTTTTTTTTTGGGGGGGGGGCAGGTAGATATATCTACTTTATATGGTGGGTTACTGGTTTAAGCTCAGTCGGTAGAGCACTCATCTGGAAAAATCGCAAGGTTTCTTGGTTCGATTACCGGCCCTCGCCAACTCAGCGTTTGAGTAGCACAGGGATCTGTGCAGTAAAGTGAAGAGCTGATGGTAGTTGTGGTGCTCCACCTCAGATGCAAAAACAATCTCCTTGGTCTAGTGCTAATGAAAAGGGATGAACTCCTCGCTGTCTGGCTGATACCAACATTAGGCAACCCCGATGAATTATTATATCGGTTAAACAAAAGAAAGGCTAATTTTTTATACATATTGCAATAATTTTAAATATCTTCTTTGTATGTTGAATTTTTGGTTTTAATCATAAAAAAATAATATGAAGTTAGTTTAATAAAAAAAAATAAGAATAATACTTTATGTACCTATAGCCAGTTTTAGATTAATCTTAAATGTTGTTTACATTCAAAATTATACTCATTCTAAATATTGTTTACATTTATGACTATGCACCAACAATTGTGATGTCATAGACATATTTTACAAAATCCAAATCACTACCCCTGATTGAAAAAAAATTAACCAAAAATCAGGGAATTAAATCCGATTTTAATGAAATTTTTCAAGTGTAAGAAATTTTCATGAATTTAATTATAATGCATCCAGATTTTTTTCTCAGGCTAGTTAATTTTGGCCCCCTCCCCTTTTTTTGGGGGGGTGCAAAGATATCGTGAGAGTTATATATAATTGATACTAAATTTTTCTGTTAAATAAAAGACAAAATACCAATGTGTGAATAAATAGAAAAAAAAAAAAAGTTTAAAATGAAGTCTATTTAAGATTATTTACATTCCACATTAGATCAATTAAATGTTGTTTACATTCAAACGTTAGACCAATGGACTGATTTTAAATATAGTTACATTTCTGTCAATAATTAGCTATAATGATGGATATAGATCTAGTTACAATGAAACCAAAAATAAACAGTTGTTTTTAAAAAAATCTTCAAGTGAATAAAGTAGCCCTAAATAGAAATATGATCTTCAAAAAAAAAAAAGAAAAAAACACTTAACTAATTTGGATAATTAATTAACTGTATTTTGAAAAACAATTTTTTCTTTGTTTTTTATAACTTTTTTGAGTAAAATATAATTTTTTAAAAATAAACACAATTGTTACGGCACTCAACCAGTTTGCCAAGTCAACAGAGTTAAAGTTCAAGTGATTATGGTATAACCTTCTCATTCTCACAGTGATAACTAAGTGAAATTTACACTGTTGTCTTAGGGTCATTCAAGTATGGAAGATTAAAAAACTAACAAAAAAAAAAACACTAACCTGTTCTCTTTTGCCTATCAGCTGTGTCACTCAATTAATAATGGGGTTCGATAAAAGAAGTAAATCAATTCTGTCTTTAACATTCCTTACTATTGCAAAACGTTAGTAAGTAAAAATAATAATAAATACGAAGATGTCAGAAAAATTCCAGGACTGACTGTCACATATAAAATTAATTTTAACATCCAAACTACAACTAAAAGTTATCCTCTTCAAAGTAATCCTCTGGGTCTAATGCACTTTTCCTCCTTCTCTGTCTGCTTACATACACTGCCTGGAAAGGATTCTTCTGGATTCTCCGTAGCTCTGTGGATCAACGGCCTTTTGATGTTGTGCAGCATCTCAAAAACAGGTTCCTTTGATGACCCCCTTAGAACTTGGGGGAAAGACTGGTGTCACAAAAAATTATTTCAAATCCAACTAAACAAACACAAGTTATCGCTCTTCAAAAGTAATCCCTCTGGAGTCTAATGCACTTTCCCATTCCTCTCTGCATAGCTCGCAATACACTCTGGAGGATTGCTTCTAGATTCTCTGTAGCTCTTGTGATCACGGCCTTTTTGATGTTGTGGCACATCCTCAAAACGGGTTCCCATTGTTGACCCCCCTTTTGGGGGAAACTGGGGAAGAGGAAAAAATCACATTGGAGTCAGGTTGAGCACGTAGGGAGGTTGCCCCAACACAGTGAATTTTCTTCTTAGGCAGGAACTCTCAGATACTCAAGCAAGTGTGGGGCAGTGCATTGTCCATTTGAGCACCCATGAGTTGTCCCTACCACAATCTCTCGTCTCTTTTCAACGCACTGCACAGCAGAACAACATCACTGATCTAAACTAACCTTTATTTATGCAGGAGCATAATTAGTTTGTAAAGAATTGAGTATCCCTTGGACACAAACAGAAACCTAAAAGTTGGTTGGAGAGTTTTAGACTGGAAGGACAAATTAAAAAAAACTACGAC
The DNA here is from genome assembly GCA_023376005.1 of Doryteuthis pealeii. NCBI lineage: Eukaryota > Metazoa > Mollusca > Cephalopoda > Myopsida > Loliginidae > Doryteuthis > Doryteuthis pealeii. Next base: position 34,245,653 of record CM042171.1, read on the forward strand.
AATAAATAAAAACATAAAAGTAAAAATGCAGAATATCACATTCAACTAAAAAACTTTGAAAAGAACAACAAGCAAATTAAAGATGGAGAGAAAATAAAATCAAAGATATAAAAGCCAATAAGAGGAAAAGACTTCAAAAAGAATTCCGCAAGCCCTAGAACAAAGCATATCCCAAACAAAAATAGGACCTTCCATGACAACGAAAATAAATTTTAACCACCACAAATTAAGTGAAATCAAGAACAAACCCAAAGTGAACACACAGAGGGCAATGGAACCCAAACTTTTTTGGAGCAATATAAAGGGAGAAAAAAGAAACCAACAAAACATCCAAATGGATAAGTGATCTTAAAAATTAACTGAAGACAATCGAGGAAGGACATGTTGTGAGCATACACATAATTATGCCCAGAGCAAGCACTGAAAAAAAGTAGCAATTCTGGTAAACACGCAGGCCATGATGGCATACATGGATTCTGGTTTAAAAATTCACTTCCGTCCACGAGTAGAGAGACTAACTAAACAGATGCCTACAAGAAACAAACGTAGCTGGAATGGATGACAAAAGGAATAACTATCCTAATTCAGAAAGATCCACAAAAAGGAACGGCATCGCTAGCAATTATACGACCAATAACATGTTTTACTCCCATGATGTGGAACAATGTTACAACGGAGTAGCTAAAAACACATAAGAAAAAATCACAAACACAAAGAAGGGATAATGCAGCCAAGAACAAGTTCATTCAAACCTCCAGAAAAAATTCCTGATATTTTTTTAAAACAAAAGGGAATACTTATGTCCTTTGGTTTTCCGTAGAGTGGAAAAATAATTATTGTAAGTCATTTTTTTAAAATATATTACAAATCTCGGAAAATATGTTGCGCAAAATCTGCGCATATTTTTAAACCCGAAGAACAAGCTTTAAATTTTTCTATCTAAAATGTAAGTTAAAAATGCCGCAATTTTGCGCAACTATTTTCTGAGATTTTATATATATCTAAAAAAATGATTACTATTAATATTTTTCCATCTATGGAAAACCAAAAAGGACATAAGTTATTCCCTTTTGTTTAAAAAATATCATGGAATTTTTTCTGGAGGTTTGAATGAACTGTTCTGTGTGCATATCCTTCTTGTGTTGTTATTTTTTTCTTATGTGTTTTTAGCTACTCCGTGTAACATTTTCCACATCATGGGTAAACATGTTATTGGTCTATAATTGCTAGGGAATGGTTCCTTTTTGTGGATTTTCTGATTAGGATAGTTATTGCCTTTTGTCATCCATTCCAGTACGTTTGTTTCTTGTAGGCATCTGTTTAGTTAGTCTCTCGTGACGGAAGTGAATTTTTTAAAACCAGAATCCATGTAGCCATCATGGCCTGGTGTTTACCAGATTGCTACTTTTTTCAGTGTTGCTCTGAGCATAATTATGTGTATGCTCACAACATGTCCTCCTCGATTTCCTTCAGTTAATTTTTAGATCACTTATCCATTGGATGTTTTGTTGTGTTCTTTTTCTCCCTTATATTGCTCCAAAAAAGTTTGGTTTCCATTGCCTCTGTGTGTTCGTTTGGGTTTGTTCCTTGAATTCATCTAGTTTGTTGTAAATTTATTTTCGTTGTCATGGAAGGTCCTATTTTGTTTGTATTGCTTGTTCTATCTTGGTATCTTTTGAGTCTTCCTTCTATGGCTTTTATATCTTTTGATTTATTCTTCCATCTTAATTTGCTGTTGTCTTTTCAAAGTTGTTTTAGTTGAATGTGTATCTGCATTTTTTACTTTAATGTTTTTAATTTATTGTCGTAGTTTTTTTAATTGTCCTTCAGTCTAAACTCCCACCCAACTTTTAGTTTCTGTTTGTTGCCATAGGATACTCCAATTCTTTTTACAAACTAATTATGCTCCTGCATAAATAAGGTTATTTAGATCAGTGATGTTGTCTGCTGGGCAGTGCGTGAAAAGAGACGAGAGATGTGGTAGGACAACTCATGGGTGCTTCACAATGACAATGCACCGCCCACACTGCCTTGAGTATCTGAGAGTTCCTGGCCTAGAAGAAAATCACTGTGTTGGAGCAACCTCCCTACTTGCTCAACCTGACTCATGTGATTTTTTTCCTCTTCCCTAAGTTCAAGGGGGTCAACAATGGAACCCGTTTTTGAGGATGTGGGGCGTGATCATCAGCCTAGGAATCCTCAGGAGTGTATGCGAGCATGGCAGAAAGGATGGAAAGTGCCTCCAGAGGGATCACTTTGAAGAGGATACCTTGAAATAAATTTTTTGTGACACCAGTCTTCCAGTTCAAGGGGTCATCAAGGAACCTGTTTTGAGGATGTCCACAACATCAAAAGGCCGTGATCACAGAGCTACGGAGAATCCCAGAAGAATCCTTCCCAGAGTGTATGTAAGCATGACAGAGAAGGATGGAAAAGTGCATTAGACTCCAGAGGGATTACTTTGAAGAGGATAACTTGTAGTTTGTAGTTTGGATTTAAAATAAATTTTTGTGACATCAGTCCTGGAATTTTTTCTGACATACTTCGTATTTATATTATTTTTACTTACTAACGTTTTGCAATTAGTAAGGAATGTTAAGAACATAATTTGATTACTTCTTTTATCGACCCCATTATTAATTGGTGACACAGCTGATAGGCAAAAAAGAGAACAGGTTAGTGTTTTTTTTTTTGTTATTTTTAGTCTTCCATACTTGAATGACCCCTAAGACAACAGTGTAAATTTCACTTAGTTATCAGCTGTAGAATGAGGAAGGTTATACCATAATCACTTGAACTTTGAACTCTGTTTGACTGGCAAACTGGTTATGCCGTAAGCAATTGTTTTATTTTTAAAAAATTATATTTTACTCAAAAAAGTTAAAAACAAAGAAAAAATTGTTTCAAAATACAGTTAATTAATTTCAAATTAATTAAGTGTTTTTTTTTTTTTTTTTTTTTTTGAAGATCATATTTCTATTAGGGCTACTTTATCACTGGAAGATTTTTTTAAAAACAACGTTTAATTTTTTGGTTTCATTGTTAACAGAGGCATCCATCATTGAAGTAATTTATTGACAGAAATGTAAACTATATTTAAAATCAGTCCATTTGGTCTAACGTTGAATGTAAACAACATTTAACATTGATCTAATGTGGAATGTAAATAATCTTAAAAATCTTTCATTAAACTTTTTTTTCTTTTATTCACACATTTGGTATTTTGTCTTTTTATTTATACAGAAATTAGTATCAATTATATATAACCTCACCGATATCTTGCACCCCCCCAAAAAGGGGAGGGGCCAAAATTAACTAGCCTGAGAAAAATCAGATGCATTATAAAATTAATTCATTGAAAATCTACACTGAAAATTTCATTAAAATCGGATAATTCCCTGATTTTTGGTAATTTTTTTCAATCAGGGGGTAGTGATTTGATTTTTGTAAAATATGTCTATGACATCACAATTGTTGGTGCATAGTCATAAATGTAAACATATTTAGAATGAGTATAATTTTGAATGTAAACAACATTTAAGATTAATCTAAAACTGGCTATAGGTACATAAAAGTATTATTCTTATTTTTTTTTATTAAACTAACTTCATATTATTTTATGATTAAAACCAAAATTCAACATACAAAGAAGATATTTAAATTATTGCAATATGTATAAAAAATTAGCCTTTCTCTTTTTGTTTAACCATATAATAATTCATCGGGGTTGCCTAATGTTGGTATCAGCCAGACAGCGAGGGAGTCTATCCCCTTTTCATTAGCACTAGACCAAGGAGATTGTTTTTGCATCTGAGGTGGAGCACCACAACTACCATCAGCTCTTCACTTTACTGCACAGATCCCTGTGCTACTCAAACGCTGAGTTGGCGAGGGCCGGTATCGAACCAAGAACCTTGCGATTTCCAGATGAAGTGCTCTACCGACTGAGCTAAACCAGTACCCACCATATAAAGTAGATATATCTACCTGCCCCCCCCCCAAAAAAAAAAACAAAACCAAAACAATGGGATGTGATTGAGTTCAAAAATATTTTTATTGTACTGATATAACTTGATTACCAAGCTATGGGTTAAATAGTATCACTAATGTTCTTCTATAAGGATGGCTTTGGTATTTAAATAACCCACAAAGTTGGTATGTCATTAAACAAGAAAACTAAACTAAATCCTACTCGATAAAATTGGCTGTTGTCATTTATATTATAATTCATTTCTTTATAATTGCTAATTTCTTTTTATTATTGATTTAATACTGTCACTTGTTTATTGTCTGTTGTTAATGTCAAATAGGTTTGGTTTGTTTTTGTTTTACAGCATATCAACTTCAGTGGGTCATTTAATGCCGATAAAGTTTTCAAATAAATCAATTCTTAATGGATAATACAATTTTTTTATAAAAACATTTTTTCTATTAAACCCATAGATGGGACCCTAACAGTACTACCACTCCGGGTCAGAGTGGACCAGGGAAGCAATGGTGATGAAGGGGGTGCTCCACATTCCCAAACCTCCAAAACTGGAACTCACCATCAGATAGAGTTTAACGTCATTCCAGGACATGTAGACCCGCAGCCACCGCCTTCTAGCACCCATATGAAAAAGGGGTTGGGGATTGCCAATCTCAAAATAGACAAATTGTTTTAGTTTATTCATCACAATATTTATTTGTTTAATCTCAAAACACTTTTTGCCTTGTTGACAGGGATTGAAATACACAGACTGTATCCTCTGTTGTAGTGAGGCTTCAGTCCTGGAGTTCTGGGGAGTGGGAGTGCTTCTTCATTCCCATTACTTCAGGTCCACTCTGACTCCAAGTTAGGGTCCCATTGATGGATCATATAGATCTGTTTGAAAATTATTAGAACTGGATAGAAATATAGAAACCGTATAACTAGTGCTAAAAATTATTATTATCAAATAGAATTATTAATGTTAGGAATGCTTGAAACCATTAACTATGTGCAAATTATTTGTATCAAGAATAGTTACTTGAAACGATAATTGTTTACTAAGGATTATTATTAGTTTGTCAAAACAATATAATTGTCTGCAAATTATTTGAGTTAGGAATGTGAAACCATATAACTGTGCAAACAAATGGTTATTATTATTAAATAGAATTATATTAATGTTAGGATGGAAATACTTGAAACCAGTTAACTGTGTGCAGATTATTTGTATTAGATAGGAATACTTGATATCATAACTGTGTGCACCTAAATGATCCTTATTAAGTATAATTATATCAATGTTGCCGAAACCATTTAATTGTATGTAGTTATTTGTGTTAAAAATAGTTATTTAAAACTATAATTGTTTACTAAGGATTATTATTATTAGTTACTTGAAACCATATAATTGGTTTGCAAATTGTTGGTGTTAGTAGGAAACTTGAAACCATATAATTGTTTGCAAATTATTGGTGTTAGATAGGAATACTTGAACCATATAATTGTTTGCAAATTTGTGTTAGATAGGAATACTTGAAACCATATAATTGTTTGCAAATTGTTGGGTTAGATAGGAATACTTGAAACCATATAATTGTTTGCAATTGTTGTGTTAGATAGGAATACTTGAAACCATATAATTATTTGCAAATTATTGGTGTTAGATAGGAATACTTGAAACCTATAATTGTTATAAATATATATATATAATGATATACATTTTTTATAAATACAGTTTTCTATTAAACTCATCCGACCTGCCCGTCTAGCCCAGATAGGGCCAAGTGGCGTAATTGCATGTCATCGAACTGCTTCATCCACCTGGGCTCTATCCTTAGCATCAAACGGATCGCACCCAGCGGTCCAACAGGTCGGCCCATTGGGGGAAGTCTTCCCCCTCTGCAAGTGCAAGTCTAATGTCCAGCGACAGGCGGTCACGCCTTATGATCTGTTCGCCATTTCCATAAAGATGTGGACAAACAGTAAAAAAAAATTCAATAAATACGAAACATGCAGCAGTTTTGTTTACCTATTTGTTTA
>CM042171.1:34251762-34271762 GCA_023376005.1 Doryteuthis pealeii
GCAGATTATTGATAAGCATCAGTCTGACAGAGGAGGTTTTATGATCTCTAACATTGTTTTAATTTCTCAACATTATTAAACAATCTCCATGAAAATTTCTATATATGAAACCAAATTGAAATATTAATTAAGATATATGTGTATATCTTTTTAAATGCATCTTATTCAATTCGTTTTAGTTCTTTTAATTTAATATTTCATTACTTATTAATACTAAATACTTAAACCCAGACGGAGAGTGCATATTTGACTAGTATGTTAATATTTTCAATCATTGGCATGCCTCTAGAACTTCTGGTATTTCAAATATGTTAGCAATGCTCCCTCCTCCTGTAGTCATATATCTAGACAGTCAGTATTTCTAAAGCCCCAGCCAACAGGGCTGAGTAGTGTTATTTACTTTTTTAAAATAAAATACATAATATACTGAAGAAAATGCGAGCCTATTTCAAATAGGGCATGTTTGTATTTAGGAAATGAATAGGATCATAATTTACTGTCACGAAAATTATGGAAAACAAGTTTGTTTTTGTCAATGTGCTTCAAAACTAATCACGATGCTAATGGCATCAAACTAAAAAGAAATGTAACTTTTTGGGGTATACACATACATAGAGGTACTGGTGTAGTTACTGTGTAGAAAGGGAACCAAGGCGATGAGATCTATGGTGTCATGATGATTGTATTCTCTCGCCTAGGTGGTTTGCATTTCCCATAAGCGTTTGGAAAGTTAACCAGTTTATTATTCTCCTCCTTATGCTAGGGTTAAATCTGTAGGGTAAAGACTAGGCTTTCTTTAACTTTGGTTAGTTGTAACCATCTAGGAGAGAATGTTGAAAAGTCTGAATTCAAACCTGTTAAATCTGCTTATGAAATCAATCTCTTGTTGTCACTAGTCCTGCTCCGTGCAGGGGTTTGGTATACACTATATACTACATCATATATACAATAACACACATAGCATAGAGATTGAGGACTATGTGCTATTATTTGTAAAATACCTAGATTTGAAAATTTAATTAGTATAATTATTATGTAATTTTAGGCGTGCGCATGATATGTCAACGTAAGGCTAAACAAATCGAGGAAAATGTTTAGCTCTTACATTTGAACATATATGCCTGCCTAAATTCATTATATTATAACTAATTATTTTCAAAATTAGTATGACTTCATTAAGGCACATGATCCTCCAAATGATGTACAGCGTAAAAGTCCATATTCAATATAAACACATTGTTGTTTATTTCTCGCATACGACAGTTATATAGTAGCTTAATATACATCACATATACAACTAAATATATAGTATATATAATTATATATTATTATAAACGTAGGTGTAGAGAGAGAGAGAGAGTAGAGAGAGAGAGAGAGAGTAGAGGATTCACTTAGCACATACATTTCCTTTAAGAATAATGCAGATTGTGAAATGTACGACAATTATAATTAACTACTCAGTTTTTTTTATTGTGATTTTATCACCACACACAAACACTACACACACACACAGCCAACACACTACAAACACACACAATCTCACTCTCTATAGCACAGACCAGGACAGCACACCCACACCTTCCCAATTCTTTAGCATACTAATCATAAAGGTATAAAAAGGAGAGGGGTTGGCACAGTACAGACAAAATTGCCTCAATGTAAAGCCACATGCAATAAAGTTCAATGGTGTGTTGGGTTATTGTTATATCAAAGGACAGTCAAAACCATTCCTCTTTAAATCTTGCTGACCTGACAATTCTTTAATTCATCTGCCACCCTAACGCTGTCCATCTGAGAAACCCTGCATCGATCAATCTGAGCAAGATAAAATCAAATTCTTCAATTATTTTTAGTAAAGATTAGTTGCGAGTGCTGTATTATTCTTAGTCTGGATAGCAGGGAGTCTATCCTCTTTTTCTCTAGTGCTAGAACCAGGGAGTTTGTTTTGGGGGTTTTTTTTTTGGTTTTTCGGGGTTTTTTGCTGAGGTGGAATGCCATACCTGATCATCAGTCCCTTAACTTTAACCACACAACCAACAAACCTGTTTCAACGTGGTATTCTATGCACTGTTGGTGGTGGACCTTAGCATCGAAGCCTGGAACCTTTTTAATGACTGTGAGCTAACTGGTCCGCTTTAGTAAAGCGCATAAACATTACATTAACGTTTCAATCCATATGAAGAAGCTAAAAATCTTCAAATTGTTTATATTTTTTAATATCATGGTAGGTTTATATATGAAAGGAAGAATTTTAAAGAAAATGGAATTTGTTTCGAATACTCATGGGTATGAAAGAAGAAGAGAGGAAGTGGTGGCTATAAGTGATTTCTTTTATAAGGAGAGACATCGACAGCAAAGTGGAAATAATACTATAATGTATTAGAAGAAAGATAATCTAATCAAAGTAGTATAGGGTTGAGTCCTTGTTGTCACAAGTTAGAGTGTGTCTGTGTTTTGTTTGATTGTGTTTTTTGTTTGAGACACCGGCGAATGACGTTTCAGACAAGTCAGTGTCGTTGAATTGCCGATAAGTTTTGAAATAAACTCAATCTTAGATGGGATGATCTTACACATTTTTTTATAGAATGCATCTTCTCTATTGTAACCCAGTGAATGGGACCCTAACAGGTACGGACCACCCGGGTCAGAGTGGATCTCCAGGGAGCATGGTGATGAAAGGGTGCTCTCAATTCCCACAAGACCGCCAAAACTGGAAACAGCGTACCATCAGAGTAGAGTTTAACGGTGCATTGCCCAGGACATGTAGAACTCGGAGCCACATCGCCTTCTTTAGCAACCCATAGTGATGATGAACAAGGGTGGGCTGGCCATAAGGCAATGGTGGAAAATCATATAGGTGCTTAGGGCTTTGAATGTGACCAGCCGAGTTATCGGAGAGGGGGCCTCTCCGCCCCCGTCTTAGCCCAGATAGGCCAAAGTGGAGTATTTGGCATGTCATGACTGTCTTCATCCATCCTGGCATCTATCCTTAAGCATCAATCGGTTGCCACCCACGGCCCAAACAGAGTGGCTTCCATTGGGGGAGTCGTTACCCCTCTGCAGAGGTGCAGTCGGGTGCGATTCTAACGCCGCCCTGCCGAACAGGGCGGGTCAGACAATTTAATGTAGTAATGTCGCTAGCAGGAGAGATGAAATAAAGGGATAGTAAGAGATAGAATTTATGAGATTGTGGATGAAGAAAGAAAATTTGTGAATAAGCAAGGACCAAGGAGATAGCTAGGAGAGCAGAGGTGCTTTGAACAACAACCTCACCTACTTCAACCCACATTTTGTGTATATATATGATGTAGTTGCATTTAAAATCCATCATGTCCTATAGACACAAGAAATAGAATGGTGTTACATAATGGCAAATGAGAGCATGTACCCTTTGCCCACTAACAGATTCTGTTGTGGACTGTTCTGTTGAGCCACATCTTCACTACAATTTCACGTCTCGCACGGAAGTTAGTGCCTCTCAGACCCTCTTTCCATGGGGCCTGAATAGAAATAGTTCGAAGCCAAATCTTGGTTAGTATGGAGGATGGCAGTAAAGTTGTCCGCCTCCAAATGAAGGGGGAATTGTTCTCCCATTGTCCTGATGCTTGTGTTGTGGTTGAGGCATTGTCATGTTAAAGGAGTCCATTGTCGATTGGCAAGTTGGGTCTGTACTCGTCAAAATTTTTGCTCGGAGCTCAATGTAGGCCTTAAGATTATAAATAAACTTCACATGAATAAAGGAAAATGGCATTACTTTTTAAACTCATAGATAGTGATACAACTCTAGATTGTATTATGATAGATAAAACTAGATAGATAGATATCTGGATAGGATAGAAATAGATAGATACGAACATCTAGATATTGGATAGCATACGAACAGCAGATGTAGAATAGAATACGAACAATCTAGATAGATAGAAGATAGATAGATGATAGATACGAAAAAAAAACATCTAGATAATTAAGGATAGATAGATAGGATGCGAACCATCTAGATAGATAAGATAGAAGTTAGGATACGAAACATCTAGATAGATCAAATCGAGAAGAGTAAGATAAACGACAACTAGAAAAGATAGGATAGATACATAACATCTAGATAGATAGATAGATAGATACAAACATCTAGATAGATATGATAGATAGATACAAAACATCTAGAAGATAGATAGATACATATACATCTAGATAGATCGATAGATAGATACAATACATCTGATTTGAGATAGATAAGATGATACAAACTATCTAAGATAGATAGATAATGATAACACAACATCTAGATAGATGATAGATAGATACAACATCTAGATAGATAGATAAGTATAGATACAATAACAAACATCTGATATGATAGAAGATAGATACAAATATATAGATAAGATAGAATTTACGAACACTCTAGAAGATATAAGTAGAAAGAGACGAACATCTAGATAGATATATAGATAGGAAGATACTTGTAACATCTAGATAGATATATAGATAAGATAGATTTACGAACATCTAGATAGAATAGTATAGATAGATACAACATCTAGGATGATAGGATAGATGAACAACATCTAGATAGATAGATAAGATAGATACAAGACAGCTAGGTTGATTAGGTAGGATAGAGTACCAAACATGTAGATAGATAGATAGAGTAGATAGATACAAATATTAGATAGATAGGATTTCGACATCTAGATAGATATATAGATAAGATAGATACGAACATCTAGATTAGTTCGTATCTACTACTCTATGCTATTCTAAGATGTTTGTATCTTATCTATATCTATCTATCTATCTGATGTTCGACTACAGCACTATTCTAGATGTTTGTATCTATACACTACATCTAGATGTCGTAGTATCTATTCTAGTCTATCCTAGGATGTGTATCTATCATCTATCTATCTAGATGTTCGTATCTATCTATCTAATCTATCTAGATGTTCTATCTATCTTATCTATGCAGATGTTCCCGTATCTAACATCTAGATAGATAGATAGATAGATACGAACATCTAGATAGATAGATAGATAGATACGAACATATAGATAGATAGATAGATAGATACGAACATATAGATAGATAGATAGATAGATAGATAGATATAGATACGATAGATAGATAGATAGATAGATAGATAGATACGAACATATAGATAGATAGATAGATAGATAGATAGATAGATAGATAGATAGATAGATAGATAGATTTTGTTAGGTTTCCTTTTTTTAATAAAAAAAAAAACAGGAAATTTTTGCACATGCAAAATTAAATTTCAACTTAATTATTGGATATTCTATTTTAAGGTAATTAATTATACACATATTATTTCAATTAATCTCAAATTCAGTATCTATGTAAATCCTGGTATAAAGCTAAACTATATCCGGTAGTGAAGCCCCAGTTCTGGAAATCTAGGAAATGTGAAGTTCATTGCCATTATTCCCAGGTCAACTTTGACCTGGAATGACAGTAATTATTAGTATTAGCTAACTTTGTACAAATTATTTGTATAAAGGATAATTACTTGAATCTATCATTGTTTACAAATAATTAGATACTTGAAAGCATATAATTGCTTGAAAAAAAACACTAAAAACCTAAAAGCTGATAATAAAACCAACCTACCAAACGTCCAACCAGCCAGCCATTATCTATTCAATTTACCACTGTCATCTTCACCATATATTTCAATGGCTACTACTAATGAAAGCTCAAAGCATAAAAAAAGTTTATGAAACGTTATTGCTTTGTTTAACAATATAAAGTAGATATTTAATTGAAAATTTCCCAGACCAAAACCAAAGAATTCATTTTCCTATGACATTTTCTCCAGTCACTGAAAAATCAAAAATATAATTTTAAAAAGACTGATAGCGATAATATCTTTATATCTTATTCAAAGGTAACGTCTTTATATTTTATTCAGAGGTAATGTCTCTGTATTATTCAGCACTAGCAAAAAAAAAAAAAAACACCCTCCGGGTGATGTAAAAATAATTTTTGAAAAATATTGCCCGGGGAGGGTGTGAAAAATAAAATAGATAAAATGTTAAATATTTGTAAAAATGAATTACTTACGTAAAAAGCTCCACTGAGATATTTATTTTGTTTTACAACAATAAGGACCTCCAAAACATTTCTAAAAAATTCTGATTTAATAATTCAGACTCTTACTTTATAGAAAATAGAAAAATCATACGAGTAAAATATATTTTACATATATATATAAAAGTAAAGTGTAGTAATATATCCCTGAAAAGTCTTTAATGCAAGGACCTAAGTCTTTTGTTTGTTTATATATATAGTATAATATATAATATATATTTATATATCTATTCGCATCTGATGAGTTGGGAGAGTTAGACTATTTGTCTAAGCTCCCTGAAATAGACTATAATGCTAAATCTCTAAGTCTTTGTTATTTCTTTACTTATATATATATATATATATATATATATATATTTCATAAAATGAAATATGGGGGGGGGTCGACCTAGTAAAAAAATATTTCCCCTATTTTAGGAAAAAACTATCTTAAACAAATTCATCTAAAAGTGAATAAGTATCAAAATTTTCGTGAAAATTTGACTCCTAATTGGTTTTTCATATAATCTTTTTTTTTCAATTACTGTGACGTAAGCTGTGACATCGTTTCACATACAGGCAAAAAGAGACCGAATCTCCATTATTAATAGATTTGTAAAGTGAGAAAGCTGTAATGAATTGTAATCACATAAATTACAAGAAAGCAGTTTACCACAATTTCAACCCAGACACAAAAAAACGTGAGCAAAATGATAGGTTAAACGTAAAGAGGAAGAGAAAATTGAAAATGATTGCAATTTCAGTTTGTATTCTACAGACCACAATTGTTTTCATTGTTGTTTTATGCTTACCGCAGCCAAGAAAAAAACTTGCTATCATATATCATTTTTTGCCTTGAGGTTAGGGAATTGCATACATTTGTACACTTATATATATATTATTGGAAGCGCGTGGGCTAGTGGTTAGAGTCGTGGAAAATGGACTCGTCGATTCGAGTTCAATTCCTAAATGAAGCTGTTGGCATTTCACATAGCGCTAATACCCTTGGAAAAGGAATGAATCCATATATTCTCCCTCCAGCTATGGGTTAAATAGTAGGGCAGACTGGGCTCTTCAGCCTTGGGTAGGTAACCAGTCTAGGAGAGGGATAACTCTGAATTCAAAATTCCTGAGGTCGGTCGTTGATTGGGTTGTGGCAACCCTTGATGCACCAATTCTTTCCTATCAACTGGCCAAAAAGTGTGTGATGGTCCAACACAAGCCTTCACCACTATAAACAAATCCTGTGTGGAGTTCATTGTGTGTATGGACACCTCATACGTTGAAATCGATGGGGAGTCCCATTTTTTTTTTATATATATTATATATATATATATATATATATATATATTATTACCAGCGTCACCTGGGTAGTGTGGGGAGAAACACTGTTTGTATTGATTTGTTTACTTTTTTTGAAGATTTACAAATGCTGGACATTTTTAAATACAATTCCAATGCTATTCTTATGTATATTTAATTTTTAAATATCTTTGAATATAAATCAAATCTTCATAATTTTTGCACAGAAAGCAAGAATTGGTGATATCTAATGTGTATATATATTTATCTTGTCATCATTTTATTTTTGTAGTTTTTTCTGAACATAAATACATACATACATACATACATACGCACCAACTGACCTTTATATATGTACAGATATAGATAGATTATTAGATTAGGAGCCAATTTAGCTCAGTCAGTAGAGTACCCGCCTCGGAATCGCAAGGTTCTGAGTTCAATACCAGCCCCTGCCAACTCAGCGTATGAGTAGCACAGATTGTATAATCTGATCTGTGCGGTAAAGTGGTGAGCTGATGGTAGGTGTGTCGCTCCACCTCAGCAAAAATACTCCTTCTGGTCTAGCACTAGTGAAAAAGGGGATGGACTCCCTCACTGTCCGGCTGATACTGACAATAGGCCACTCCGATGACTTTACTTTACTCACTTATTAGGTTAGAGACAGTGATATACAAAACTTATTACTGTATATATTTACTAATAGTTTATATATTTGATACTTTATTGGCATTTGAGACACAGACATTAAAATAATCAAATCTTTATACAAAATTTTATGACATAAATTTATATAAACAGAAACCAAATATTTTATAACAAATAGGTAAACAAACTGCTGCATGTTCGTATTTATTGAATTTTTTTTACTGTGTCCACATCTTTATGGACACATGCGCAACAGATATAAGGTGTATTGACCGCCCTCGGCTGGGCAATTAGACTGCACCTCTGCAAGGGGTAAGACTCCCCCCAATGGGGGCCACCTGTTGGCCGGTGGGTGGCGATTCCGTGGATGCTTAAGGATAGAGCCCAGGTGAATGAGCAGTTCATACATGCAATACTCCACTTTGGCCCTATCTTGGGCTAGTACGAGGCAAGTGCGGAGAGTTGATAAGAAAAATGTATTTATTAGAAAAATGTATTTCATTATATATATATAATTAAACAATTATATGGTTTCAAGTATTCCTATCTAACACCAACAATTTGCAAATAATTATATGGGTTTCAAGTATTCCTATCTAACACCCAACAATTTGCAAACAATTATATGGTTTCAAGTATTCCTATCTACACCAACAATTTGCAAACAATTATATGGTTTCAAGTATTCCTATCTAACACCAAAATTGCAAACAATTATATGGTTTCAAGTATTCCTATCTAACAATTTGCAAACATTATAATGGTTTCAAGTATTCCTATCTAACACCAACAATTTGCAAACAATTATATGGTTTCAAGTAACTAATAATAATCCTTCTAGTAAACAATTATAGTTTAAATAACTATTTTTAACACAAATAATCTACATACAATTAAATGGTTTCGGCAACATTGATATAATTATACTTAATAAGGATCATTTAGGTGCACACAGTTATGATATCAAGTATTCCTATCTAATACAAATAATCTGCACACAGTTAACTGGTTTCAAGTATTTCCATCTAACATTAATATAATTCTATTTAATAATAATAACCATTTGTTTGCACAGTTATATGGTTTCACATATTCCTAACTCAATAATTTGCAGACAATTATATTGTTTTGACAAACTAATAATAATCCTTAGTAAACAATTATAGTTTCAAGTAACTATTCTTGATACAAATAATTTGCACATAGTTAAATGGTTTCAAGCATTCCTAACATTAATAATTCTATTTGATAATAATAATTTTTTAGCACGTAGTTATACGGTTTCATATATTTCTATCCAGTTCTAATAATTTTCAAACAGATCTATATGATCCATCAATGGGACCCTAACTTGGAGTCAGAGTGGACCTGAAAGTAATGGGAATGAAGAAGCACTCCCCACTCCCAAGACTCCAGAACTGAAGCCTCACTACAACAGAGGATACAGTCTGTGTATTTCAATCCCTGTCAACAAGGCAAAAAGTGTTTTGAGATTAAACAAATAAATATTGTGATGAATAAACTAAAACAATTTGTCTATTTTGAGATTGGCAATCCCCAACCCCTTTTTATCATATGGGTGCTAGAAGGCGGTGGCTGCGGGTCTACATGTCCTGGGAATGACGTTAAACTCTATCTGATGGTGAGGTTCCAGTTTTGGAGGTTTGGGGAATGTGGAGCACCCCATTCATCACCATTGCTCCCTGGTCCACTCTGACCCGGAGTGGTAGTACCTGTTAGGGTCCCATCTATGGGTTAAATAGAAAAATGTATTTATAAAAAAATTGTATTATCCATTAAGAATTGATTTATTTGAAAACTTTATCGGCATTAAATGACCCACTGAAGTTGATATGCTGTAAAACAAAACAAACCAAACCTATTTTGACATTAACAACAGACAATAAACAAGTGACAGTATTAAAATCAATAAATAAAAAGAAATTAGCAATTATAAAGAAAATGAATTATAAATATAAAAATGACAACAGCCAATTTTATCGAGTAGGATTTAGTTTAGTTTCTTTGTTTAATGACATACCAACTTTTGTGGGTTATTTAATACCAAAGCCATCCTTATAGAAGAACATTAGTGATACTATTTAACCCATAGCTTGGTAATCAAGTTATATCAGTAACAATAAAAATATTTTTGAACTCAATCACATCCCATTGTTTTGGTTTTTTTTTTGTTTTTTTTTTTTTTTTTGGGGGGGGGGCAGGTAGAATATCTACTTTATATGGTGGGTACTGGTTTAGCTCAGTCGGTAGAGCACTAATCTGGAAATCACAAGGTTCTTGGTTCGATACCGGCCCTCGCCAACTCAGCGTTTGAGTAGCACAGGGATCTGTGCAGTAAAGTGAAGAGCTGATGGTAGTTGTGGTGCTCCACCTCAGATGCAAAAACAATCTCCTTGGTCTAGTGCTAATGAAAAGGGGATAGACTCCCTCGCTGTCTGGCTGATACCGACATTAGGCAACCCCAATGAATTATTATATGGTTAAACAAAAAGAGAAAGGCTAATTTTTTATACATATTGCAATAATTTAAATATCTTCTTTGTATGTTGAATTTTGGTTTTAATCATAAAATAATATGAAGTTAGTTTAATAAAAAAAAATAAGAATAATACTTTTATGTACCTATAGCCAGTTTTAGATTAATCTTAAATGTTGTTTACATTCAAAATTATACTCATTCTAAATATTGTTTACATTTATGACTATGCACCAACAATTGTGATGTCATAGACATATTTTACAAAATCAAATCACTACCCCTGATTGAAAAAAAATTACCAAAAATCAGGGAATTATCCGATTTTAATGAAATTTTCAGTGTAGATTTTCAATGAATTAATTTTATAATGCATCTGATTTTTTTCTCAGGCTAGTTAATTTTGGCCCCCTCCCCCTTTTTTGGGGGGTGCAAGATATCGGTGAGGTTATATATAATTGATACTAATTTCTGTATAAATAAAAAGACAAAATACCAAATGTGTGAATAAAAGAAAAAAAAGTTTTAATGAAAGATTTTTAAGATTATTTACATTCCACATTAGATCAATGTTAAATGTTGTTTACATTCAACGTTAGACCAAATGGACTGATTTTAAATATAGTTTACATTTCTGTCAATAAATTACTTCAATGATGGATGCCTCTGTTAACAATGAAACCAAAAAATTAAATGTTGTTTTTAAAAAAATCTTCCAGTGATAAAGTAGCCCTAATAGAAATATGATCTTCAAAAAAAAAAAAAGAAAAAAAAACACTTAATTAATTTGATAATTAATTAACTGTATTTTGAAACAATTTTTTCTTTTGTTTTTAACTTTTTTGAGTAAAATATAATTTTTTAAAAATAAAACAATTGCTTACGGCATCAACCAGTTTGCCAGTCAACAGAGTTCAAAGTTCAAGTGATTATGGTATAACCTTCCTCATTCTACAGCTGATAACTAAGTGAAATTTACACTGTTGTCTTAGGGGTCATTCAAGTATGGAAGACTAAAAATAACAAAAAAAAAAACACTAACCTGTTCTCTTTTTGCCTATCAGCTGTGTCACCAATTAATAATGGGGTCGATAAAAGAAGTAATCAAATTATGTCTTAACATTCCTTACTAATTGCAAAACGTTAGTAAGTAAAATAATATAAATACGAAGTATGTCAGAAAAATTCCAGGACTGATGTCACAAAAAATTTATTTTAAATCCAAACTACAAACTACAAGTTATCCCCTTCAAAGTAATCCCTCTGGAGTCTAATGCACTTTTCCATCCTTCTCTGTCATGCTTACATACACTCCTGGAAGGATTCTTCTGGGATTCTCCGTAGCTCTGTGATCACGGCCTTTTTGATGTTGTGCACATCCTCAAAACGGGTTCCATTGATGACCCCCTTGAACTTGGGGAAGAGGAAAAAATCACATGGAGTCAGGTTGAGCAAGTAGGGAAGTTGCTCCAGCACAGTGATTTTCTTCTAGGCCAGGAACTCTCAGATACTCAAGGCAGTGTGGGCCGGTGCATTGTCATTGTGAAGCACCCATGAGTTGTCCTGCCACATCTCTAGTCTCTTTTCACACACTGCCCAGCAGACAACATCACTGATCTAAATAACCTTATTTATGCAGGAGCATAATTAGTTTGTAAAAGAATTGGAGTATCCCTATGGAACACAAACAGAAACCTAAAAGTTGGGTGGGAGTTTAGACTGAAAGGACAAATTAAAAAAACTACGACAATAAAAAAAACATTAAAAGTAAAAAATGCAGATACACATTCAACTAAAACAACTTTGAAAAGACAACAGCAAATTAAGATGGAAGAAATAAATCAAAAGATATAAAAGCCATAGAAGGAAGACTCAAAAGATACCAAGATAGAACAAAGCAATACAAACAAAATAGGACCTTCCATGACAACGAAAAGAAATTTTACAAACAAATTAGTGGACAAACCCAAACGAACACACAGAGGCAATGGAAACCAAACTTTTTTGGAGCAATATAAGGGAGAAAAAAGAACACAACAAAACATCAAATGGATAAGTGATCTTAAAAATTAACTGAAGGAAATCGAGGAAGGACATGTTGTGAGCATACACATAATTATGCTCAGAGCAACACTGAAAAAAGTAGCAATCTGGTAAACACCAGGCCATGATGGCATACATGGATTCTGGTTTAAAAATTCACTTCCGTCCACGAGAGACTAACTAAACAGATGCCTACAAGAAACAAATGTACTGGAATGGATGACAAAAGGAATAACTATCCTAATCAGAAAGATCCACAAAAAGGAACCATCCCTAGCAATTATAGACCAATAACATGTTTACCCATGATGTGGAAAATGTTACACGGAGTAGCTAAAACACATAAGAAAAAATATCAACACAAGAAGGATATGCACACAGAACAGTTCATTCAAACCTCCAGAAAAAATTCATGATATTTTTTAAAAAAGGGAATAACTTATGTCCTTTTTGGTTTTCCGTAGATGAAAAATATTATTAGTAATAATTTTTTTAGATATATAAAAATCTCAGAAAATATGTTGCGCAAAATTGCGCATTTTTAAACTTACATTTTTAGATAGATAAATTAAAGCTTGTTCTCAGGTTTAAATATTGTCTCCAACATGCATAGTTCCAGATGTTTAAAATTTACTATTAAATTTTTAAATGAATAAAAATGGGCCAATTGAATCAGAAAAAATCCTTTTTTTTTTTTTAACATCAATTCAAAGAAAAATATTGTTTTTAAAACTAAAAAAAAAAAAACACAAAAAACATACAACATAAATTATTTTTGAGTTTTAGAAAAATAACTTTTAAATTTTCAAATCCCTTTTTTCAGGTATTGAATTTATATCATTTTATTTTTTTATATGTTCTTCAAGAAATGTACAAATTAGGGACTGGAAATTTTTTTTTTCAAATGACTACATTCTGAATTGATAAAAAAAAGTTGTTTCAAGCTTTTTTAATAAAATAAGCTATTTGTTATAAAATTAATAATTGAATAATAATTGGTGAAAATTTTATTAAGATCAGACAATTCCCTGATTCTTGGTAATTGTTTTAAAATTAGAAATTTTTTTAAAAAATCTATTATCTCCCTTGGTCATTTTTGGACATGACTACTCTGTTCCTTAATCTTCCAACTGTTATCATCTTGCAACACCCTCTGGTTAAAAATGAGACCATCCAAATCCTCCAAGATGAAATACAAAAATGTAAATCCTAATTATCTGCTGTTGCTTATCCGCCAATTTCTTATTTCTTATGAGTATCATCACCTCAGTTAAATAATGGACCATTCTGATAGTAAATAATATGTAGTTGTTGAAGCTTTTTTTAAAACCTTTTTTATTCTTTTAAGTTTAAAATTTTGATAAAAACAAATAAAACTATGTTATTACATATTCTTTTTTTTTTCTTTTTTTATCCCAGATTAAAAGCACAGTAAGAGAAACCCAAAGCCAAACTTTTTTTAGACTTTATTTTTTCGATGCAAGTGTCATTTGGGGAACAAGAAAAGTTTTCGTAAACATGCCAAGCTAACTAACTTGAAAACAACAATACAAACGTATTGTGGTCCGAAAGTCTTGTCACCGCCTAGATATTTTTTAAAAGGTTAAACAGTTACATAATATACAACATGAAGTTTACTTCTAAAAAAATCTTTAAGATATTGTTTTAACAATATGTAGGGGTGACAAGATTTTGGGACCACCCTAGAATGTGTGAGTGGAATGTAACATTTGTAACTTTAGATTCTAAAAGTTTTGGGTCAACAAAATTTAAATGGTAGGAATTCTATTTTTATATATTCACATATTTTAAGTTGTAAACTTGACAAATAACTTTTTCAAAAATACAAAACAAGATAAATCCTATTTTATTCTAATATTTTAAAAATGAAGCATTGTCTTTATCAATCATTAATTAGTTGGATTTTACAGCATGTCAACCCTTGTTGGATTCTTTTATGCTGAAGATGTTTTGTACTATTTATAATAATAATAATAATAATATCTTTTCAGCTAGTATATTAGGTCTGAGACCTGTCAGCTGTTCCTTATAAATATTCATTTTAAATCCACAGAATATTTAATATCATTCCACAGATTATCCAACTTTGCATTGAAGGAGTTTAGAGATGGGGCATTCACTACTGATGAAGATAGTTTATTTCATGTATTCACCACTCTGTAGCTAAAATAATTTTGTCTTGCGTTTGCTTTACAAGATTTTTTAAGGAGTTTTAGTTTATGTCCCCTTGTATAGGTATTTTGAGCAATGTTTAGTAGGTCAGAGTTCATTGAATAAAAACCATGCGTGTATTTGTAGGCTTCAATCATATCCCCTCTTATACATCGGAAAACCAGACTTGGTAGGTCAATGTTCCTAAGTCTTTCTTTATATGAAAGGGATTTTAAATTATTCACTAATTTAGTAGCTCTCCTCTACTATTTATGCTTGATGGGTATTAAAATCTTTTTTTTTTAAACACATTTCTTTAAACTCATTTTTTTCTATTTAACCCATAGATGGGACCCTAACAGATACTACCACTCCAGGTCAGAGTGAACTGGAGAGTAATGGTGATGAAGGGGTACTCAACACTCCACAGATCTCCAGAATTGTAACTTCACCATTGATAGTTTAACGTCATACCCAGGACAATAATACCCTCATCCACCGCCTTCTAGCATATATATGAGAAAAAGGGTGGGGGTTTTGCCAAAAGGGCAATAGGGTTGGGACAATCATATAGGTGCTAAGGCTTGACATGACCTGCTGGTTGATCAGAGCGGACCTCTCCGACCGACCATCTAGCCTAAGTAAGTGCCAAAGTGGAGTGTTGCATGTCATGGATTGTTCAGCCACCAGTGAGCATCTAATCCTATTATTGTTCAATAATATGTTCTTTTTGTCTATTTGTGTTAGTGCTACTGTATGGCTGCACCACCTGGACCCCTAAAAAACGCTTAGACAATAAGCTAGATGGGAGCTGCATAAGAATGCTGTGGGCAATCTTAAACAAATCATGGAAACAACACCCCACAAGGAAACAGATGTATGATCACTTCCCCCTATTACACAATCCATCTGAGTCAGACGAAGAAGACACTGCTGGAGAAGCAAGGATGAACTCATAAGCGACGTTCTCCTGTGGAAGCCAACACATGGGAATGCCAGCGCGACCCGTCCAGCAAAGACTTACATCTGCACAGATACTGGATGCTGTGCAGAGGACCTGCCAGGGGCAATGAATGATAGGAATATTTGGCGAGAGATTGTCATGGATATTTGTGCTGCTAGGACATGATGATGATGATGATGATTCCTGTGGTCCACTGACACTATACCTGATGCCGCTCTCCACATACATATGCACACACGCGCACACATACATGCATATTACTACTGTAAACTGTTCATGTTCCTGACACTAATACATTATTCTGTGTACTTGACATGAGACTTTGATGAGTTGTGGTGCACCTGAGCACTGTACACAATAAATTTCATTATTATTATTATTATTATTATTATTATTATGACGATGACTGTTTGTGAAAATTGAAACAGCCCTTTTTTTCTGTTTTATTATATTTCATTCATTCACAATATTTTGTGTCCTGATCATGACGTTAAACTGCATTTGATGGTGAGGCTTCAAGAGGAGTGTGGAGTATCTCTTCATTGCCATTACACCCAGATTCACTCAGTGGTAGTACCTGTTAGGGTCTCACTATGGGTCAAATAGGGGTGGATGCATGTGGTATAATGGTTATCATCATAGGAAATGGATACAGTGAGATAAATTCAAATCCTGAATGAAACTGTTTGCATTTCACATAGCGCTAACGTACTTGTGAAAAGTATGCATCTAACTATTCCTCCATCCAGCTATAATCAGAGATGCTGATAGGTATGCATCCTGTGTCCCTGACGCAGTAAAATCATATCCATGCATCTTAGTGTTTTTCTTTTTTCTTCCCTCACAATTTCAAGCTAACTGAAAATACATTTCAATAGTTTCTTAGAAATGAATTACACAGGATAGGTTATGAAGTAGGAGTTAGACGGTTTTAGTAGAGACCCATAAATTTTCCTAGGATTTATTCAAAGCAAATAGCGCACTAAATCAAAAAGCTATCAGCATCACTGTATGGGTAAATAGTAGGGCAGACTGGGCTCTTTAACCTTGGTAAGGCAATCTTGTGTCGCATTCTACTCATGTGGAGGGGTTGGTAAATATGTTCCTTTTGTCTGTTTGTAAAAATTAAGTCTTTATTTCCATTTTTTTTATCATGATATTGTGTGTCATGGTTATGACACTGATGGTGAAGCTCCATTTTTAGAGCTCTGGGGAGTGTGGAGTATCCTTTTATTGTCTTTACATCCAGGTTCACTCTGCCCGGAATGGTAGTACCTGTTAGGGTCTCACAATCAGTCAAAGAGATCTGTTTAAAAATTATTATTATTAGATAGGAATACTTGATATCATACAATTGTGCAAACATTTACCATAGTCAAATAAAAAAGTGATTTTTTTTTTTAATTATTCCAAGGGAACATTGAAAATATGAATAGTTTTGATTAGATTTCTGCATTAAATAACCCATAAGTTGATATGCCGTTAAACAGATAAACCAACCAATCTATCATAATATTTTTAAATAAATTCAAGTAAAAACCAAATACAAAAGACAAGAACTAAATTGAATAGTACTTGGCTTTTTTTTAACAATGAAAAGATTACCAGGCACTAATCCATTAGTCATTCACAACCAAATAATTATCGAGAGAGAGAGAGAGAGAGGTGGTGTACTGGTTAGAGTTGTAGAAATGAACTCGTCAACCCGAGTTCAAATCCTGGATGAAGCCACGGTTCACATTGCGCTAATACCCTTGGGAAATATAAATCCAACTATTCTCCCTCCAGCTATGGGTAAATAGTAGAGCAGACTGGGCTCTTTAACCTCGGTTAGGCAACTTGTCTAGGAGAAGGAAAACTCTGAATTCAAACCTCTTAAATCTCTGCTTGGGGTGGTCACTACTAGAATAGGCTTAGGCCTACTTAGTGACCTATTTCAAATTAAACATATTTTTTTCTTTCTTTTAGGATGTACCTCTCCATTGCACTAAAAGAGGAGACTTAGAGCTATTCCCTAAGGTCTTTGGGCTGTTTAAGATACTTCTTACTCTTCAATAGACAAAGTTGATAATTCTTAATTTGTTTTTAAGAGCAAGGCATCTGGATATAGAAATGAAAGATTCTTCATAAAGATTCAATTCTGAGTGCATTATAAATCTTCACTTAGCCATTTTTTCAGCAAAATTTAATTGTTTAAAATGTATTAAAATAAACTACAAATGTAATATTATTTTCCTTTTTTTTACTGATGCTCATTATGTTACTACTTTTCAACTAAAATAAAAATTGGACCATAAATAATCGATTTAATTAATTATAATCAGTGTTTGAAATAAAAATAAACGAACAATTGGTATTACCTACTTCATACATATCTGATCCTATCATGGTGTAATAGTTAGCAAGCTAGTCTTGAAAGTCCATTACTACTGAATAGCGAGTTCGATCCTCACTGGGTGCCCCATACTTCCGACCTTATGTCACAACTAAGCTAAGCAAATAACTATCACCACCTACATACATGCTTGCAGGTGAATCCCTCATTCTGTGGGGTAACGAACCTTAGGAAATGAATGTTTTGTAACTTATGAAGAAGAAGGGGGGGGGGGTCATTGCTTGATTTGAGGAGAGGGCGAGTACAATTTATTTTAGAAAAAAAAGATGGTTTTGAAAAACTTATAACATAAAACTAACATAAACTAACATTAAACAAATAAAAACACATCCTTCCAAATAAAATTGTTTTTGTGTTATTTAGATTTTTCGGGCTGTTGTCCTCATCTTTATTGTTACATGACTGGTCACGGTTAACAGAACAAGAACAATTTACTGTAATGGATTAAATAAAAGGTTAGGTTCAAAGTTCCATGAAAGCATAAGAAACAAGAAACTCCCGAAGAAGGTCGGATGGTACATCGACCAAAACGTTGTGTCTTTATATTATTGTGTATTATTTATTGACAATAATATTGTTATGTAGAATATAACAATAATTTATTGTTATATACTACATAACAATAAAAATTATAACAGTCCTAAAAATCTGAATAATACAAATTATCAAGCCTCATCTCGAAAATTCAGACAAATAAAAATGTTTTTAT
This sequence comes from Doryteuthis pealeii, assembly GCA_023376005.1. Lineage (NCBI taxonomy): Eukaryota > Metazoa > Mollusca > Cephalopoda > Myopsida > Loliginidae > Doryteuthis > Doryteuthis pealeii. The sequence continues at coordinate 34,270,584 of CM042171.1, forward strand.
TTTTTTTTACTTCATATTCTTTTTTCTTTCTTTTTTTTTTTTTTCTATTTCTTTCTCCTCATTTCTGTGTTTGTTTGTTGTTGTTATTGCTTTTTTTTTGTATTAATTTTTTGTTTATTCTTTTTTTTTTTATCACAATGTCCAGGTCGTCGTTCTACGATCGTTAAATAAGTAAACATGTAGAATAAAAAAAGTAATCGATCCAACAATGATTTTTCTAAGAAATTCGAATCATATTTGTATAATTAATTCGATTTTGTGGGAGGATCGTTTTTATCTACTTTTTCATTTAACAATCGGATTCGCGATATGATAAGAAGAAAAGTAAGTAAAAAGTTTTGGAAATAAAAACTGAAAACAAACCAAAAACAATGACAAAAATATACGACCACTTGTTATTCAAAAGATCGTCTTTCTTTAACAATAAATAATCATGATATTGTTTCGTTTTAATTTAATAAAAGTTGTTTATATGTAATATAAGTTGTTTATATATATCATTTGTTTTTATTAAAAACAAATGATATAAACAACTTATAATAATTATAATATAATAACAGTTGTTTATATCATATGTATAATTATTTTATCGACACTCGAAGTTGCGACTAACTCGATATTTTATCTTCTCCGTTAAGACACCCCCTATATATATATATATATATATATATATATATATATATATATATATATATATATATGACTGGCTGCTTGATATTTTTTTGGATGACCATCAAGTCGACTTACTTACGTCTCATCCTTCTTTTTTTCTTTCTTTTTTTTTTTCTTTTTTTTTTTTAGCTTTTACTTTGAAAGACATCACTGTTTGTAAATTACATAAAGTTTCTTCTTCTTCACGATTGTCCATCGTGTACTATTCTTATTATTTTTATGGCTTTTAAAAAATGACTTCAACTTACCTGTATATTTTTAGGTAATGACATTTTTGTCAGTCAATGTAATTTTAACAGCTTCAACACGAAGATCTACACAAACATCGATGCGGACATGATGACAAAGAAAGACGGCAAAGGGGGTTTCTGAAGATCATTCTATTTTACTACGCAGTCCCCATTTTGGAAGCAGAAATATCTAAGTCAACAGAGTAAAGCAAGGGGAACATGGAACTTACAAGAAAGACGAAGACGAAAAAAAAGCATTTAAGACAACAAACAAACT
>CM042171.1:34274262-34406737 GCA_023376005.1 Doryteuthis pealeii
GTGTGAATCACTTACAGTAATGTAAGGGGGGCCCAAAGCCCCAACAAGAAGGAGGTAGACTAGAGTCTAACCCATAGTGGTGTCTCGTAGGTCGAGCAACAGGAAAAAGAGAAAGAAACATTCAAACCAGCCGCTTAAATATAACAGGCCCCTAGCTGGAACCAGCAAACTAAACAGGCAGACAACTCTCCAGGCAAATACGAAAGTAATGCCACAAGACCATTAACCAGACAAAATGTCTGGTTTTGGGCAAAATTTGGTGGTTGAGTAGAGGTCAAAACAACAATAAAGTTTGACCAGATTTTAGAACAAAAATATTTTGAAATCCTTTATGAAATCTTGGTGAATGAGACTTGAAATGAGAATTGAGGGATAGTGGGAATTTTGAAAAGAGAATCAGTTAGTTGTTGGAGAGCGGACAAGGCAGTTGGAACTTGGTAGCTGAAAAAATCAGACTACCTTTTAGATAGTTCAGCAAGACAACTTTAGCAGAGGTCCTGACTGGATAGAGAGGGGGTAGCGCCCCTCTCTGTATCAACAGAGATAATAGAATTGGAAGAATGACTGGACTGAATGAATGCAAGTACCATGTACCTCTCTAACCATTTTGGATGTGCACCTGACTTTGTCTAGTCTTTGTTGTTCCTCTCTTTCTTTGTTGATATTTGATTGTTAAACCTCTTGGAAAGGAGTCCTGAGGCAGCATTACGGACACAAGTGAGGGTCAAGTTAGCAGACGATCATGGCCAGTAAAGCTGGAAAGACAAGAAGTCACAGGAGATACAGAAAGATGTGCAGTAAGGACTGTGCAGAAACCCCCAAGTGAGGTTTACAAACTTCATGTTTATTAATTGGTAGAAATAATTATGTTAGTTGGCTGTTTTTGCTTTGTTTTTTTGTGTTTTTTTTTGTGGGGTTTTTTTTTTTTTGTTTAATGGCATTTCAGCCCTTTTGAGCTATTTAATGCCAATTCTTTTTTTTTTTTTTTTTGTATATATTATTTGTAAGCAAAGAGTTTGTAAGTAAATATTTTTGTTTGTGATATATCCAGGTTAAGGGATATATTATGAAGTTGGTATTTGGTATATTATCGCAGTAGTAGTTTGTGCCTCAAATAGCAGTACGTCTTCAGTGTAGTCGGGCGAGTAAGTTTAGGCTGGTAGGCTTAGGCGCTTGTACTACCAGTGTCGAATATTTATATATGACACTGTCCAATCAGATTATAGTGAGGGGGCACCAAGGTATTTACATATTCATTACATCAGTTTGGTTTTAAAAAATTGGTAGAAATAATTTTCATTAACCGCTTGAGTATCAATATATATGTAGAAATAATTTTCATGTTGTATTTATCATTAATTTCATATGTATCAACTGGCAGAAATATGTGACCCTAAAAGATACTATCACCCTGGATCAGAGTAGATTTGGAAGTAATGGCAATGAAAGGGTATCCACACAATCTATATATCAATATGCGTGTTCCTAAATCTTCTGTCTGTTATCATCCTGCAACACCCTCTGGTTAAAAATTAGACCGTCCAAATCGTCCTTGATGCAATGCAAAAGTGTAAATCAAGATTATCTGGTGTCACTTATCTGCTGAATTCTTATTTCTTATGAGTGTCATTACCTCAGTTAAATAATGGACCATTCCGTTTTTATCATAAAGAAAGAAAAGATATCTACACAAAAAATATAATAAGAAACAAAGAAGAGAAAGATGGAGAGAGCGAGTAAGAATGCGAAAACAATAATGCTAATCAGTTTCAATCAATGATGAAAAGAAGGAAAGAAAATCAAGGGAGAGAGAGAGAGAGAGAGAGAGTTAATCAAGATTATTATACTTTTTACATATTGAACTATGTCGCAATAGCACTTAAGTAAACAATATCAAACATTGTAATAATTAAATTATCATACTGTGGTATATCCACAGATCCTGCTAGTATATATTAATATTGATAATATAGATTGCTATATTTATATGTAAAAAGTGCTCAATATCATTGACAGAGCATGTATATCTAAGTTAGGGTAGCAAACACATGAAGTTAACAACACTTGGTAACTGACAGTTTCTTGCCTATGCAATTTTCAAACCAAAGACTTTGTTTGAAATCACAAAAGCGAGAAACTATCAGTTACCAAGCGCCATTAAATTCATGTATTCACTACCCTAAACTTTGAAGTAGTTCATGTCAGTCATAATATGATTTTTTTGTCACAAGACATTTACTTAACATTAAAACATCCTGTTTTCATTGTTGTTTTCAAGTGTCTCCTTAATGGCTTCCTGGGAAATCACTGCTTGATGGATATATCCGGTCAAAAGGGAAAAGTAGTGTTTCTTTTTTAAAAGTAATCATTTTTAGCATTTATTCTCAAAATCTCACCCCCAATGGGGCTACCTGTTGCCCGTGGACTGTTACCCATGATGCTTAAGGATGGAACTTTGGTGGCTGAACAGTCCATAACATGCAACACTCCACTTTGGCCCTTACTTAGGCTAGATGGGTGATCAGTCAGTCCCTCCGATCAAATGGCTGGTCACATCAAACCCTAGCACCTATATGATTGTTCCAACCCTATTGCCCTTATGGCAAGCTCCAACCTTTTTTATCATATATGTGCTAGAAGGTAATGGCTGAGGGTCTTCATGTCCTGGGTATGATGTTAAACTGTCTGATGGTGAAGTTCCACTTCTGTAGCTATGGGGAATGTGGATACTCTTTCAACACCATTACTCCCAGGTCCACTCTGACCCTGAATTGGTAGTACCTGTTAGGGTACCATCTATAGGTTAAATAGAACAAAATGAGTTCTAAAAAATGTGTTTAAATAAATTGAGTTTAAAAAAAAAAAATTGAGTATTAATCAAGAATGAATCAAACAAAACGTCTTCCGCATAAAATGACCCAATAAGGGTTGACATGTCGTAAAATCCAACCAACCAAAATCAAAATTTCACAAAATTATCATTTAGTTGCAAATTGGACTGGAAATTTCTTGATTCCTTAATTTAAAACATTTTATTGTTTCATAGTATACAAGAGGATGGGGGAGAAAAAAATGTTATATAACCATCCAGTCAGGCTGGCGAGAGGAGAGGGTTCTTAGGAGGTTCTATTTGGGCGACTGGCCATCTTCTTTTGGGTTGATTTCTGGACCATATGACCTTCCGCGATCTCGATTCGTGAGGACACTTTTCTCATTTACACCGTCAAAATCCAGTTGTTTGTTAGGGGTTAGGGTTAGGGTTAGTTTTATCATTTTTTTTTAACTTTAAAAATCGTCTGTGAACAATTAATCGGATTTTGACGGTGTTAATGGAAAAAATGTCCCCACGAATCTGTAGAAGTTATCCTCCAGATATAGAAACAATACGATACTCACCATCGCAGTGGGGTTCTAACTACCGTCGAGTTAGCAGACGAGAACAACAGGCAAGCTGTAACTTAATACAGTCCTTACATGCTGCTGGCATAATGCAAAGTGGTGGCTGAAGAGTGGATACTTATCCCTGTTCTTACTAACCCTGAAATCCAACAGCCAATCAGAACTCAGGAAATGAACTTGCCTGAGTTCATAATGGAACAATCGAAAGCTCCATATAAGCCACCTACCAAACTCTAGTTTTAGTCTTGCATTCATCTTGTAACAGAGTTGAATACTTTACACAAAATCCAACAGAATCGAGATCGCAAAAGGGGTGCCTAAATGTCATATGGTCCTGATTTCCTCTGGTTGATATGGCTTCTTTTGTGCTGGGCTTGATTGTCTGTGCTCATAGAGTTTTTAATAATGAAACCAGACTTAGCTTATTTTTCAAAGAAGTCTTTATTAAAACTGAAGCCCAAAAGGGTTTAACCGTCCCGTAAGATGGCTTACCTGGGACATATCATGTCTCGCCCCTTTGACTAATCGCCAAATTCTAACTAACTCTAAGTCAGTTCCCTTCTCACGATTGCCTTCAGCCAATGATAAATCAACAGCCAGGTCAGTGAAAGGTGAACTTGTTGTCAATTATTTCTACAATGGTTAATGGTAACTTTCCATTTATCATACCATTTTTTAAATTTTAGTACACTAGTCATAATTCATAGGCAGCCCACAAATTATGTAACAAAACCCTGGTGAATTGATTTGTGTACTTTTGAGATTTACAAATGCTGGACATTTTCAAGTAGAATTTCAATGCTATTTCTATGTATATTTTGATTTTTAGATATCTTCGAATATAAATCAAATCTTTTTTAAAACTTTATAATTTTTGCACAAAAAGCAGGAGCCATTGATATTTAATGTGTATATCTATTTACTTTGTTGTTAATTGTTTTATTTTTGTAGTTTCATCCGGACATACATACATACATACATGCACACCAACTGCCATTTATATATGTATTAGAAATGGCTACCCAGCATCACCTGGGTAGAGGGGGGGTGCTCTCGCAGATCCATTATTACTGAATCGTGAGTTGGATCCTTGCAGGATGCCCCATTAAAACACCTACCTTGCATTGATCCAGACTGGTGGGGTGTCAGGAAAAAAAATTGGCATAGACAGTCTGAAAAGAAAAATTAATGTCTCTTTAAAATACTATTTACAAAAAAAAATTTCCATGCTGTTACTATTTAATTTTCATATTTTAACTATCTTCAATATAAATCAAATCTTAATTATTTTTGCTCAAAAAGCAATATCTGATGATAGTGAATATGTATATTTATTTACTTTGTCGTTAATTGTTTTATTTTTGTAGTTTCAGCCTGACACACACATATATATACATACATACACACAACTGCCCTTTATACATGTATATTGCTCCCTGGTCCACTCTGACCCGGAGTGGTAGTACCTGTTAGGGTCCCATCTATGGGTTAAATAGAAAAATGTATTTATAAAAAATTCTATTATCCATTAAGAATTGATTTATTTGAAAACTTTATCGGCATTAAATGACCCACTGAGGTTGATATGCCGTAAAACAAAACAAACCAAACCATATACATGTATAGATAGATTGCTCTAACAAAAATCTCTCTGTAATGTGCCTTTCTTGCTAAATTACAATTACATACACACACACACACACACACACACACACACATATATATAAGCCCTGTTGGTAGTGTTTAGAATATGCTGAGTGCATGCTCTGCATAAGAGTAAGACCCTCCTCTTACCTCCCAAAAAATAAATATAGGTATCCTGGTTGATTGATTGATTGGTCAATCGATTTTAACAGCATGTCAACCCACCTGGGGTTATTTTATGCAGACAGGTTAGGAAATAATGTACACTGTACATCTATATTTACACTTTTTCTGTTAACAGTTTTAATGATATGTTAGCATCATTAGGAATCATGTTGAGGGTTTTTGTATGGTATAACATGAGGGGGGTGTTATATTAATGTTGGAAGGCTTAAAGTAACCTCCCAACGTGGGTACATGAGTGTACATAAAAACACTCCGACAAAGGTGTAAAAATGATAACATATTTATTGTGTAAGTGATGTAGATACATCTAAGAGAAAGATATATACAACAGATACATAAACATATTATGAGGAAATGGTTGTACGACTCACGCCGTAGAGAATGTCACTTACTAGTAGCAGGTTTAGTAGGGGGAAAGCCCCCTAACCTAAGGCTTAGGGTAGCAGGCACCTAAACCATGTTTACTCGTTGCCAGCCTGAGGGAAAAGAGGCAGGAAATCGTAGTTCCCGCTTGTGTGCCAAATACCACCTATCTGTGGCAAACGAAAGACGGCAATGGAAGATAACTCATTTTGGACTCATGTCCACCCAAACTTTGTTTTACTGACACAACAATGGTATTGATCAGCTTTACATTTATATTTTTTTGTATAATTTTGTTTCTTTCAAAAAGGACAGAGAATCATCGTTAATTTATGAGGAAGTGCGTCCCGGTCTCCTGCCTCAGAAATTGCTACCCAGTGACTATTAAAATAACGTCCCCAGCTATGTCGTCTCAGATTTTCTTTTATTCATGTTTGTTTAATGTCTTGTTTTTAGTTTAAATAAACAAGAATTACGACAAAAATCTATCTATATTATTTTGTTTATCTATCTCAGTCTATTCCAAATTATATATCCATCTTCATATCTAAACAAGAATTACGACAAATTACGATAAATAAACAAGAATTATGACAAATTTCTATAAATGAACAAGAATTACAACAAATTACGATAAATAAATAAGAATTACGCCAAAAAAGAGAAAAAATACATTTAACGCCCTAAGTTGGTTGTTTTCTTTCAAGTAACACGACATAGCTGGGGATGTTATTTTAATAGTCACCAGGTAGCAATTTCTAAGGCAGGAGACCGGGATGCACTTCCTTATAAATTACCGAATCATCTATGCTGACATTTTCAAATAGATTTTTCATGTTATTTGCATTAAAATAGTGTTTTCTGTTTTTTCCACATTTTATGTAAATGTTTGGGTTTGAGACTAAACTGTATCTGATAGTGAGGCTCCAATTTGAAGGTCTATGAAATATAAGGTATTCCTTCATTTTATTTACTCCTGGGTCCACTCTGATAGATGGATGGATGGATGGTTGGATTTTACGGCATGTCAACCCTTGTTGGGTTATTTTATACCGAAGACATTTTTGTTTTATTCATTCATGATTTAAAAATTTTAAATTTTTTTTTTCAAACTCAGTTGTTTTCAAACACATTTTTTGTATTTAACTCCTAAACGGGATCCTAACAGGTACTACCACTCCAGCTCAGAGTGGTCCTGGAAGTAATGGTGATGAAGGGCTACTCCACAGAGCTCCAGAATTGGAACTTCACCGCTAGATGCAGTTTAATTGATACCCAGGACACTAAGACCCTCAGCCACTGCCTTCAGCTCAGATATGATACAAAGGGTTGGAGTTTGCCATAAGGGCAATAGGGTCGGGACAATCATATTGGTACTAGGGTTTGATGTGACCAGCCGATTGATTAGAAGGAGTTTCTCTGACCACCCATCTAGCCTAAGTAAGGACCAAAGTGGAGTGTTGCATGTCATGCTCAGCTACAAGGATTCCGTCCTTAAGCATCCCAGGTTACCATCCACGACTAATAGGTGGCCCAATTGGGGTTTTTTTACCCATCTACAGAGATGCAGTCTGTGTATCCTATATATATTTACCAACCCCTCCACATGAGCAGGATGTAACACAAGGTCAATTTCTTCAGCAGAGTTTAACAGGTTTGAATTCAGAGTTTTCCTTCTAGACTGGTTACCTAGCCATTGTTAAAGAGCCCAGTCTGCCCTGCTATTTACCCATAGCTGGAGGGAGAATTGGATTCATACCTTTCCCAAGGGTATTAGCACCATGTGAAATGCAAACAGCTTTGTCCAGGAATTGAACTCGGGTCGACAAGTCCATTTCCTACGACTCTAACCATTACACCACGCACCTGTGTATCCTATAGTACCAGCCAGCAGAGCGAGGTTCACTCTGACCTAGAGTGGTAGTAGCTATTAGAATTTTTATTGCTTTGAAATAGATGGACTTGAGAGAATGTTGTATACCATGCTTCTGTGTATAACCGTCTTAACATATAGACGGTATATTTATTATGAGAGGCACCCGTGGTTGTGTCTCTCATATCTAATCTTCTACTTCTGTACTTACCCCTTCTTTGTGAGTCTGTAGTTTATACTTCATCTGTAGCTTGGCTGGTAAATATTTGTCAATGGCTGGTTCTGTATTTCTTAGCTGTTTCCAGGCAGTTTCTTCATCTTGAGATGTTGTTAAGATGCTCAATGCTTCTGGTTTGTTTTTGATTAAACAACATAAAACAGTTCCTCTGTGAATTCACATTTTATCAATTATTTTAACTACCGCAGCATAACCACACATGGGAGTTGAGCCAACCAATCTTCATCCTTCAATGGCCTAGCTTAAACTGACTGAAAATGATTTCTCACATTTGCAAACACAAGCAGAAGCAGAGGTCAAACCAAGGTTATGACTTGTCCATCAGTTCCAAATTTCTAACAGCTAGGTCTAAATTCAAATAATATTTTCCTGATTTGAATTTAAATCTACCTTCTACACTAACCGTCCAAAACCGATGGTATGCCCCTCAATATGTAACAAGAATAACTCCTTGGGCTGAACCCAGAAAATACATTCCTTTGAGATTTAAACAGTGTTATGATGGTCCATGATGATAGTGGTACTGCTATTTGAGGAGGAGCAAAGAATTAATTAATATTTCCATAATCATCTCTGTTAGTGTTAACAAAGATATAATAAAAGAATTTTAATGCTTAAAACATGACATTCAGTGCAAAGCAGACCCCACAAAATTAACATTCAGCTGAAAATTGTGCTGGAAAATGCTTTATCCTCTACAAGCATTTTAAGTGTATTGCTCTAATAGAAATCTTGTTATGATGTGCTTTTTTTCTGAGTAACAGTAAGCTTAGCATAACGGTAATTATCTGAGGAAATGAAAAGGGTGACCAGAGTTCAAATACTGGATGAAGCTGTTCATGTTTCACTTTGCACTTATGCCCTTGGGAAAAGGCATGAATCCATACTCCCCCCACACACATCTATGGATAAATAGTAGGGCAAACTGGGTTCTTCGATCTTGGTAATGCAACCGGTCTAGAAGGCAAACTCTTAATTCAAAACAGCTATACTCCTCTTCAAAACTATCCTTGTGTCACATCCTGCTCATAACATAAATTCGTGGAGGCACTCATGATGTAACGGTTAACATCTTATGAAATGGATGCGGCGACCCAAGTTCAAATCCTGGATGAGGCTATTTGCATTTCCCATAGCACTAATATCCTTTGGAAAGGTATGAGTCCGGCAATGGGTAAATAGTAGGACAGAGTGGGCTCTTTAATCTTGGTATGGCAACCAGTCTAGGAGAAGAAAAACTCTGAATTCAAACTTGTTAAACTTTGCTTAAAAATTAATTTTGTATCTCATCCTGCTTGTGACAGAGGGGTTGGGTAAATACATACATTTCAGTATGAGAATTTTATTTTAGTTGACACAATAAAGAGCTTGCTTATTCTTACATTCTTCTTCTTCCTCTTACTTGAATACAAGCCAAAATTATATATACAGATGAAATTTAAAAAAAAATTTTTTCAACTCTCTGAAGATGGGCATAGCCTGAAAATATTAAGGGAAACAAAAAAGAGAAAAAAAAAAAAAAATTAAATAAATATGTTTTTAAACATAAATTTGCATTATTTCGCCTTCAAAAATATATTATTACATTTTAATTAATGCTTCTAACTCACTATAAAAATAATTTTAAAAAAATCTTTATTTCAATATCCCCGAGCAGGGCCTCATTATTTTTATAGTATTAAAAAAAAATATATATATTTATATCTGAAATGATTTTCAAAACATCCCACGAAACAAGACGCAGCACGGGATCTAACGGAGTTTTACTATCTTTGCCGAGCAGAACTTTACAACCTTTGCCGAACGTTTGCATTTACATTAAAACATTCAACGGATTAACATCACAGTTGAGTTTAACAAATACAGATGAAATTTTAAAAAAAATTTTTTCAAGTCTCTGAAGATGGGCATAGCCTGAAAAGATTAAGGGAAACAAAAAAGAGAAGAAAAAAAATAAATAAATATGTTTTTAAACATAAATTTGCATTATTTCGCCTTCAAAAATATATTATTACATTTTAATTAATGCTTCTAACTCACTATAAAAATAATTTTTTAAAAATCTTTATATATACTAGCAAATATATGCACCCTCGGGTGCAAGTATTTAAGTTTAATGTAATAAAATATTATATTAGAAAGGCCAATGAAACTAAATAAGAAGGCAGATAAAAATATTTGAAACAGAGGGGGTATAATCGAAATATAGAACAACTGAAACTTACTCTTCATCACTCTCGTCTTTCATTGTTATTTTTTCTAATTTAAGTATTTAGTTAAAAGAGGAAGTAAAGAATAAAATGACAATTATTTTTTTGTTAATGGATTTCATTTATGATTCATTGAAGAGATTTTTGCTTATATTCTTAGAATCAATAATACTAAGCACATATTTATTAAATTCAATTTTTTTAGATCAATATGCAAATTAGCCTTCCCGTTCGCACTGTAAACCTTTTGTTATATAAACATAATTGTATGTTGTTAGTATGTAGATATGGTTAACAGTATTAATAATGTAAAACAATTTTATCAATAATAGGTTAAAATAAAAATAAAATCATTGAGTATGTGATGTCAATAACTAAGGGAATGGTAACTTGAGTAGTGATATAGTTTCGGCTACAGACAAAAAAGCACACAATCTCCATTATAATAAGATATATATATATATATATGTATATATATATTAATACTCATGTTCCTTAAATGTATGATTGTTATCATCTTGCAACACCCTCTGGTTTAAAATGAGACCGTCCAAATCATCCAACATGAAATGCAAAAATGTAAATCCTGATTATATGGTGCTGCTTATCTGCTGAATTCTTATGAGTGTCGTCACCTCAGCTAAATAATGGATCATTCCGTTTTTTATTAGAAAGAAAGAAAGGGAAGGACATGCTACACAGAAAAAATATATGAAAGAAAGAAAGAAAGAGAGTAGGGCTAAGATAGAGAGGGTGTGCGGAAGTGATAATGCTAATCTGTTTCAATCAAACATAATAAAAAGATGAAAGAAAAAAAAAAAGAGTGAGAGAGAGTTAAATCAAGATTATTATACTTTCTACACATTGAACAATTCTTTTGCAATAGCTCTTAAACATATCAAAAGTTGTAATAATTATCATACAACAGTATTCCACAATACCACCAGCCTTTGTTGGATTATTGTCACACTGTGGGATTGCCATATCCATGCTGATGCAGTTAGAACCTTATTCTGAATCTGGAAAGTCCAAGATTAGTTAGGAATATAAAGGTTGAGTGTTGTATAGCCGTATATATACCCTTCTGCCATACTCAGGTATATAATAGAGAGAGAGAGACAGACAGAGAGACAGATTAGAGATAGGGATGGTAGTCTTACTTGGTACTGTTATAAAGCTAAAGGGCTCACTGAATTTCTGAAAATAGCCGTCAAGATCGGATCTTCTCCGTCAACCATGGGTTGCAATGTTTCTACACTTGCCGAAAGTCTGATCGAATGCCCACGTTGTGTTCATATCTCAAATGACTAGAAATCTGCTATAGAAACTGATATTCCACAGTTAACAGCGGCCTAGTGGTCACATAAAGAAACTACAACTTTTTTTTATGAAAAAGATATACTGATGAATCTATAAGCACAGAATGACTTCTTCTTTTTTTCCATGGTGGCATGTCGGTCCGTTGTGTATGCGCTCGTGCGGATTGTTCGAGGTTCTTTTAGTTTTTTGTTCTGCCTCTGATGATGAGATTTTCTTGAAAATATTTAGGTAAATAAACATCATTTAACACCTATTACATTGCATTGTAAATTGCCTTCAAATTTATATTTTAACTTTTTTTTTGCTTTTCAAACTCAACAAACATTTATAGGCTGTGGGAGCGATGGACCTCTAATTAATAACTTCTATTCGGAATATTATCCAGAGCTCTGCAAAGATATTGCTCAAGCAGTTTGTAAATTTGGGGCTAAGATTTTCAATAGTCTTGGCTGAAGTCAGTTTGTTTGTCTCTACTCGGAATTGCGTTCTCACAACGGACACGGTCCAAGCTTAATCTTCTCTTCAAGCCCGTTAAGCTTTGTCTGCTCATTCAACCACTCTGCTGGTTTGGTTACTTGCTTCTTTATCTATCTTGTCTAGCAGACATCTTATCTAGTTGACTTCTGTCTGTTGGGGGTTGGTTTTCTTCCTTGCTATTTTTTCTTCTGGGTTGGGCTTAACATTGCTGGTTTCTTCATTTAATAAACACAAGACCTTGTTTGTTCTTGATCAAGTTTTATTAGCCCATATTTATTCTGCTGCGGGGATGAGATGAACCAGGAGAGATGACAATCACATCTGTTCTGTTTCCAAATTGGGTTGAATCTAACTCTAAACTATCACGTGTCTGTTTTGGCGCCCAAATTACGTGCCTCTACGGTCACCAGTAATTTTCAACGGACTCCCTGATTTTAAAGTTAACAGACCTCAATTTAAATATTCCTAGCTACAGGTCTGTTCACAATTCATGACCTCTCATGAATTGTAAGATGAGTTTGCAATGAAACCTTGGGATCCAGCCATTTCTGACACATTGTTTTCTCAGATCTTCATATTTTTCTGATTTACACTGATGTGCCCATTAGAAATTTTCCTCAAAAGAGACAGTTAATTCAATGATAAAACCTTTTTTCAACTTAACAGACCAGATGACAATATCTGGACGGTGGGCCATTAACATTATTTCAGTTGGAAATACGAGTTGATGTTCAAAATCAGTTACAACATACCACTCTGTAAAACCATCAAACAATGATAATCTGTGCCTATTTTCATGCAAAATGTTTCCTTCTATAATATATAATCTTATTACAATGGAGATTGTGTGTTTGTCTGTAACTGAAACTATGTTACTACTCAAGTCACAATTCCCTTAGTTATTAACATCACACTCTCCATGATTTTATTTTTATTTAAACCTCAATTATTAATAAAATTGTTTTACATTATTAATACTGTTGACCATATCTACATGATATTTTCCACGTACCCCACTTGTACGAGTCAGGCACAAAGGCCCTATTTATGTGGGACCACCCACAAGCCGAGACTCATGGGGTGGCAGGTGAAAAATTGCGTCGATCCCGTCGGCATTCCCCCTCAAGGGGGGCGCCTCAGGCACTGGGCAATAAACCCAGCCCTGCCCTTTAAATCAAGGGGGCAGGTGTTGCCTGGGGGATGGCCTCCTGGGATCGACGCCGTTAATTATAGCAATGGTCCAGAGGCCGAAGCCACTGTTGACCATATCTACATAGTAATAACATGCAATTGTATTTATATATACAACAAAATAGCAATTTACAGTGTGAACAGGAAGGCTAATTTGCATATTGATATTAAAAATTTGATTTTAATAAATATGTCCTTAGTATTATTGATTTCTAATTGTTTGGTTTTATCAATATGATAAATATGTTTTATGAATAGGAGCAAAAATCTCAGAGATAAATCTTAAAAGAAATCCATTAAGAAGAAGAAATAACTGTAATTTTATTATTTACTTCCTAATTTAACTAAATAGTTAAATTAGAAAAATTTAGTAATGAAAGACGAGAGTGATGAAAGAGTAAGTTCAGTTGTTCTATTTTTCAATTATACCCCCCCCCTTTGTTTTCAGTATATAAATTATCCACACCATATACTATGTAAACCTTTATTTCTTACTGATATAAAAAAAAACACACACATTCTAGGATTTTAAACGCATCAATAACATGGACTGTTCTGTGGCAATTCTAACTCAATGAGACTTTAATAGTAAGTAAAAAGTAAAGTCGTCGGGGTGGCCTAATGTCGGTATGAGCCATACAGCGAGGGAGTCTATCCCCTTTTCACTAGCGCTAGACCAAGGAGATTATTTTTAGCATCTGAGGTGGAGCGCCACACCTACCATCAGCTCCTTACCTTACCACACAGATCCCTGTGCTACTCATATGCTGAGTTGGCAAGGGCCAGTATTGAACTAGGAACCTTATGGCTTCTAGATAATGTAAATAACTAAGGGACTTGTGATGTAGATTCGGTTAGACAGACACCTAATCTCCATTATAATAAGATATATTGCTTTATTGCTGTTATTAATCTAAGTCTTATTTAGCAGTCTCTCAACATCTCTATGTAGCATCAGCAATAATATCTACTCTTCCTTACTGTTTGTTTTGTTTTACAGAATATCAACTGTTTACGGGTCATTAAATGCCAAATCAAGTCATTTTTGATAAAGTAAGGTTGCTTACAGTACCTCCTGTTGCTTAAGGGGTTACACAATTAACAACTGAACAAGCTCATCACAGCTTAACTTTTCCTCACTGTTGTAAACAATAATAATCCAAGTAAATTGGAATGTAAAAAACTAAGATTTAAAATATGAAAAAAAATATTTATCTCAATTTTTGAGAAGAGGCTCGATAATTTGTATTCTTTAAATTTTTTGGACAGTTGTCCTCATCTTTATTT
Source organism: Doryteuthis pealeii (assembly GCA_023376005.1). Lineage (NCBI taxonomy): Eukaryota > Metazoa > Mollusca > Cephalopoda > Myopsida > Loliginidae > Doryteuthis > Doryteuthis pealeii. Next base: position 34,288,451 of record CM042171.1, read on the forward strand.
GTTATATACCAACAGATAGAATTGCAATAATTCAAACCTTATAAGAGAAAATCATCTAGAGGTTGCAGGTTCAATTCTGACTACAGGTGAAAAAAAAAAAAAAATATATATATATATATATATATATATATATAATACTTAACATAGCTTAGCACTTGTACCCGGATCTGATTAACAGATTGAGAACAATCCACCCCAGTGGATTAGATAAAGGGTTTGGATCGAATTTCTGTGAAGGCTCCCGAGTTCAACAAGAAGGTTCTAGAGTTTGATAAGAAATACCTGAAGAAGGCCAGAGGGCACATCGACTGAGATGTAGTGTATATAACAATAATGATGAGGACAACAGTCTGAAAAATCTAAATCTAAATCATCAAGCCTAATCTAAAAAATTTGACAAGAAACACCGGAAAAGGCTGGAGGATACATTGGCTGAAACGTGTATATAACAATAAAGATGAGGACAACAGTCTGAAAAATCTAAATGATACAAATCTGTAGTTCTTTTGTTGATAAAAAAATAAAGGAGAAAAAAATAAAAAATAAAAAAATAAACAAGAAGACACATTTCACAAAGTGCAAAAATCTTTTATATTACAGTTTTAATATCCAATGATGAATATGACAGTAGGTAAATTTTACTTTCTTTTCTAAAAAATAGAAAAAAAATAAAAAAAAGGTTTAATGGAGTTTTTTTGTTTTGTTTTTATTACCTGACCTTATAATCAAGATGCATTAAAAAAAAAAAAAAAAAAAAATTAAATCACATTTTCAAGGTTGTAACAATAAATATAAAAAAAAAAAAAAAAAAGATCAAAGATGAATTTTCTTATAAACAGAAAAGCCAGAAAAATCAGTCAATGATACGATCCAGTCCATTGATATCTTATTAGGTAATAGACTAGTTGTCTCATAATAATTGTGACAGTTGGTGTATGAAATTTATATGCAAATGTACCAATCATTATGGGACAGTCAGCACTTTTTTCTCTTTATTCTTTCAAGAAATAATTGGTTTGGTTGGTTTTTTTTAAAAAGCATATCAACCCTTTTTGGGTCATTTAATGTCAAATCAAGTCGTTTTGATAAACAAAGGACTCAGGTTGATTACAGTACCTGCTTTTGCTTAAGTGGTCACCCAATTAAGTATTGAACAGGCTCATTGCTGCTTAACTTTAGTGATCTAGCAGGAACTGGTGCTTTTAGAGTGATTTGACTGTAATTTAGATCTTGGGGAAGGCTTGAGTTATGTGGACTCCCACACATGGACACACCAGTGTTGGTCAACCAGCAATACTAATAATCATCAGCTCTGTATGGACACTGGATGCAGTCTAGAGGAATTAACACGAGCAGTGGCTGATAGTTGGTTATTTTACAGCATATCAACCCTTTTAGGGTAATTTAAAGCTGAATAAAGTCTTGATAAACAAAGGATTCAGGTTGCTTACAGTATTTGCTGTTTCTTAAGTGATCACCCAATTAAGTTTTGAATAGGCTCATCGCTGCTTAACTTCAGTGATCTAGCAGGAACCAGTGCTTTCAGTGTGACATGGCTGTAATTTCAAGAAATTTTTTGTTTTTGTTGGATTTTACGGCATGTCAAGCGTTGTTGGGTTATTTTATGCCAAATACGTTTTGTTTTGTTCATTCTTGTTAGGTATTCATTTTTTTTTTCAAACTGAGTTTTTTTTTAAACATATTTTTTTAAAACTCATTGATGACTCCTAACAGGTACTAGCACTCCAAGTTAGGGTGGACCTGGGAGTAATGGCAATGAAGAGGTACTCGACACTCCCCAAAGTTCCAAATTGAAACTTCCCAATTAAATGTATCCAGGACACAATTTTGAGAAATAAGTGCAGATCATACAATGACGTTTCTGTCAAATTGAAAAAGAAAAAAAAAAAAAAAAGAAAAAAAAAAAAAAAAAAAAAAAAGTCTCCTGCTTTTATTGAATTTTGACCGGGCATTTTTTTGAACAAAAAAAATTGCTTACTATCAATGTTAGCAAGAAGTTTTGTAAAATAATTTTATATAATTGAGATAAAAAAATAAAAATAAAGAATAAACAGAAACATTTGTTAAATAAAAATTAAATAATTTTAAAAAAGGAAATTGATGGAAAGCTTTAAAATCTTTTAGAACATGAAATATTTATGTTTCTTCTCTATGTCAGAATAAACATTTCCAATATTGAGGTGAGGTGTGTCTACGTGACAATCTCATAAGCTTGGGTCAGAAATGTTTTTGGCACGAGACCCACCTGACCATCAAGTAAGCCTATCCACCAACTTCTAGTATCAAATTCTTTGCTAAGGATCTTAATGAGGTCACCTCTCTTGAAGGTCAACTCTGTGTTATTATCAGCCAGGTAGTCCCACTGGCCAAAGTAAATACTCTCATATTCGTCGTTTCGGATCTCGATTTTCTTGGTATTACGTAGAAACAGCTGCGCGTCGGTACCAACGTCGTCGTACAGTTCGTCCATCAGTTCATTTTCACCCACAGCGGAAGATGTGGATTTTGCAGGGGACGATGTGGATCCGCTCTGATCACCCTTACCGCGCACTGTAGGAGGGTTCCGATCTGGCAATGCAGGTAGAGGGTCCTCCTTGCGGGGTGGTGGCACTGGGGGTAGTGTGCTCTTGACAGGCTTCTTAGGGGAACCAGTTACCACAGACTTTTCGACTTTCGTCAAAGTTACAGCTTCGGCATCATCATAGACTTCATCTTCATTGATATTATCATCATAGGTGTCTGGGTTAGCATTGCTTGATTTCAATATCAAAATATCATCAAATTCTTCATAAATACTCTCTTCTTCTGCAATTAGAAAAAAAGAAAGAAAGAAAAAAAAAAAGATGAATTTAAGTTTGTTAGCAATTGTATGCATTATGTAATACGGAACAGGAATGAAATGAAAATGAGTGGAATAATAATAATACAGTGATGCTGATAGCTTTTTGATTTAGTGAGTCCTGGGATGCATATATTTGCTTTGAATGAGTCCCAGGAAAATTTATGGATCCCAACTAACTGTCTTAACTCCTACTTGTAACCTATCCTGTGTAATTCATTTCTAAGAAACTATTGAAATGTATTTACAGTTAGCTTGAAATGGTGAGGGAAGAAAAAAGAAAAACACTGGGACGCATGGATATGATTTTACTGCGTCCTTTAAGATTTTTCTGTGTCAGGGATGCAGGACGCATATCATCTCTGATGATAATAATAACTGGGTTGGAAAGGTGATCCACTGGGAATTGTGCAAAAAAATAAATTTTAACCATACAACAAAATGGTATATGTATAAATAAAATCTATTCTTGAGAATTCTCTGGGACTTTGAGATAAAAATTGATCACCTAATCCCAGCCAGAAGACCAGACCTAGTATTGATTAACAAGAAAAAAAGAACTTGTCAACAAGTAAATTTTGAAGTTCCAGCAGATCACAGGGTGAAGATGAAAGAAATTGAAAAGATAGACAAACACCTGGATCATTTATATTTTGTTTATTTGTTTCTTGAGAGAATTTTGCACAGTTATATGGTTTCAACTATTCCTATTTAATACAAATAACTTGCACAAAGCTGTGTGGTTTCAATTATTTCTATGTAATAATCACTTGTTTGAATATTTATATGGTTTCAAGTAACTAATAATAATCCTTAGTAAACAATTATAGCTTCAAGTAACTATTCTTAATACAAATAATTTGCACACAATTATATGGTTTCAAGTAAAGAATAATAATAATCCTTAGTAAACAATTATAGCTTCAAGTAACAATTCTTAATACAAATAATTTTTTTTCGATACACATTAATCAAATAAAATTCTTTGTGACACATTAATTAGATCTTGTTAGTCAAGTCAAATATCTAAATTTGAACGTACCATATTTGACAGCATATAGGATACACTTTTTTTTCCAAAATTTTGGCTCAAAAAATTGCCCTGCATCTTATACATCGTATATGAAGTTATCATTATTAATTTTATTATCATTATTATTTCCTGCTATTGAGATGTCTTGTGTATTATTATTGCTTGCCTGTACTGCCAAATTGCTTTTATACAGCTATGTTTCTGCTTGTGTAATGCACAGCTAGACTGTTTTCAACAATATATGCTTAAATACACTAAAAATTTTTTTCCCCTGAATTTGACCTGCTGAAATGGGGGTGCATCTTAATATGCCCGTGCGTCCTATATGCTGTCAAATATGGAATATCAAAAAGAAATAATTCAATGAAAAATTTATTTAACAATGAAATAAAGAAAAGGAATATAGAGATTATTGGTGTTGAACTATTTCAACAGAGTTTAGAAAGGTGTATTCCAGAAAAAGAAAAAAAAGATTTATCTTCTCACCTGGATCAATCATTGAAGTGGTCATCATATTCTTAATTGCAGCTTTTTCAATGGCAGATTTCCATTCAAGAAGATCATCTTTTGTATAAGCAATAAACTATTCAAAACAAAATAAGAATTTATAAATAAATAAATAAAAATAAAATATACAATAACACTAAACTTGTCATCAGAACAATATGTAAGTGTTATCTTATTTTAAAAAGATATTTGGAAATATATATAAGTTAGTATATACACTGAAGAGCGTAAGAGTCTATTTCAAAAGTATAACAATATAAACAAGTTTTTGGTAATTTTTATACCATTTTCTTGGAGAAGACAGTCTGATGAAGCCAATTGATATCAGTAGAAATAAATTAATCACAATTAATATGACCACAAGTCTTTTCTTTGCTAAATATATTGCACTGTATATGTTGTAGAGTAGCTAACACCTCTTCAGCACTCTACTAGATGGACTGGCTCATAGCCATAAAATAGCTTACAATTAAAGTAGATTAACTCGCTGAATAATATTCAGACTGACTTTGCTGCATTGGTTATACCGAACTGACCCTCCTCTATTTAGTGTAAGTTGGTCTTGTTAATTGTTTGTACTTATTTGTTCTGTGTTTATATGTATCTGTTTAGCAGCGGATGCTGGTGCTTAATAAATGTATTAAGCACACCATTCTTCTGTGTATCTTTCTACTTTGCGATACAACATTATATAATTCCCTAATTATGGTGCATTGAGCTCTCAAGATAGATTATATCAATTTTAATATTTCGATATTAAAAAAAAGTCCCGATTATATTTTTTTCCCCAATCAAATTTCATTTAACAGGACAGAATCCAAATGACTTTGTATCTTTATTTTTATAATATTTTTTGTTTTTATTTCATCATAAAAAGAATTTATGAATAGTCCAAAATTCTGAGTACTTTTGATTCTATATAGAACAATTATCAAGGATGTTTTATATAAAAGGTGTTAAAGTTGTCTTTGCATCAAGTTATTTCATATTGAATGTAAAAAGGAAAATGATGTTAGTGGTTTTTGGGGATTTGAATTACAATTTTAAATGTGTGTAACGTGATGTAAAATAAAATTGTGTGTAACGTGATGTAAGATAAAATTGTGTGTGACAAGATGTAAAATAAAATTGTGTGTGACAAGATGTAAAATAAAATTGTGTGTGACAAGATGTAAAAAAATTGTGTGTGACAAGATGTAAAATAAAAATTGTGTGTGACAAGATGTAAAATAAAAATTGTGTGTGACAAGATGTAAAATAAAAATTGTGTGTAACAAGATGTAAGATAAAAAAATTGTGTGTAACAAGATGTAAGATAAAAATTGTTCCATTCATGTAAGACATTTCAGAATATTTTCACCTATTTCGTTATTGATTTTATTAGTTGAGGGTTGTCTAGATTTTAGCTTCTAAAATTTTAAATCTTTTTATACTGTTTTTCGCATAAAACATTTTTGAATTATTATCTAAAATATTTCTATATGATGTGGTAGAGTAGTTATGTTTTTTAAATTACAAAAAAAAAACAAAAAAAAAAACAATAAATAAAATTATATATATATATATATATATATATATATATATATAGGTATTGATAAAAAGGAAAAAGTTTACTAACTTACCTGATAAGTACGTTTCCCAGGACACAGCAGATCGAAACTCAAATCTTTTTTTGTTGACTCTTTACCAAGATTTGGATTAGTCCGGACTTCATAATCTACAATTAAAAACAATACAAATCTGAATAAAGTGCTTGTAGCGTAATGGTTATCGTTTTAACAAATGGACATGGCAACCGGAGTAGTAGTACTAAGCTTCTATCAGTGAAAGTTGACCATGGTTGAATGATATATATATATATCCAAGTTCCATCTGGAACAGTGTACCTTGTGACTGAAGAGATCAACACAAGAGTGACAGCTTTTGTTACAAAGGTTATATCTGCATATAGTGTGTGGTCTATTGGAGTTGCACTTTTCGTCATGCCCTATCATTTGTCACTATGGTTACTAGCGTTACATAATGATAGGCATAGCCTATCATTTTTGTAAGGAAGTGTAGTTGAAATTTTTTTAATTTAACAGTAACTTGGTAAATGGAAAATTACTGAGAATTCAAATTGTCATGTCTTGATCTCAGGTTATTCTGAAGTGGGGCTCTGATTGGCTTAGAGACTTACATGATCAGATGAGCCTGGGAAAGTTAGATTTAGATTCAAAACCTGGAAAAAATGTGAAAGTTTTTAAATAAAATAACTGGAGCATTATAACTTTCATTCATGTGGCAAGAGAAATCACACACGTGGTAGCTCAAAGTGTGCACGAATATGTCTGGCGTGCAAAATGAGATCAGGGGGGAGTGTAACGGGCGATTAGGGAGATCCTCGTGATCGTGAGTCATGGCTTGACATCGGACTACCTCGTTGGCACGCATGTAAATTACTACACTGTACAATTGACCCGAATGTAGGATTTTAGTATGATTATTTAAGGCCCGCCTTAACACACCGGCGAGTTGCGTTCCAGTCTTGCTGACGAGGGCACTGACGTATGACAAGGAACAAGAGGCGAGTGAGCTTTGACAAAGGACTGCTAGAAAAGATTGTTGCAGGTGAGAAGGACTTGATCAGAAGAAGCTGCGAGAACGTCTTTTTTCAGTGGAGAGATCCGGCTGTTCAACCCAACAGATTTCCTATTCATTTCTTATAATTCATTAATATATCAACACTGAAAATTTGATTAAAATCAGTTAATTTCCTGATTTTTGGTAATTTTCTTTTTTATGGGTGTAACTCTAGTACTGTCAAATTTGATCTTAATGCTGGAATTGTTGGTCCATAATATTCACTTTTTATAGATCCACATTTCAATAGAAGTAATTGAATCTTTCAATAATATCATGCTATTAATACAGAATAGTAGCCAGGGCTGATCAGAGTTTTCTGTGACACATTTACAGAAAATGATGGAAATTAATGATACCAAAATTTAAATCCAAACGAAATAAAACATTTAAAATAAAGCAATGCAACAGCCCACATAGAAACAAACACTAGATAATTTTTTATTACTTTTTTTTTTTTTTTTTTAGGCAGATATATGTAAAAGTGAATACAGAAGATAAGTCTCCATGTTTTCTAATATGATAAGAACAAAGATGGAACCCAGACCCAGAGAGAAAACTCTGAGGAAGAGATACAACTAGATATAAAGAACACAGAACCCAATGGCAGCAAATCTAAGCAGACAACTATCCAACACTAGCTTCTCTTCACTTTTTTATATACCCTTAATCTGCTGGATATATAATGGGGAGAGAGTAGACAGGTGAGAAGATGAGATGGGTTCTTACTTGTCTGCTTGTTCTTCTTGTCACTTATTTTCCTTTGGGCTGATATCTTCTCTGGGCTGGGTGTCTGCTCATTTCTTGTTTGTAATAAACAATTTTTTTTATTTCTTATTAAGAACCCACAGCCCAAAAGGGTTTGAGAGCGATGATCCTTAATGTCTGCTCCTCCTGACTAACTGCCGGAATAATCTACTTAACTAACTTAATTTCTTTTCACACGCCTTTCTATTGGTGGGTTTCGGGGGAGGGGGGGGGTCAAGTAAAAGTTAACTGCCGTCAATTACTCCAACTGCTGACAGTAATTTTCCATTTACCCCCATTATTTGAATTTTCAACGAACTTTAATTAATAAATCTAACTACACTTCATACATAATTCGTAGGCTACCTATGAACTATGTAACAACTTATTTTGAAGTATTGTATCCGAGTACATCTCCTCTCCAAACGTGTTTTGCTACAAAGTCCTGTCAGGACTCTGTATTGATGTCAAGTGTCTTATCACTTTTCTTGTAGACATCCTTGTATCTCACAATTGTGGCCAGTGAGCTTCGGCCACTGGATCGGTAAAGTAATTAATAGCGTCGATCCCAGGGGGCTATCCCCCCAGGCAATACCTGCCCCCTTGATTTAAAGGGGCAGGGCTGGGTTTATTGCCCAGCGCCTGAAGTGCCCCCCTTGAGACAGGATCACGCAATTTTTGTGCTTACCACACATGAGCTTTGGCTTATAGGTGGGCCCACGTTAAAAAGAGACCTCATAAGTGGGATAAGAGGCAAATAAACTTATCAGCTCCCCATAGAGAATGTCTTTTAGAATATCCTGTTTGGTATATCCTGTTCATCTGCATTGCTAAACAAGTGTAGACATCCTGAAAAATGAATAACATTTTATTTCCCAAAATAAATAAAGAATTTTTACCTTTGAGAATGAAAGCTCCAAGTTGACGTTTGTCTGTTTGCTTTTCATAATAATAAAGAATATTATCTTTGAGAACACAGTATCTCTTCTGATAGGATTTCCACAGAACAGTGTCTAAAAGGAAAGAAGATTTGGAATACAATTAATAACATTATAATAATCACATTCAAATGAAATAACATTCACATTTTAATGACAAGTGTATTCTTCTCTAATAATAAATGCAAATGTCAGTGTGTCACATCTTTTCAACTTTACTCCTAGAGGTTGTAGCTCAACATATCATACCGTTTTGGCATCAGGATGACTTTGTGACCAAATTAAAAACATCCGGAAATTTTGGTTCCCTTAGCTTTAATTACTACAATTTTTTTTTTGGTGATTTTTTATGCTATTATTTTGTGACAAATTTTTTTGTATCATAACATTTTTATAACTCAGAAATAAATTTGGGAATTATCAAAATTAATTGTGAAATCCAGCAAAAATCACCCATGAAATAGAAATAATTTTTTATACAGAGAGTAAGGACCTATGTGCATTAAATTGTTTTTAAATTAAATGGCAGCAGAAGAATTATTGTTGAACTTTTAAAAGGTAAGCTTAAATATTAATTCAATAGTTAAATTCAGTGATCAATTTTGAGTTCTTTCTAGTTTATTGTTGCCTATTGCATAACTATTAACCCCAATTGGAAAAACCAAAAATGCTGTTCATCATTCAGCTTTGCAATAAGTTCCAAATAGACAAATTATATAATTGATTTGATGAAAACTGTTGTTTGAAAAATATCATTCAAGTTTAATAAAATTTAATATGTATTCAATGGATGAAATGTCATTGTTAGACTTAAAGGCCAAATAAAATGCATTCTGTAGGAGCTACATCAATTGCCGCTTGATAAAGCGGATTTTAAATAAGTTTTTAAATAAATAAACATTCAGGATTTGTGCTAAAAAAAATAAAAATAAATAATCTCTAATTTCTCCTTTTTTTTAAGTGGAAATTTTATCTTGTCAGCTCATGAAAAAAAAAAAAAAATTTTTTTAAAGTTTTTTAAAAAATTTGATTCATTTAATGCAACTATCACAGCATAGTTTTTGACATTACCCCAAAACAACTATACTCAGAGACTAGAAGTGGTTACTCGGTGTCACCTGGGTAGAGGAGAAAAAAAAAAAAATTTTTTAAAAAAAAAAACGAATATATTTTTTTTCTTTTTTTAAACACGAATTACATCACACAGTTTTCAAACCAAACAAAAGAAAATTGATAATTTTTAAGTATTTGATTTGTTTACCTTTCTTTCGTTTCTTTTCTAAAAATCCGGCCTTGGTTATATTCAAAATATCTGCTGCTGCCATAAATGGGATTGCTACAAAGAGAAGATTATTTGAAAAAAAGAAAAGAAAAAAGAAAATCAGTCAAACATTAAACAGAAATTCTAATACACAACAAACTAATTGACTATTAGGTTTAATTATGCAAAACTATTTATGTCAAATTTCAAAGTTGTGTTTGTTCGTTTTTTAATTTTGCATTAAAAAAACCAAAAAACAAACAGGAACAATTAGTAGAAATATTACATTCATTTAATAATGGAGATTATGTGACTGTCTGTAACCAAAACTAGGTCACCACCGACGACACAATTCCCTTAATTATTTAAATTATATTCTCAATGACTATTAAATGATCATTATTTAATCTCAGTTAGCCTTTTATCTATTAACAGTGTCTCTATTAAAGTCTAGCCGAGTTAGATTTTCCTCAAAATATGCAATCTTATTTAGTTTCATTAGTCTTTCTAATTTAACATAATATTTTAGTACATTAAAACTTAAATATTTGCGCCCACCGGAGGGCGCATATTTTTGCTAGTTCATTTAATGTTAAACTAAATGGTAAACTACAATGAAAATAGACCGGGTGTATTTATAAAGCAAATAAAACAGACCGAGTGTATTTATAAACCAATAAAAACTAAATACTGCTTTTATATTCATCAAGAAATAGAAATTAAAAAAATATACTCACATTCTGAATAGGCACACTCTTCATCATCAGCATTGCCACTGCCACCAGTGAAAGACGACTCATCTCTGTCTTTGGGATCTTCAGATATTCCAAGATTGCTGCCTGAAAATGAAGAAAATAAAATACAATAAGAAATTTCCTAAATAACACCAATTCTTCAAGTCTAATTGAATAAGCATAGAGAAAAGAATAAAAAGATATGGATTAAATTTTTATATTCTTTATCCAGAGGATGGGAGATATATGATGAAGAAATATGCATTATATGTATATATACACTACTGACCAAAAGTTTAGTACCACATTGATTTTTTCCTCTACACTTAAAAAATAAATTAAGTTTCATCTCTTTAAAGAAAGAAATTTATTTTTTCTATGTTTGAATGTAATATGCAATAATTTAAATCAAAATGAATATAAAATAATTATAATTTCAATTCAAAGAATCTGCCACAAGCATTTATTACTGCAGAGCAAATTTTTGGTATCTTTTCTAGTAACTTGTAAAAGTATGTTGGTGAAAGCGATTATCAATCAACATGTAAATAACTCTTGATTATTCTTAGGCAGTTTATTCTGAACTTTACGATCAATTTCGTCCCAGACAAGTTCAATTGGTGAAAAATCCGGAGACTTAAGAGGTGAGGTCATGATTTGCAAAATTCCCTTATCTTCCTTAAATTTTAGATAATTTGAACACAGTTTTGAGCTTAGTTTTGGATCATTATCTTGTTTGAATTTTATATAAATGTTTGCATGTACACAATAGGTGAATTTATTTATCCAAATATGCAAAATAGGCTTTTATTATGAACTCAAAGAAACAAATCAGAGTGGTCTCAAACTTTTGGTCGGTAGTGTACATATATATATATCTATATGTAAATAAACAAATAAATATGATAATATTAATAATAAAATAATAATAATAATAATAATAATAATATTAAATGATTAAATTGATTTTACATCCAACACGAAACATTATACATCACCATGGCTACAAAACACAAATACGCTTTTTCATTCGCACATACACACGTACAAAATCCCACGCTAGGATACAGTCTTAACTTCACAACCAACACGTACAAACAAAAATAAACGCATTCACGCTCACACGAGAATACAGTTATTTAAAAAATAACATCATTTTCAAAAACAAAAAAAATTCATTTGGGAAGAAATGCCATAGCTGGACTGCTTCAGTTCAATTCTTTATTTGTTATTACCTCGAAAAATCAAGAAATAATAGAAAATACAGGTCAACACACAACACCATTGTTACCGTATTATTATTTTTTATTTATTCCAAACTGCATTGTGATAGCCTTCTAAATCAACCTCCTAATCTATATGTATGTATTGTAGTGTTGTGGGATCTGGAAATTTGGCAGAGATAAAGACAAGATGAAAAGAAAAGTCAGACATGTGGTCACAGAAAAATCCCACTCAGTTTATTGTTGAGGTTACAACTTCCCTCTGGAACAGTCTCAAAACAGGAACTCATGAAGTTGTATTTTTCAAGCAAGATCTATTCTTGACAAATTATAGCCCCCTACTCGATAAAGGGTTGGGGGCTTTGCTAGCACTGAAACAGGTCTTTATTTCTTGTCACTCTCCCAGGAACCAACTGATTGACCCTTTTCAAAAATCCCAACTCTCAAGTGTGACCATTTCTTGCACCTACCATGAAAGTTCTTGTGATTCACCTGTTGTCAGTCACACAGCTAGGCACCAAGATCATTTGTAGTGTGTGAGGTGGCCACTATGTTACAGTATTGAATGTATGACATCTGCCAGTCTTTCAAGATCATGGATCTTTGGCTGCACAGGCCTGGGAAATATTGTATGGAAGAGTAGCAGTTGCCTATGCTGCAGGTCTCCCTTCTTCATGACAAAAATGTTTGTTCAAAGGAAGGGCAAGGTGCTGTACAAGTTGGCATCAGTGTCACAACAGGATTGGCTATAATGAAAGCGACAACTATATCGGATTGCCCAGGGGACCCAGCTCATGTTTTTTCTTCTTCTAGACCAGTTTCCTATCTAATATGGGGGTGAGTCCCTATGGTGTAGTGGCTAAAGTACTGGACTGCAACATCATAGTAAATATCTACTGGCACCCCACCATACCAGTCGAACACAAGAATTATATATTTGAGAACCATGCACAAACTGAAGCTCATGCATTATGAGAAACCCATCAGTATACCTCTTTTGAGGTGCCTCAAGCACTGGGCAATAAACCCAGTCCTCTCCCTTTAAATCAAGGGGGAAGGTGTTGCCTGGGGGAATGGCCCACAGGGATCATGCTGATATTAAATATCTTACCTGTTCAATGGCTGAAAGGCAGGTAAGTATAGTCATAATAATGCAAAATCAGAATAAGTTCAAACTCCAGGTTCATTTTTTGGATTAATACCCTTTGGAAAGGTGTGAAACCCCTCATCTACGGGTTAAATTGTATATTTTCTGAACCTCTCCTCACACCCCCAAAAATCAAATCTTGCACCTCTTGAAGTCACAACAGGTTAAGAACAACTGGTCTATGGATTAATATTATATTCCACAATGTATTTTCTCTTTTTTTTTTTTTTTTAATGTAATCATAAAGAAGATAATATTGTTGTTTTTGCATATTTTTTCCTTGGTTTACTCCATATATTTTGTATCCAATTTCTGGACATTATCCCTGTTTAAACTTTCTTATAAATACTTACTTGATTTGGGAATGCTTTTTGGACTATTTCCTGGCTGAGGAAGAGCATCAATTGTCTGAAGTTGTGGATATTCTTGCTTAATGTTTGTTATTTTTTCCAAAAGTTGTGTACGTTGTTTATTTGCATTGCTTGAGAGAGTTTCATTTTTCAATGTCTCAGCAAGAAATTTGTCCACCTCTACAAAAGGAAAGAAATGATTAAATTAAAAATTATTTTTATCAAACAAGATTTTAAAACAAAACAAAGGATTTAAAAAACAAGATTTAAAACAAAAAAAAAATTAGAAAATATTTTAAAAGATTAAAAAAAAAAAAAAAGAGAGTATTTAAAAGTCAAAGCATTGAGATGGGGCCTAGTTTTAATGGGTTAAGTTCAATTTTTTTTTCTATCTCACTAACCCGAATTCTTGGTATTATCACATGCAAAATGCTGAGGATAAAAAGTAAATAGGTAATTACAATGGTATAATTATATAGATAACAGTTAAAATAATATAATAAAAATAAATCTCTTGTCTATGATTATATATGGATTAATAAAAAAATTTTTTTATATATTTGTTTTATTGTCTTTTATTCTTTATATATTCTTGTTTTTAAGTTGTTTATTTTCATCATTTTTCTTGTTGGTGTTTTTCTTTTATTTGTTTTTTTATTATGTTTTAGCCTTTATTAATTTGTTTTATTTTTTCCTATGGGGAATGGGGGGGAGGAGATTTGGCGGGAAATAAGTTATAGACATTTGAGGGTGTGTCTGCTATATTCAAAGTTAATTTTATTTAAAGTAGGTTTATTTTGCTTAATGTATAGAGCTTTAAGAATTTGGAGTTTTTGTTTGTTTCTTTCTTTGTGCAGTATGTGTGTGTTTTTGGTTAGATCTTTCCAGTAATTAGAGGTGAATGTGATTTTAAGTTTGATTTTGTTTTTTTAATATTTTCCCATGCATTCTCTCTTATTCTCTTAAAAGGTCCACTCCACTCTGTCAGTGGAACTTAGAATACACTGACTTTATACCCCTGCAGAGGGGTAAGACACCCTCCCCAAATGAATGATAATTTTGGGGGTCAGCAATTTTACTGGACATTTCTTAATCCTCCAATTTTCCAATATAAAAGATAACTATGAAATGCTAATTAGAATCCTTCACTTTTTCCTATATGGAGCAATCGATTAAAGATCAGCATATATATATATATATATATATATATATATATATATATATATACACACATATATATAATTCTAATTAGCATTTATGCGTGATGATTGTGTGCACTACATGAAACATCTAGTAACAGTCTTCTAGTATTCATGATCATATTTTTTTAGGTTTTATACCTGCTCTGCTGTAATAGCATTGAGCACATTTTTATACAACCTTTCTTATATATATATATATATGATAGTAATTTTTAATTTATACAGGTTTTTACCAAAGATCACAGACAATATTTGTTTTTTCTTTCTTCTATTTTACTAAGTTTTTTGTTGTTTTCATACAAGGTTATGGATCTTTGGTTCAAGTTTATCTAGAAATTGTCCAAACATATCTTTTCAAGCGCTTTCGACCATCTTCTGTCAAATTTTCAGGGGTACAAATTGGTTGAGATGTTATTTATCTAATGTAATCCAGATAAACCCTGATATTCTGTGTTTGTTATTTCATTATAGAGTTTTTGCTTTTTTTAAAATTTCATTTTACTACATTAGGAATTAAAATTTTTTTAAATGAAATGATTAAATTAAATAGTTGACAAAATCAGCAAGAGTGCGGAATGAACGAGGAGACTTGCTGTCACTTGATCACCGACGAAACCCATCAGATATGACTGATGTGAAAAACCCAACGAATACATAATGAACAAATAAATAAATTGAAAAACAAAATTTCTAATACGGTTTAAAATAATACATAATATGAGGTCCGGTAAAAAAATTTAAAATTCCACTGACGAATTTTTACATCGTGTAATGCTGACAAGTGGGTGTAACCGAAGCCAATTCTTGATTGAAAAAAATCTGATCGTTTCAAAAACATGAGTTAGAAATTTAACAATAAAGTTAAAACTTAATATCGAATAAATAAATGAATAAATCTTTTTACGTGCTTAAAAATTGTATTTATAAAACAAAATGATAAAAGAGAGAAAGAGAAATCTGTCCATTGCTGTCTTAGTACAGCTTTTTCGAGGATGAAAAAAAAAAAAAAGAGTTGTTTAAAAATGGTAAAAATGACAGTGTATTACTTATTTGTCAGTTGTTATTGACTTTTTTTAAAGACTTAAATAACAAATAATATTTTAATGAGACAAACAGCTACGTTATCTTAACACAATATATAGTGAGAAAAAATAATTGATGAGTCTCTAGTAGTGAAAAAAATTAAGCAACCACATCCGGCATCATGAAAAGCGTAAAAAAAATATGATACAATTATTTTTCTTTTGACATTTACAAAAAGAAATAAACTACAAATTTGTCAGAAATATGTATCATGCCTAAATATGTCAAAATCATTTTTTCTGGTAATTATCAGAAATAATTTTCGTTTGTCTTCTTATGATAAGGAGTTCTTTCACGCTAGAAATATCAATTATGTCCGTAATAAAATTACTATTAAAATAGATCTTAACACAACCATTTCATAATAGGAAAAAAAAGGCAATAAAATATATTTTCTAATTATTATTTTATTTTATTTTATTATTTTATCATCATTTATTATATTATAATTATCATTATTTATTATCATATTTTTATAATCATTTTTGAATACATTTTTATTATTTATGAAATACATTTAAGACTTAATTTCATAAATAATAAAATTAAATTTTAAGTAAAATAATCCTAATTATTTTTCGAAATTATATAGCGTGATAGTTGTTAGTAAATCTGTTTTTTAAACAGTTTTAATAACTTGTTCGTTTGATTTTGTGTGTGTTGGTGTTTTTAACTTCCGTTATGATTTTAAATTATTTTGAGGGTTCATTACGAAAAATTCACCCGATTTAAATGTTTTCTTCTTCTTTTAAGAATGAAATCTAAAAGTTTCGCAAAAAGACGAGTAGAAATAAACACACATACACACAGACAGACAGAATGTCATGTCACCGTAGAATTTCTTTGATGTAAAAGAAAAAAGAAATTGTTCCAGTGTCAAAAACCCTAAAAATGTCAACCTGTAAGAAACTGGAAAGAAATGATTTTTTGACAACGAAAACATTTCGCTTATTTACACTTCATTTCAGCTTTATCAGGTTTTGTGATTGTTAAAAATAAATAGTTAAAATCATAATAAAGGGCTTTAATAAAAAAGATAGTTACAAAAAATTAGAAAAATGATTTTAAACAAACATCCTCCAGATAAATATAGTCGACATTGTGTTTGTTTGGTTTTATGATAAAGTTGTCAAATAAATTTATTTTTCTGTAAAGATTTTTTAATTTCGATGTTAGCTTAATAAACTAACAGATTATTATATTAGAATTTTAAAATATTCAAAGGTAAATTATGGTTTTAAATTAATTAAACGGTTTATTTAATATTGAAGATTTTTTTAAAGAAAGGGACACCTAAAAAACTGATTATACACTTTATCAATTAAAAAAAATAAATAAGTTAATTAAATTTGTTATAAAGAAATTGAATATTTTAAAATATTTTGAAATGCTTCAGTAGATAATGCATCAATTTAATTAAAGGGGCAAGTTGTTGAACAATCATATTTTCGTTTGATAATTGGAATTTTTGCGGAGGAAAAAGTCGAGCTTTTTTAAATTAACACATTTTTCATATAAATGTCAAGTAAATTATTTTTTAAGCAGAAGGTTTAAACAGAATTAATAACATGAACGGGTGTTTTAAAGATTAAATTCTTTAATTATTAACAAGTGAACAAGGAAATATTTCGGATTCATTATTTGACACCGGTCTCTGCTTTACATTGTCGTATAGACAGCTGGGTTTTTTTGTGTTTTTTTTATATACATACATATACATGTTACATACATTTAAATACTCTATCGATAATCATTATATTCTAAAGTAAATTTCAAGTAATTATTTTCATTGTATATTCTGATGATATTATAGGGAGAGAGAGAAAAAAAAGCCCTGTTATATCGTTTAGGAATAAGATCCACAGGATGTCGACGTTTTTTTCATCCTAACATTTTAAATGATCGTCCTCATTTAATGTTTAAAACTAATGGTAAGATTTTAATTAATGTATTGATAAAAATTAAGAACCCCCTTTTTCATCAATGTCTAAAAACTAGGTACATTTATTTTAAGTACCCGGCAAATACGATCTTTTTCAGGATCAATCAATCATTTAATATCAATCTTTACATTGTTGATTTCATTTATAACTATTGAGTTTAAAATCAAATGGACATACGAATTTTTAAATGCATAAAAACATGTGAATTTAAATTAAAAAGAAAAAGAAAAAGGAAAAGAAATTGGTGGAATCATGAATAATTTTGAAGATTCTTTATATTTGTAATGTTGCTTTACGATTTAATAATCTTTGATGGTGGGTACAAGTTTGATAAAATTTGAGAGGAAAGCAATGTATTGGGGAAGATTCGTTTAATTTCTTAATTTTCTTTTGATAAAATATTCTTTAAAAAAAGGGGGGTTGTAGATGAACTGACCTTTTAGAAGTCCTGATAAAGAATCATGGAATTTCGCCATTTCTCTGTTGGTGCGCCTCACATCGAAACAGAGGGAAGCCAAGAATGCGATTCCTGAGCAGCTACAATTGCTTCTTCCACAGCAGCAAAACGATGAGGGGTGCGAGAATGCTTCAGGCTCACACGCAAAGAGAGGGAGTAAAGAAGATACAGGGAGAGTAAAAGAGAGAGAGAAACTGTATACATACAAGGCATTTGATCAATTTACTTTCATTCTTTCTTATAATTCTTTCTCTTTCTCATGCATCTTCCCCCTCTCTTTATGTTTCTTTTAGTTTCTCCTCCCCTTCTCTCACGCTCTCTTTCTTTATACTTCCGTCTGGCGTGCCTCAACACAAGTCGCTTGCTCATATCTGACGCATCCTCTTTTTCTGAGGATTTTATGATAACATTTTTTTTTAAAATATATAAAATAAATAGAAAATAGAAATAAAAAATATATAAAACAAATATAGAATAAAAATAAAAACTATATAAAATAAATACAAAATGAAAATAAAAAATATACAAAATAAAAAATATATTATCATAAAATAAAATAAAACAATAAAATAAAACTTTTATTTTATTTCATTTTTTCATTCTAAAATATTGTTTTTAATTTTCAGTTTTACTGTTTTATTTTATTATTTTCCACCTCTGAGATTTTTTAATTAATAGTTTTGCCTTTTTTATTGTAAATTAAATTTGTAATACAAAACGAAACAAAAAAGTCAAACTTTTTTGTTTCGTTTTGTATTTTTTATTTACGTAATCGGAAATTACCAGGAGTCAGAATTACTTTTACTTTAGATTTAGTTTCCGCATTCTGGCTAAGGTTAGAATGTCTGTGCACTCTGCCAAGGATCAGAGTGTAGTATCTCTGCACTGTCCACTTAGGCAAGGATCAGTGTAGTATCTGTGCACTCTGGAAATCTGTTATTTTATAACCATAGGAAATAAGATATACAGTTGAAAATGGTTATTCTTTCAAAATAACATAAAACTTAATATCCTCAAAAATGAATACAAAATAAGAAAAAATAGACATACAGGGTGTTCGGGGAAAATTTGACAGTTTCATAAGGAAAAAGAAAAAGTGCTTGAATTTAATGGATGGTAAAGAAATTCAACAGGCATGGAAATTACACTACTGTCAACAAGTTTCACTCAAAATAACTACCATTAGCGTCAATCACAGCTTCAATCCTGCTCCAGAACCTGGAGCAAGTTGATGTTACAGTCTCCCTGGGAAGGGTCTCAAAAACTACCTTAATTCTGTCAATTGTAGTACTGGCACAGTGATTGGTGTCTTTCTCAACAGTACCCCATACATAATAATCCATGGGGTTAAGATCTGGAGAGTTCAGAGGCCAAACTGGTGTAGTCGTAAGTTTTAGTGTTTAGCAACTCCACGTAGGCATCTGAATTCAACCTGATACCCTCTCTGAAAAAATGCGGAGGCATCACATCACCCTCAGAGGACACACATCCGAAAACCATTACAGTTTGGGGAAATTTAGTCTGCATGACACGAGGAGTGTCCTTTGGATTGTATGCAAGCCATCTGTTATTCTGCGTGTTGTGCTTTTGATCTTGGCAAAAGGTTTTCTCATCAGAAAAGAACCAGATTGTTTGTGGTTCAGCAGTATGTTTCACTTTGCTCAGAAGTTTCTTCGCCTTTGTCAGATGATTTTCACAGGCCTTTTCTGGGAGCAGTTGACCTCTGTGACACTTGTATGAGTAGTAGCGAAGGTCTTCATTGAGTGCAAGCTTCGTGGTAGAGGCTGAAACATTTAATTCACGTGACAAAGCCCAAATTCCAATGCCAGGGCCCCCAACACTTTTTTCTGCAGATTTTCGAGGAATTCTGCTGTACAAATGCAATCAGATCATCTGTTATGTTGCTTTCTTCTAGCCACAGCCTTGTAGTCTCCATTGCAGTTCTCCAGTTCATGCCTGATTGTTTTTACAGTGTTCAGGGAGCATTGGGCAGCAACCATAATCTTCTTATTTTGATGGCTGGCGCAGATGATCATGATACAAGTTATTCTCTTCTATGATTCAGGTGGGTTCCAGTCATCCATTCTATCTGTCATCACATATATGAATGAAGAAGGGTCCAAGCTTTTAAATGATGTGTAGTGTGGGTCAATACCTCCAACCTACAGAGAAAAATAGATTTTCATAGATACAGAAATGACACTGATCCCAGGCAGGACACACAGATACCAAACTCTAATCCTAGCCGAATTTACAAAACAAACAAAAAAATATCCTGGGTATGACACTAAACTGCATTAAGGGTGGGACTCAAGTTCTGGAGTTCTGGGGAGTGTAGAATACCCATTCATTGCCATTACTCACAGGTTCACACTGTTAGGGTCCCATCTATGGGTCAAATAGATCTGTTTGAAAATTATTAGTACTAGCAAATATATGCACCCTCCGGGTGCAAGTATTTAAGTTTTAATGTATTAAAATATTATATTAAATTAGAAAGGCTAATAAAACTAAATAAGAATGCAGATAAAAAGATTTGAAACAGAGGGGGATATAATCGAAAAATAGAACAACTGAAACTTACTCTTCAATCACTCTCATCTTTCATTGTTATTTTTTCTAATTTAAGTATTTAGTTAAAAGAGGAAGTAAAGAATAAAATGACAGTTATTTTTTCTTGTTAATGGATTTCATTTAAGATTTATTGAAGAGATTTTTGCTTATATTCATTAAAATAAAACCAAACAGTTAGAAATCAATAATACTAAGCACATATTTATTAAAATCACATTTTTAATATCAATATGCAAATTAGCCTTCCCGTTCACACTGTAAACCGCTATTTCTTGTATATATAAATACAATTGCATGTTATTTGTATGTAGATAAGGACAACACCAATGAAAAGGTGAAACAATTTTATTAATAATTGAGGTTTAAATATAAATAAAATCATGGAGAATCTTATGTAAATAACGAATGGAATTGTGACTTCAGTAGTAATATAGTTTCGGTTACAGACAGAAAAACACATAATCTCCATTATAATAAGATTTGATGGGTTTGGTCTGGTTTCTTTGTTTAATGGCATATCAACATTCATGGGTTATTTAATTGCAAAGCCATCCTTGTAGAAAAATAATAGTGGTACAATTTAACCCATAACTGGGGGATGAGAGAGTTCATACCTTTATTAGTATATTAGGGTATTAGATTGAGAGAGAACAGTCCCCAAAAGTCTAAAAAAGAGACTGGAGGAACTAGAAATCAGAAGAAGAATTAAGGACATCCAGACCAAGGCAATTTAAGAATACTTAGGAAAGTCCTGGAGACCGGAGAAGACGAGTTGTCATTGAGTTTCAGTGAAAAAAATCACCTCTGCAATAGACATTCCAAGCTGTAGCCATATCAGTGCTACTGTATGGCTGCACCACTTGGACTTTAATGAAATGATTGGGAAAAAAAATCTAGATGGACAAGGATGCTGTGTGTTGTCCTGAACAAATCCTGGAAACAGCACCCCACAAAATATCAGGTCTATGACCACTTACCTCCTATCACACAAACCCTCCAAGTAAGATAAAAAAAAAAACACACTGTGCAGTGCTGAATGAATCAGGACAAACACATAAATGATGTTCTCCTGTGGACACCTACCATTGGACACACCAGAGTGGGCCAACTTACATTGATCAGCTCTGGGTGGATACTAGATATTGTGAGCAGGATTTGTCAGGGGTGATGACAGATAAGGATGGGTGGTGAGGGAGAGCCATGGGAATCCATGCTGTCAGCATGACATGATGATGAAAACTGGTGCGAAAAACTTGCAAGGTGTAAAATAAGAGTAACAGCAGCAGCAGCAGTAGCATTATACACAGTCAAAACAGCTATTTTTGGCGTCACTCTAAAAACCCTTATTTTCAAAATTCTTTACATGCAGCCAAGAGTTAATGATGGAAAAATTACAAATTAGAAAAATGAGAATAAAATAAAAAATCTTACTATAATGGAGATTTGGTATCTGTTTGTGAGTAACCGAAATTAAGTCACTGCTTACGTCACAATACTCGCAGGAATTGCGTGACTTTATAAATGAGTATTTAATTTATAGTCAAAATCATTAATACATAGAATTAAACTTATTTATTTATGATGGCTCTATGAAAATCTGAGTTAGATTTGCCTCAAAACAACCCATATTATTAATGCATATCCTGCAATATGTCTCATATATCAATAAGAAATAAAGGTTTACATAAGAAATAGTGGTAGAAATGTGAGGAGGTTAATCCGACAGTATGTGGAGAAAAGTAGATAAACATGGGATGTTATGGAAACTTGATGTTTATTGTCGACAGTGCAACGTTTCGGTCTCTTATTAGACCATCTTCAGGCTTGGATATAGTTCTTACTCCAATGATGGAAATTCTCAAAATGCTGAATCGTCAGTAGGGGAGGTGTAGTTGAGTGGATTCTTTTTCTCTCTGGAATGGGAGTGCCGAAATGGTGAATGGGTTAGATTGTGGGGATTGGTTAGCTAAATATGTGTAATTCCCATACGAATATTTAACATTATGTCTATCTGGCTTGAAAGGGAACATATACCC
The DNA here is from genome assembly GCA_023376005.1 of Doryteuthis pealeii. Taxonomy (NCBI): domain Eukaryota; kingdom Metazoa; phylum Mollusca; class Cephalopoda; order Myopsida; family Loliginidae; genus Doryteuthis; species Doryteuthis pealeii. The sequence continues at coordinate 34,311,168 of CM042171.1, forward strand.
TAATATAACAATGTGTTCGTATTTAATTTTGTTAGTCTAATATACATTAACATTACGGAGGGCACATATTCTTGCTAGTGATGATAATAATAATAAGTAAGTAAAGTAGGCAGAATGGGCTATAGTTGGTATCAGCCGAAAAGTGAGGGAGTCTATCCCCCTTTCACTAGCACTAGACCAGGGAGATTTTTTTGAGTCTGAGGTGGACCGCCACATCTACCATCAGCTCACAACTTTACTGCACAGATCCAAGCTGTGCTACTCATACGGTGAGTTGGCAAGGGCGGTATCAAACGCAGAACTTTTGTTCTAAGCTAAACTAGCCCCCCATAATAATAATAATAATAATGACTAGCAGGGCCTGTAGATATACCACAGTATGATAATTTAATTGATATGTTTACTTAAGAGTTATTGCTTATATGTCCAATATGTAAAAATAATTCAATATATAAAAAGTATAATAATCTTAATTTAACTCTCTTTCCCTCTTTTTTTTCTTTTCTTTACATAGAATCTTTACATCTTTTCATTACATTCGATTGAAACAGATTAGCATTCACTTCCATGCACTTACCTCCTCTCTCTATCTTTACCCAACTCTCTTTCTTTCTTTCTTATTATATCTTTTCTATGTAGCATGTCCTTTTTCTTCCCTTTTTCTTTATAATAATAATAATGATATTTTGCATTTCATCTTGGATGATTTGGACAGTCTTATTTTTATTCAAAAGGTGTTGTAAAATGATAATGGTCGTACAATTAAGGAACATGAGTATTAATATATAGATGATGATGATGATGATAAAAGAATTTTAAAAATATAACTGAAAAAATATTTAAAAAAATTTTTTTTTTCAATTAAAAAAAAAAATAGAACTGAAAAAAATATTTAAACATTTTTTTTTTTTCAATTTTCAAGATTATCTTTTCTTTTTTTATTCTTTTTTTTCTCCTTTTTCCTTTGCACTTTACTTTCTTCCATCAACTCAAGTGATTTGAAAGAGAGGCTCCTGCATTCTCAACTCACTGCTACGACTTAGACCTCCATCTTGAATCCGAACACCACAAAGCAGAAATGTGGTGGATCCACTGATCCGTTGATCCATACGTAAATAATCCGATCAAAGGATCCAGATTAGCTGACTTAATGCACTTAGACTTTAAAAAAAAAAAAAATGCAATTTAAGATTCAAATCATACAAATTACAAGTAAATTTTTTTTATTAAATTAGTTAAAAAAAAAAATTCAAAGTTTACAGGTTCTAAAATAGATAAAAAGAATTTTTGGGTGGGGAAAGCTATACTGACAAGTGACATGAGAGGAGACATGAGGGGAGACGTGAGGGGAAATGTGAGGGAGAGGAGACGTGACTCAGCCATGCAACATGCAGCTGGGTCATATTAAGCCTGCATTTCACCCCCAGCACCAACAAAAAAAAAATGAATGAATAAAATAGAATTTAAAAAATGTTATAAAATGCTGACATTTGCAATAGTATTCAATGCAACAGGGAAGTTATTTTCTCAAGGTAGTTGAACACCCTGTTTTGGTTGGTTGGTTGGTTGGTTGGAATTTTATGGCATGTCAATCCTTGTTGGGTTATTTCATGCCAAAGACATTTTGTTTGATTAATTCTTGTTGGGTATTCAATTCTTTTTTTCAAACTCAATTCTTTTTAACGCATTTTTAATACTCATTTTTTATCTATTTAACCCATACATAGAACTCTAACAGGTACTACCACTCTGGTTCAGAGTGGACCTGGGAGTAATAGTGATAAAGGGCTACTCCACATACCCCAGAGTTACAGAACTGAAACTTCACCATCAGATAGAGTTTAATGTCAAGCCCAGGACTAAGATCCTCAGTCACTGCCTTGTAGTACATATATGATAAAAAGAGTTTGAGGCAATAGGGTCAGGACAATCATATAGGTGCTAGGGCTTGATTTGACCTGCCGAACTGGAAGTAATAGTTTGTGTCAATGCAACAGGGAAGTTATTTTCTCAAGGTAGTTGAACGCCCTATCAGTGGGGCTTAGAATATACTGTAAAAAAAGGGGGGCTTTCTGGGCATGACTGCATCTAATGGTGAGGATCTAGTCCAAAAGAAGAGTGTCGAATAGTCCCTCATTGCCATTACTCCCAGGTCCACTCAAACCCAGTCCCAAAAACCTGAGGAGTGTGCAGTACCCCTTGATTGCCATTACTCCCAGGTCCACTCAAACCCAGTCCCAAAAACCTGAGGAGCGTGTAGTACCCCTTGATTGCCATTACTCCCAGGTCCACTCAGACCCAATCCCAAAGACCTGAGGAGTGTGCAGTACCCCTTGATTGCCATTACTCCCAGGTCCACTCAGACCCAGTCCCAAAGACCTGAGAAGCGTGCAGTACCCCTTGATTGCCATTACCCCAGGTCCACTCTGACCCAGAAGTACCTGTTACAGTCCTATCTATGGTCAAATACATTTGTTTAAAGATTATTTGTATTTAATAGGACTGTGTGTGCAAAAATGCTCTTAAGAAACAACTACACAAAAAAATATATGTAGGAGTTATTTTCGTATTTGCCTGGGGAGTTGTCTGCCCGTTTAGTGTCGCTGGTTCCCACTAGGGGCCTCGTGTATTTAAGCGGCTGATTTGAACTTCTCTTCCTCTTTGCCTGCTGCTCGACCTACGAGACACAATGAGGTAGTCTTATGACTACCCCTTTCTTGTTGGGGCTTTGCCCCCCCCCCTTACATTACTGTAAGTGATTTCCCAGCATGGACTGTTTTTAGTCTTATGTCTGTGCTTTTATGTTTATCCCTTTTACATGTAACTTTATATTACTTATGTATGTATGTATTATGTACCCTGTTTATTCTGTGCTGTTATATAAAATGTTTTGTCCCTCAACCTGTGTCGGAGTTTGTTTGCATTCCAACGAGTTATGACTTTGTCATAACCTTTGAATCTTACATATATAAATATGAATGTACAATGAATGTGATTCTCTAACCTCTTGGCATAAAATAACTGTAGAAGGGTTGACAGACCATTAAAATCAATCAGTCAATTGAGGTAATTGAGAAACTTTTTTAACAAGATTGTTGCTCCAAAAGTAATACTCCCATTTGTTTCTATGGAAACCACAATAGATACAGCAAACACAATAAGTCCTTTGAATGGAGGAAGCTTTCAGCAACAAAAGACTATTTTTCCAGTCAACAATATTAGTTATGTATTTTAACCAATGATTAAAAGCCTCATAAGAGAGTTGCTCCAAAATTAATACCTCCTATTTTACCAAGTGGGCCCACAACATGAGATGTGGATGTTGGTGATATTGCAGTAGAGATTGAACTTTCTTCATGATTTTTGCCTTGTTACAGATAGCAACAGAGTGGCAGTCTAGCACAATGGTTTCTAACATGAAAGCAGAGTTTGTCTGAATTTTTTAGATTAGGCTTGATAGTTTTATTATTTGGAATTTTCAGACTGTTGTCCTCATCTTTATATGCACAACATTTGACCGATGTGCCCAGTTGGACACATGACGCAATAGATACAAGGGTTGAGTTAATACAGTTCTAAGTGACAATCATTTGTAGGTTGCAGGTTCAATCCTGACCATGGGTAATAATAATATAGAATACTTAAGATAGCTTAGGACCTGTACCAGATCATGGTTAGCTGAATGAGAACAGTCGACCCCAGTGGATTGAATAAAGGGTTCGGTCTAAAGTTCCATGAAAGCTCCTAATTATGACATGAAGGCTCCCTGTGTCTTCTAGGAGCAGTAGCTTCACGCTCACAGTCTTTCTTCATGCTTAGATTGTTACCGCTCTGGCAAAGAAATGAGCTCCTTTTATACTGTCGGCATAATTTGCATGGGCGACGCTATACTCGCGCCACAAACGAGACAGAATGAGACCACACCTTATAAATCTGCTCGTCAATGGCAACTATGCTTCTTTAGCTTAATTCAGGCAAAACCTGACAAGCTAAGCCGATGCATTTCGCCGGAGGTAAGTAAGCTTGTTCATCACACTCCCAAACAAACAGGACACCCTCGGACAGTGTTCTAACAGTACATGTCTGCTGAAATTCTTGTTCCAGGTCACCTAGCTGCCTTTGGTCTTTCTGCATTTTAACTGTACAAATATCTCAAAGTGCTAGAAGGCAGTGGTTGAGGGTCTTATTGTCCTGGGTATGACGTTAAACTCTATCTGATGATGAAGTTCCAATTCTGGAGCTCGGGAATATGGAGTACCCCTTATTCACCATTACACCCAGGTCCATTCTAACCTAAAGTGGTAGTACCTGTTAGGGTCTCGTCTATGGGTTAAATAGAAAAAATATGTTTATAAAAAAATTGAGTGTGGTTAAGAATGAATTTATTTCAAAACTTAGTCGGCATTAAATGACCCACAAAGATTGATATGCCATAGAACAAAATAAACCAACAAAAAAACAAATATCTCGGCAGTACTCATACAATTGTATGAATTTTTGAGATGAGGCTTGATGATTTGGAATATTCGGACTATTGTCCTTATCTTCATTGTTATCTAAACTGGGTTAACAGAATGAGAACAGTATACCTCCATTATTCTGCCTTACTAGGCTGCGTAGCTTGATAGATAGCTTTAACCAAGACGGTCTAAGAAAACAATAAACAATTAATGAAGCAACAAAAACGGAAAACGGTCTAAGAAAACATGACGGTCTAAGAAAACAATAAACAATTAATAAAGCAACAAAAACGGAAAAACTAAAGACAATGGAATGAATAAGAACGATATATATATATATATATATATATATATATATATATATGATGAACAATGTGAAACACAAATGAACCAGTTTACAAAGTGATAAAAAGGGAAAAAGTTCAAGTTCCCAACAGATTGGTACAAAGAGGAGTGATAAAAAAAAGTGTTGTTTTCTACAGAGATTGGGAACCGTTTGGTTTGGCGATTGTTGAAGGAACTGCCAATTGTTCCAAAAGTGTGGGAAAGGGTGGAAGTGGAGGTACATGATCCTTGTCATGTAGACTTGATGAAGTGTGCATGTGTATCACATGCCTAACCCAATTACAACAGTGTCGCAGTTAATAGAAGAAATAAGTCAGTCACAGAAATGGGTCAAAGTGTATATGTTAATGTATGATGCATGCAGTATGAACATGTGTATATGTAGGTGTGGATGTGGGTGTGTTTGTAAGAAAAAATATGGATGTGTGTATGTACCAGAACATCTGTGAATTGAATAAAGGGTTAGGTTTGAAGTTCTGTGAAGGCTCCCAATTACGACATGAAGGCTTCCCGAGTTCAAATAGAAGAATCCGAAGTTTGAGGAGGGGGTTCCCAAGTTCAAGAAGGTTCCTGAGTCCAACAAGAAATAACTAGAGGCACATCAGCCGAAATGTTGTGTAGATAACAATGAAGGTAAGAACAATAGTCCAAATGATTCAAATCGTATGGCTGTTTTGTTTGTAATTCAAACCAGCTCTTGAAGATATTGTAAAATGTTGTTGCTAAACCTTTTCACAATTTCGATTCTTGGAGAATCTGCAGTAGCAGTCAGCATTTTCAAAGTAAGCGCTAAAATGGGTGTGTTGCATGCCATGGGACATCTTAGTACTTATGTGGGGGTATGATGGGAATGGTGGTCTAGTTTATACTATAAGATTATTTGTGGCTATATTAATTTTATGATTAGGGTAGAGGAGACATGAAGTCAACAGCACATGGTAATTGATAGTTTCTCACCTATGCAATTTTCAAACCAAATCCATGGAGAGGAAACATACTGACTCTCCAGTAAAAATAAGTTTCAGACTGTTCATCAACCACAATCCTATCCTCAGACATTAGAGGCCACCACCCACAGCCAATTTGTGACCTCATTGGTGGGGATGAGGGATCTTACTCCTCTGCAAAGAGTGCACTATACTTAGACAAGAAACTGTCAGTAGCTAAGTGGCATTGACTCCATACACACACACACACACACACACACACACGAGAGTCATTCAATAATTTATTTTTTCATAAATGTAAATTTTGCATTGTTTAAAATTGGTTTATAGCAAACATTATTTCATTTATACTAAAATATTTGTTTTGAGGCTATTCTAAATGGTGGCAAAGTGATCCAGGCTTGAATAGAAGTCTGTCTTTAAAACTTTTGGTAAGTGAGAAGTGCAAACCATGTGAAATTCACAGAAGAATGTGGGATATGAAGGTATTTATCATTTCACCAGATACAAGGTCACCAGTATGGAGTATCCAGCAAGGATCAAACTCACTATTCAGTAGTAATGGATGTGAAAGATTAGCTTGCTAACCATAACAACACGATGGGATGCCTACAGAAGAATATGTGATATGTATGGAGAAGCATGTTTGAGTCAAAAAATATTTACAAACGGGCTAGACATAAATTTGCTACTATGAGTTTGATTTGAAAATACAGTCCATGAAGTGGAAACATACTGACTCTCCAATAAAAAATAAATTCTGGGGACAGCATGTCTCAGAAAAGTATCAGCATGGTCTTCTTTACTGACTAAAGAAGACCATGCTGATACTTTTCTGAGACATGAAAAGACCCATTAATACTGATTTCCTTGAAAAAGGTGCAACTTTAAGTAGTGCTTACTATTGCCAATTACAAAATTCACATTATTTATTGAATGACCATATATATATATATATATATATATATATATATATATATATATATATATATATATGAGTGAAGGATTGGGTAAATCTGACAAAACATGGTATATATATATATATATATATATATATATATAAGTAATCTAATTTACTATATTTATAAATAAAGTGCCCAATATCAGTGATAAATCAAATATCTTTAAGTTAGGTTAGCGAAGACAAAACTATCCAGTGGTGAATGTTAGTTGCTCGCCTATATGAACATCAGCCATATATATATATAAGTAAGTATATTATATATATATATATATATATGAGAGAGGATCAAACTAGGAGTGGTTTCAAGAGATCTAAGGATAGTGTGGACACAGTCAACAGCACTTGGTGATCCAGTTTTTCACCAATGCAATCATCAGATAAGAGGTCCCCTCAAGATGTGTATCCCTTTATATACTGTTGTGTGGAGGCATGATGGGAATGGTGGTCTAGTTTATACTACAAGATTATTTGTGGCTATATTAATTTTATGATTAGGGTAGAGGAGACATGAAGTCAACAGCACATGGTAATTGATAGTTTCTCACCTATGCAATTTTCAAACCAAATCCATGGAGAGCAAACATACTGACTCTCCAGTAAAAATAATTTTCAGACACAGTAAAGAAGGTCATGCTGAGACTCTTCTGGGACATGAAAGGACCCATAATATATATGTGTGTGTGTGTGTGTTGCAGTAGAATAGTCTTTTTATCAGTATCAGCTGGACAGCAAGGGAGTCTATCCCCTTTTCGTTTGCACTAGACCAAGGAGATTTTTTTTTGCTGAAGTGGAGTGCCACACCTACCGTTAGCTCCCCACAGATCAGATTATCCAATCAGTGCTACTCTTGCACCGAGTTGCCAGTGATTGGTATCAAACTTGTAACCTTACGACTCCGAGGTGTGTGCTCTACCGATTGAGCTAAACTGGCCCATATATATATATATATACATATAATACGACTGTTTTCATCTTGCAACACCCTCTGGTTAAAAATGTGACCATCCAAATCGTGCAAGATGAATGCAAAAATGTAAATCCTGATTAAGAGGTGTTGCTTATCTGCCAAATTGTTATTTATGAATGTTGTCACCTCAACTAAATAATGGGCCATTCCGTTTTTATTATAAAGAAAAAGGACATGCTACACAGAAAAAATATAAGAAACAAAGAAGAGGGAAAGAGTTGGGGAAAGATAGACAGGGGATGAGTGCACGGAAGCGATAACACAAATCTTTCAAACAAACTTAATGAAAGATGAAAAGAAAGAAAAAAAAGAGTCAGAGTTAAATCAAGATTATTATATTTTTTGTATATTGAAGTAATTTGCAATAGCTTTTAAGTAACGTATGAAATGTTGTAATAATCATACATACTGTGGTATATCCACAGGTCCCGATTGTCACAATTAATTTATAAACCCCTTTTAAAACATGCTTCTCTGTACACCAAATCATCACAAAAAAAAAAAAAAAAAAAAAAAGTCAGCAGAGCAGTATCAATCAGACAGCAAGGGAGTCTATCCTCTTTTCTAGTGCTAGACCAAGGAGGTCATTTTTGCATAAGGTGGAACCACACCTACCATCAGCTCCTCACTTTACTGTACAGATCCAAGCTGTGCTACTCCTGTAAGGGCTAGTATCGAACCCGGAGCCTTGTGGTTCCTGAGACGATGCTCTACCGGCTCAGCTAAACTGGATCCGAATAAATGTTGTGTGTGTATATATATAAAATATATATATATAATAATAATATATATATATGTTATTATTATACTGAAGTCAATATTTTTTTGTTTTTCTCTTAAAAAAGCACAAAGAACAATTATTTAAATATTTCCTGTTGTTAAGTTAAAATGAATGTATAACATACATTGACCATATTTCAAGCTGATTGATATTTTATTATCCACAGTGAACCTATTTGATGAAAGGGGGGATAACTCTCACTTCACCTAAGAAATATAGGACTTCAGCAACACACTAACTTGAAAATTATAAATTAGACGAAAATATTTCAGTAGTTAATAAATAAATCTTTTTTTGTGTTTTTTTTTTTTTCTGGGGGTTTTCTTGACATTTGATTTAAAAAAAATATTTTCCAAATGCAAAATTAATTTAAAGACTTCGTGTTTTTTGCTTATATTTTACACCTTTGAAATATATTTTGCAAAATCAATTTTAGTTCAAGAGTTTTGCTGATTAAACCCACTGTGAAACTAATGGTGGTATCACCTACAGGTTGAAAAAAAATTAAATAAATTAACCAATTTATCATTGACACAAATTTTAATGAAATTTCAATGGCTTAGGAACACATAGGAAGTGATTATTTTCTTTGATTATTGCCATTTCCTTAGTTGTAGTAAAGTCACAATTTTCTGGAAAAGAAAATTCTCAGATATCAAAAAATAAGAAATGAATTTTCCTTGATTTGATATCCTAATTTGTGTTTAGTCCTTTGCTAATGGCCAGGTGTAAGCATTTGTCTGCATTTGAAACAGGTAAAAATAATCTCTTACCTTTTCATTAAAATTTGTGGCATAATAAATTTTCAGTTTTTTTTTTTTTTTTGGGGGGGGGCCCAGAACTGTAACCCATAGAAAATACAGTCAAGCTTGGAATATATGCGTCACAACCCTTATTTCATAAATGACAATTTTAAAATACTTTATCCACAGCCAACCAAAACATCAAGTGGTATAAGATGTAGAGTTTTTTTTGTTAAGAATTTTCTTTGGGGGGAAGAGAAAAAAAAAAAGTCATATTTAGTGTGAAATATAGGGTAGAATATAAATTTCCTCCCAGATAATGCCAAGTTCCCTTTGTTTATTATCATAAGAAGAAACAACAAATGATATGAATTCAACTGGTTTATTGAATCAGTAATAACTGGCTTTGATTTCAAACTTAAACCAATGATATCTAAGCTTGAATATTACATACATTACTTTTAAAGTATATGAAAATGAAGAATTATGTAATCAAATGTTTAGGATGCATTTGCAAGATGGTCTTTCACTTCTGAAGGCTTCAAACGCCGGAACCCTTGGGCATTGCAAATACCAATCTCTATGTTGCCTTCTGTCATCTGACCCTCAAAACTTTCCTTCAGAGTTAAGATAGCAATATGGACTGCATCTTCAATTTCTGGATTCTCGTTATATCTAGGAAAATAAAACAAATGATTAGTTGAAATAAAATCTTGAGAAAAAAAAGAAAAGTGTTTTGAACATTGTTTAAAGCAATACTTCTTAAACTATCTGATGTGTCATAACAGCAGTTTTTCCAATATGCCTTATCTTATTATAATGGAGATTTGTAGTCTGTCTGTAATTGAAACTCCGTCACTGCTTATGTCACGATACCCTCAGGAATTGAGTAAGTTTATCAAATAAGTATTTATCTATTTATAGTCAAAATCATTAATACATACAAGAAATTTTATTAACAATGTCTGTATGAAAATCTGAGTTAGATTTGTCTCAAAACAGCCCATGTTATTAGTGCGTTTTAAAATCCTGCAATGTGTCTTATATATCACAAAGAAATAAAGGTTTACATACTATATGGTGTGGTTAGTTAGCATACTGGTTTAATAAATAATTACTTGATGTTATTGATCTCTAATATAATTGTTTTATTCTCCAACATATTAAAATCAATCTTATGAATGATTTTATATAAAACAATTAAAATAAGTAATCTTTTTATATGCGTTCTTATTTAATTTTGTTAGTCTTTCTAATAATAAATTTCATATTAAAACTTAAATACTTATGCCCAGAGGACACATATTCTTTCTAGTACCAGAAACTAGCGAATTTGCGCATAGCTTACATTTCCAATCAAGTTCCAAATATTTTTGTTGTATCACAATGATATAAAACAATACAGAAAGATTTTGTGCATTTTCATATAACATGTTTATACACACACACATATCATGATAATGTGAAACTCCATGTACCAGCAATACTAGCACTGGTATGCCTACCACCACTTGGAGTAGCACAGTCTTAAATAAAATAAAGGATCCTTGGCTAAACAGTTATCAAGACAATAATTCTTTTAGTTTTAAAAATTTAGTCAAGATTTGGTTCATGTAATATCACTATTTTTACAGAAAAATAATTTTCCTTCAGTAATTTTTGGTACTTTTAATTTTGATAAGGTAAATCAATGCTGTATCATGATAGACCAATTTTTTTTTTTTTTTTGTAACACAGTTTTCTAAATTACAAGCTATCACTTGGTTGATGTTTTGCTTTTTGTTGAAAGGTAAAATTTGAGGCATGAGTGAGCTTCAGATATGCTTATGTTAATAAGTTTACTAAAAACATTTAAGTTTCCAAATTTATTACCCAAAGAAAAATGTTATTTATAAAAAGATAAAAACATAAACACTAAAACATATTACAACACAAAATTCATTACCTTATATCTTATTATGTTTTTATACAAAACAGTGCTATTTTGCGTGTTTAAAAAATGTTTTTAAAAAATATAAAAATATAAGATGTTTTAGTGGAGGCTTGAACGGATTAATAGCATTTCAGTTTCATTTCAGTGGGAAAAATGGATTTGATATAAGAGAAAATTGAGTTATGAGTGGAACAAATTAAATTTGTAACTCAAGGTACCTGTGTATTTAATATTTACATATAAAAAATATTTTTAATTTAAATTTTGTATTCAAAAGTCTCACCTTTTTTCTAAGAATGTTTTTCCATTAACATAGTTCTTACCCATTGCAGTTGCCTTCCATGCAAAATAGGCACCCTGAATAAAAAAAAGAAAAAAGTTTGGAATGAAAACAAATAAATAAATAATAGATAAATAATAAGACTTAAGAAAGTTCTAGTGAGAGGAAAGGAAGAAAGAAAGTCTATTTTCACAAATATATTCGAATTTTTAAAATGCTTTGCACTACTTTGATAATGGAATCTATCATTACATTATAGGAAAAGCAGGTTAAAGAAGTATGTGTGTGTGTGAGTTAAGAAAAATGTGTTTAAAAAACAGAGTTCAAATTTTTTTTAATCTCAATTTTCTTAACACATTTTCTTGTATTTAAACCATAGGTGGGAATAACATACTACCACTCTGTGTCATTGTTGACCTGGGAGTAATGGCAATGTATGGGTACTCAACACTCACCAGAGATCCAGGATTGGAACTTCCCTATTAGATGCAGTTTAACACCATACATTATTTGACGGATTGTGGTGTAGAGTAATAGTTAACAAACAAGTTTCACAAGCCAGTGAATGCATATTCACTAGTTGTTCTACTATTGTGAGACTTTATGTCAGATGAACCTCATGAAGGTGTGTTGACAACATTGATTCCTTTGACTCTCTATCTTACTTTCATCCCAGTCAGCCATCTCTCTGGGTAAGTCATCTAAAATTGCATCCACTGTCCACACAGAGCTGATAAATGTAAGTTTTTGCTGGTTGACCAGCACTGGTGTGTCCACAAGAGAATGTTGCTTGAGTTCATTTGTGCTTCTCCAAAAGTGCCCAGAATGTCTTGCTCATCTTACTTGGGATGGTTTGTGTGATAGGAGGTAAGTGGTTGTACAGCTGCTATTTTGTAGGGTGCTGCTTCCAGGATTTGTCCAAAACATCACACAGCATCCTAATTTCATTAGAGCCTAAGTGCTGCAATCATACAGTAGTACTGACATGGCTACAGCTCAAGAGAACTTAAACTTAGTATATTGATGATTTCCATAACAGCTTGATGACTGCACACTCAATTTTTAATTATAATAATTATTTTTTATCCTTAGAATAATCATTAAAAAATGTTATTTCTGAAAAATGTCTTTATTGCTTTTACTTAAAAAAATAAAAAATAAAAATAAATAAAATAAAAGCCCAATCCCTAACCGCTGTAGAGAGGGGTCATAATTTTAATATTTCTATTTTCCTGATAAAAAAAAGGAATGTTGAATTATTTACCGATTTAAGATTTTTGTAAGGAAGATCTAGGAATGTCTTTCTGACAATAGATTAAAAAAAAAAAATTGTTAAAAAGAAAAAAAGAAGCCACTTACAGATGGATCACATTGATATAAATATGGTTTTTGTTCATCTTCATCCCAACCTGCTATGAGAAGGGAAACACCAAATGGACGTACACCTCTGCAAGGGAAAAAAATAATAAATAAATAATTTAATTCCAAATATAAAATAAAACCATAAATTGCTATTACAAATGATGAAGGAGATTTTTCATCCAGAAATGTTTCATTTTTCTTGATCATTTTTTAAGGGAAAATTTAAATTTTATATAAAATGCAGAAATAAAAATGCCAGTTTATTTTTGCTGACAAATATTGATATGTTAATATGCTTATACCTCTTTGTGTCATAATTCTGTTTTAATTGTAAAAAAAGGAAGAAAAATAGAGGAGAATGAGAGGGGAAATGATAATGCTAATCTGTTTCAATGAAATAGAATAGAATAGAATAGAATAGAATAGAATAGAATAGAGAGAGAGAGAGAGAGAGAGAGAGAGAGAAAAATCAAGATTATTATACTTTTTACATATTGAACTATTTGCAATAGTTCTTAAATATACATATCAAATTGGAGAAGAGCTCTCAAAGTAGTTTTGACTAAGGAGAAGAGAGCCCTTGGTTTGAATTCAGAGTTTCCCTCCTCCTAGTCCGGTTGCTCAACCAAGATTAAAGAGCCGTCTGCCCTACTATTTACCCATAGCAGGATTCATACCTTTCCCAAAGGTATTAATGCTATATGAAACACAAACAGGATTTGAACTTGTCTTGGCGTGTTCATTTCCTACAATGTTAACCATTACACCATGCGCATCCAACTAATTAAACGTAATAATTAAATTATCATACTGTGGTATATCCACAGGTCCTGCTAGTTGATATTAAAGCCTTGTGTTCTCAGAGAGAGAATTACTTTCTAGATGTTTAATGTAGAAAGTAATTCTCTCTCTCTCTCTGAAACTTTAGAAACTGTTGACAATAAAAGGAGATAAAAAAGGAGGGGAAAAAATCAGAGAAATTGTTGGTTGGAATATATAGGCAGACACAGCAACAGAAATATTAACACCACACTGGTATATCATCTCTAGGCAACTGGCCAAGAAGAAATATACAGAACTTTAATAGAGCTCTAAGGTAGAACTCACTCCCAAAAAGCTATCTAAAAGCCAATTGGTTGTTACTTGTATATGCTATGTATATATTTCAGTCTACCCTAACAAAAAAGGTATTAGCTAACTGAAAACAAAAATTCCTTTCATAAAATTTGAAAGTGGAAGTCTGCTTTTCTAGTCTCTTAAAAGAAATAATGAGAAAGCATTTTTATGGTTTTAGTATTATTCTTCGCTTCTTGATTGATAAAAGGAAAGAATAAGGTTGATAAATGATAAGACTGGTTGAAATAGTGAGAGATCAAAAAAGATTTACTTACCCAGACTGTGTAAATTCTTGCATAACATTAGCAACTCTTTGGACTAACTGGGCAGTTGGAATTTGCTCCTGGTATGTCAGGTAGTATTGCTGAGCAAGTTTACGAGCACGACGTACTAAAACCCTAGAATTTAAGAATAAAAAAATTGCAGAATTTAACAAAAAAATAAATAAATAAAAATAAATAAAAAAATAATAAAAAAATTAAATAAAATTTAAGAATAAGAAAATTGCTGAAAATTTAACTAAAGTGATGCAACAGTAATTATTATAATAATAATTAGTATATATTATTTTTTTTTAAATAATAAATAAATAAAAATAAATAAATATATACACACACACAAGGTGTGTCAAAAAAGTATTGAGATTTTTTTGTCCTTTTTGACACCCTTGTATTCTGAAAAAATTAACATTCCATTCATTGTTCATTTCTATCTTGGTAAATACAACTTCAATCTCAATACTTTTATGACATTATATATATATATATATACATACATATACACACACACACATACAATATTATATTATTTTTTTAAACATCAACAGTGACTGGTTTAGCTCAGTGTACAAGAGACGTTATTGAACTTGCTTGCAATTCCTAGGCAAATTGAGCTAAACCATTTGCCTAGGAATTGCAAGATTCCAAGTTCAATAACGTCTCTTGTCAACTCAGCACATAAGTAGCACAGCTTTGGGTCATCTGATCTGTGTGGTAAAGCAGCATCTGGGAATGGACAATAGGTGTGGCACACAACCTAACCAAAAACAATTTCCCTTGTCTAGTGCTAGCAGAAAGGGGGTAGACTCTCTTGCTCTTCAGCTGATATTGACAATAGGCAACTCCAACAACTTTACTCTCATAGATACCAATTGAAATGACAAATTATCTATTGTATTCATTTATAGGTTGGACTAGCAGAAGTTTTAGGCATTTTGTTTTGTTTTCATTTCTTTGTTTAATGGCATATCAACCTTCATGGTTGATATGCCAAAGCCATTCTTGTAGAAGATTTTTAGTGGTACTATTTAACCCATATATGAGGCAGATGAGAAGGTCCATACCTTTCCCTAGGGTATAAGTCTGAAAGTGAACATAATAGTGCAACTGAAGTTTGAAATTGCTTACTACAATGTTGCAGTCCAGCATGTTAACCTCTACCCCCCCACACACACACATTTATTGAAAAAAAAAAAAAAAAAAAAAAAAAAACTGGAGAGATAATATCAACTTTGACACAATTTTCATATGTATACAATAAAAAATAATTAAAAATAACCAGTTGCCTCCCTCCCTATAGCCAATGACCGTTTAAAAAATCTTATTCATTTTCAAAAATGGAAGTTTTTCTTTTAAATAAAATCAATAAATTATTAAACAAATCAAGTAACTTATGAGAAACTTAAAAAGAATAAGTAAAAAGTAAATGAAAATTGGCAGGTGATACAGCATATTGTAATAACACTACAGCACTTCATTGTATATATGTACCCCCCCCCCCTAGAAAAGATGTTATCATTCCAAATATTTTTGTAACTTTTAGATTTTTAACAAAAATAAATAAATAAAAAATTAAAAAAGAATCAGATTTTTTATTCCTAGCAAAAAGTAAATCCTGGCAGAACTAGACAATTTCTGTAACAACCCACATGTATGTAGAAGAAGCCTCACAAGGAACTCAGATAAACTTGACCTTGTGCCAGAGTCAATCTTTATAGGGAAGTAGCTAAACACAATTCATAATAAAGAGTTTCATATGCAAAATGTTAGCTTCACATATTTGATATTATAAATAACAAGTTACACAATAATTACTAAAATGAATAAGGAAACAGTAAGCATAATTTATAAAATAAAATCCTTTGAGCATATCACAAAAGCAAGGCTGTTTTGATTTTGTTGTTTTATATTTACCTGT
This sequence comes from Doryteuthis pealeii, assembly GCA_023376005.1. Lineage (NCBI taxonomy): Eukaryota > Metazoa > Mollusca > Cephalopoda > Myopsida > Loliginidae > Doryteuthis > Doryteuthis pealeii. The sequence goes on from CM042171.1 coordinate 34,327,262, forward strand.
AATCTGGACCCATTCCACTATAAACCATACCAATATTCTTTGTTATGCTCTCAACTTTGTGGATGCTATGTTCTTCATACAGAATAGATTTCTGTTTTTTCTCAGTGGCCAATACCACACCATTAGAAGCTAAGAAAAAGAAAAAGTTTATTAAATACAACTATAAATTTATATCGTTTTTATTAAATTAATTTGCAAGTTTCCTTCTTGCCAGAAGTTTAGGTTAAAAACAAAAATAAACATGTTCACTTGTTTTTAGTAGACTAAATACAGAGCAGATTTTTTAAAAAGTATTTTACTTTTAGACATTTGAACAGATATACAGTCAAATTTCAATTTTCATAGATTTGATTGGGAATTTGCCAGCAATATTTTTTTTCTTAGTTTTCAAGCAGATTGTAGAATCAACATCATACTCACCTTCGCTGGAAGGCTGTGACTAGCATCCAGTCACCAGACAAAAAAGACTGTAACCGAATACAAGCTCCATGCCAACTTCTCAAACCAGGATCCAATTATACAATTGTGAAGAATGCAATCATTAACCCAACTACCAAAACAGTCAACTGTTGGGTATATGTAGATAAAAGTATCTACACTAAAACCAGCAGCCAATGAGAATCCTGGGAATTGACTTGGCGAAGGTACATGGTGGAATAGCCCAACCTGCTATTTAAACCACCCAAGAAGTCTGGATTTTCAGCACAGATTCAACTTGCAATATAGCTGAATATTGATCACCTTATACAAATTTCAACAGAGATTTTTAAATTGCAGATGATGTTTATAGATGAAGAAAACTAAAGAACAAGAATTATAAATGGATAATATATATTATTAATCTAGGAGGGTCATTCAATAAATAAGTGAATTCTGTATAAGGGGTTAGCAATAGGAAGCACAGTTGCACCTTTTTCAAGGAAATCAATAGTGATAAAAGTTTGTTCCAGAATACTGTCAACATATCACCTTCTTTATTGATTGGTGTGTCTGGAACATTTTCTTTACCAGAGAGTGTGTTTTCTCTCCATGAACTGTCTTTTCAACTCAGGCTTGTAGGGATAAACACATGTTTACCCCATTTGCAAACATTTATTTTTAATAAAATGCTTTTCTGTACATGTTACATATTCTTCTGTAAATTTCACATGGTTTGCACTTCTCAACCACCAAACATTTGATGACAGACCTCCGTTCAAACCTGGAGCACTGATTCATCACCATTTTGAATAGCCTCAAAACAATTATTTTTTTCAAGAATAAGAATTTTTGTTATAACCCAATTCCAAAGAATGCAGAGTTTACATTTATAGAAAAAAATAATTCCCCTTATTTATTGAATGACTCGTATTATTTACTATCATAAACATATGTACTGTACTGGTTCTCTCACTGTTAGCCTACATTGAAAAACTAAAATAATACACTGTACTATAATAGTAAGCTTTATAAATTCAAAATTACAGTATCAACCAAGTAGAAAGAGAATACAGTATGTGTACATTAGGTATTTATTAACTGTTCATCACAGATAGGATGTGACACAAGGATTCAAGTATGGGGTATCCAGCAAGGATCAAATTTGCTATTCAGTAGTGATGTATTTGTGAGACTAGTTTGCTAACCATTACACTATGATGGGATGCTTCAGTACATGTACAGTATGTGATACAATACATGTACATTCTATATATTTATATATATACAAGTATAGGGCATCCCTCGAGGATCAAATTTTCTATTCAGTAGCAATAGATCTTTGAGACTAGCTCGTTAATCCATTATACCATGATAGGACACCTCAGTACAGCTTAAAACTAAAAAAGTTTTGGTTCAATTGACTATTCTCAATTTTTAATCATAAAATTTCCATAAAATTTTTTCATTGTAAAGATTGTAATTTTAATTTGATCAAAAATGTTATGAGATTTGATCATGAATAAAGCCATTAATATTATCTGACCATCATCACACAATCATATAAACAGAAATAAATCAAAATTTCTATATTATAAATAACAGTAAGGGGCTGGTTTAGCTCAGTTGGTAGAGCAACCACCTAGGAATGACGAGGTTCCAGGTTTGATACAGATTGTTGCCAACACAGCACATGAGTAGCACAGCTTGGGTAATCTGATCTGCACTATAAAGTGCGAAGCTGACGGTGTGGCGCTCCACTTAAGCAAAACAATCTCCCTGGTTTAGCGTTAACAAAAAAAAGATAGGCTCCCTCAGTGTTTGGCTAATACCAACAATAGGTCACTCAGACGACTTTACTACTACTACTATAAATATCAATATTGTCTTAAGTTAAAAATAAAAGTCAAACAACATAGCCATTTATAATTTGAAAACATTTTTAACCCAATTTTATGATAAATAAACTGAACTGACCTTTTATCCCAACGGAAGGAGCTCCAGCGGCCACAGCTGCCAAAGCATATTCAATCTGGACCAACTTTCCAGATGGACTATAAAAAGAAAGAGAAAACAATAGAAATTAAAAAATGCAGTTTATTTTTAAAATCTTTAATAAAACTTTCAAACATATTAGAAATTTTATTAAATGTTACACTAATTAAATATTAGAAAATTCAGAAAAAAAAAAAACAAACAAAAAAAAAAACAAAAAATTCACTATAAAATAATTTACAATTTTTTTACCTTTAATGTAATTAAGAAAAACAAAAACAAAAAAATAACAAGTTATTGGCAACAACAATAAAATAAATACTTCAATTATTGGTGAAAAAAAAAAAGTAAAAGAAAAAAGTAGCATTTTTTTTATAATTCCAATTTGAGTTGAGTTCTATATAAAGAACTTTCACCAATCTCTTTCATGAATTGATTGTGGTAGTCTCTGCCATATTTCACCAGAAAACTCCATTATCTTATCTCTATATCTTCTGTCAGGTCTTATCCTACTACTCTTGTTATTTATTGGGCACCATTCTACTAATCTTTTATACCCCATTATCTTCTATTCTAGTTATGCATGTCATACAGTACCTAAATAATGAGAATGGAATTGTCTGTTGTTTCTATAAATAATGTCAAAACCTTGGAGGAGAAAAATAATAAGATCTCACAGACTTTCAACCTAGCAATTGCTAATTACTGTTCACCTTGTATCTTTGGCTTAGTAAACCTTTTTCCTACCCTTAATACTTGTCATGTTTCTTCCTATTATTTCTTTGTTAACTCTGATACTTGAGTTGTAACAGTATCCAGTTCACTTCTATTTTTGTAGTTTAATAATTTCCATGATCTTTCTCGATCTTTGTTCTAATCCATGTTGATCTCTCTTTATCTCTTAAGACTCATTCCAAGCATTGTCCTTTCAATTGATCTTACTAAAATTGGAGTATGACAAACCTTCATATCCACTTAGCTATGGTATTAGTATATTGGTATCAATATAAATGATGTGCTAAGTACAGTTTCATATATTCAAAGTAACTCTGTACTACCAAGATAATAATCATAAAACTGAAATATTGAATATTGAAAACAGTAATACCATTTTAAAACAGGAATATCTATTAACTTTTGCAAATATAGCTCAAATGGAGAAATGCTTTTTCTGTATCTCTTTTTTCTTATAATTCACCTACTCCTTAAGAAAATTTGAAGTTAAAAAAAAATACACACTATTGGTAAAATATATCTAAATTGTATGTTTGATACTTCAATTTACAATCACTAATACAGAGTGGTCCATAAAATACTGAAACATTTTTAAAAATTAATAACTATTTTTTTTATTTAATCTTTGTTATTTTTCAGATATCATAGGTAACCTTAGCAAACTGAAAACATCAAGTTACAATGTGAAAGAATAAAAACAAAACAGTAGAATTTAACTATTCAATTGAGAGGTTTACAATTTCAACAATATGAAATTTTTGGTGGTAGAAAATTTTTAAGAAATTCAGAATTCAAATGGCCTCCCCAATCACTTGCCTGACTTCTTTTGTAGGGTTATTTAAAGGAGTGTGTATATTTGAATAACTTTCAGACATTGCTACAGCTCAAGAATAATATTCATGAAGAGATAAGAGGTTTGACCCCAGAAACCTTGAGCAAAGTCATGCAAAAGACTTGAATTAAGGTGCAACTTTGCACCCATGAAAATGGAAGGAATCTACAAGATACCATTTTTTGCAAATAGCTAAAAATACATTTCCTTGGACTATATTTCAGGACTCAAAAGACTGAATGATTAATTTTTTTATGTGTCAGTCATGGGACACCCTGCACAACAAATTTATGTATAATCTAAATTTTATTTTGGTAATTCCTATGAAAAAAAAAAAAAAAAAAAAAAGACTTTGATATGAAGTACAATAAAAATGTTTTTTGATCTTTATGAGATCAAAAAACATGTAAATATATTTACTAACCCCTGTGTACAAGCAGGATGTGACACAAGGTCAATTTTTGAAGCAAAGTTTAATAAGTGTAAATAGTTATCTTTCTCCTAGACTGGTTGCAATACCATAATTCAATGGATTTGTTTTGTCAACTTGAACACATTCTCTCACAGCTCTACACTCTCCGTCCAAAGTTACTTTCTTGCAATTCTGTAATGCGTTCATCTTCGCGAAATCAAATTTCTTCTGCCAGACATTTGATTTTATAGTCATCCACCCCATTCCACAATGCCTCTCACTTCCAGTCTATATAAAGAGAGTCTCTCTCGGCGCCACACTTTCTAGGGCCACGAGGTAAGTGAAATTTCCATCTTTTCATTATTTCAACTACATATACCAAAGTTAAAAAGCCCAGTCTGCCCTACTATTTACCCATAACTGAAGGAGAATAGTTGGATGCATAACTTTCCTAAGGGGTATCAGTGTTATGTGAAATGCAAACAGCCTCATCCAAGATTTTAACTTGTCTCACTATGTCTATTTCCTAAAGCGATAACCATTACACCATGCACCCCTATAAATGGTGGGATGTATGAAGTCAGACGTTTTTCACATGGTCAGCTGTAGGTTGGATATTGATGAGTGAGTATTGAAAAAAATCAATTTTATTATCAGTAGGTTAATAACATAACTTGTTGGTTCTATTTTCAACATGGAGTCTTGCTATTTTTGTTAAATATTAAAATTCTACATTTTTCTTAAACCTGAAAATAGAAAACACACACAACCACACACAAGAAAAGAGTGAAATGCAACTTTGAAAATTTCTTGTTTAATTCTTTTATGAATTATTTTCTCAGATAATTTGGAATTAAACTTGTTGGGTCAGTAAAATACGTTTATTTCTACATGCAGAGTTAAATGAAAGGGAGCTTTCTGTGAAGGGACATAGCAATCATGTGATGCACCTAGAAGTTTTGGCGTCCAGAATAGATAGAAATTTCAGACCAGTTCTAGGAGCAGTCAACCAGAAATTATCTCAGAGGATTGACTAAAATAGAAGATACCAGATATCCTAAAATTCCCTTTTCATCAGACTGGTAAGTCTCAAACTTAACTATATATAGGAAGGACGTTTATATTATTAGTCATTGTTTTGTTGTTAAATAAACTATTAGAATTGAAATTCACGGGTCGCCACCCACGGCCAACAGGTGGCCCCATTGGGGGAGTTTTACCCTTCTGCAGAGGTGAAGTCGGTGTATTCTAACACTCCAGCCAACTGGGCAGAGTCTGAAAGTGATCATAATAGTACGACTGGAAAGCATCTTCCTTGAACATTTAATTTTGGTTTTAATTGCAAGAAAATAAATGGGTTGTTAAATAAACCATTAGAATTGAACTAAATTCATTTATTTGTTGCTGTTAATCATAGAATAAATAAATGCAATAAACTAAACAAAATTGCTTCATACAACATAAAAATGATGTAATAGTTGATTTGGTTTCTTTGTTTAATGGCATATCAACCTTTTTGTGTTATTCAATGCCAAAGCCATCCTTGTAGAAGAACAGTAGTGTTACTATTCAACTCATTCCCAAGAGTATTAGTCCAAAAATGAACTTAATAGCGCAACTGTTTGCATTTCACATAGCGCTAATATCCTTGGGAAGTGTATGGATCCAACTATTCACCCTCCAGCTATGGGTAAATAGTAGGGCAGACTTGGCTCTTTAAGCTTGGTTAGGCAACCAGCATAAGAGAAGGAAAACTGAATATAAACCTGTTAAACTCTGCTCAAGAAATTGACAGTGTCACATTCTGCTTATTAAAGGGATCGATGATGGTTGGTGGGTTGGATTTTTACAGCATGTCAACCCTTGGGTTATTTTATGGTGAAGACATTTTTTTTATTCATTCTTGTTGGATATTCAATTTTTTTCTTCAAACTTTTTTTTTGTAACCCATAGATGGGACCCTAACAGACACCACCACTCCAGGGTCAGAGTGACCTGGGAGCAATGGCAATCACTCCAAAGCTCCAAATTGGAACTTCACCAGTTTAACATCATACCCAGGACACTAAAACCTTCAGCCACTGCCTTCAAGCACATATATGATAAAAAGGGTTGGAGTTTGCCATAGGAGCAATAGGGTCGGGACAATCATATAGGTACTAGGACTTTACGTGACTAGCCGATTGATAAGAAGGGATCACTCCAAATGTGGGATTGGTGAATATATATATAATATATATAATAATAATGTGACTGGAGTTCAAACTCACTGGATGTCATAGTCCAGCACATTAGCCATTACACCATGGGGACTCCTCTGTAATGGGGCAGTGCCCCATAATTCTGGCCTTGTGCTAAACTATATCCAGCTTAATCAGTGACTAATGACTACAATATGAAAATGATAATTACCATTTAAAATTTAGGAGGGAAAAAAAAGGTGTATCCAGATACTGAAATTGATACCAATCTTGTTTAGCTTTCCTTTATAATCCATACTAGCCAACATCTATTGGAAAGCTGAGATAGTAATATTTAACAAAAAACACAAACACAATTTTAATTCATCTAGAGGGGGTGGGGGCAGACCGGTGTCGAGGCAAATATGCATACTCTATTATTTTGATCAAATTCAGATAAGCCAACCATTCTTACCTGCATGGTTATTCTTTCTGACAAGAAATTTAAACGATTTAAGCAATTAAATCGTGACAAGTAAATGTTTTGTTAGTGATGCATTATATTTTTTTAACTGTTTGAAATATAAATCTAAAAGTTTTAAATAATTAAATTGAATGATTTCAAAAATATTACAGAGGGAGATAATTGAACCCATTGATTCTTTGAAAGTAGGAATTCGGGATTTTATATTATCAAAATAAATTTAAAATAAGGGGGGGGGGCATGTAATTTTTATTTCAATAATTCTGGAATCCACCATTACTGAGTATAAGAGACTAAAATTAATTTTCATTATTTATAAATTTTATGAATTAATTGAAATTCAGTGGTAAAAAAAAACACAAAAAAATAAGGATTTTATAAAATATATAACTGTAGAAATTACAAAAAATAAAGAGAAATGTAAGTATAAAGAAAGACATTTTTTTTCTCTTTGAATTTAAAACAAATTAAACCACTAACATTTTTTTCTAATTTATAAAATGTATATTTTAATATAAGTTACTGTGTTTTTGGTTTATAATATATAAATAAAGTATAATCATTTTTAAATAAACAAAATAAGAGATTTTAAAAGAAAAAGTAACTTTACTATGAAGCCGGGCGCTAAACTTAGGCAAAAACGAATAATGTGGAAGAGGATGAGAATGCAAAATCAAGCTGCACACAAAGAGAGATTATAATTTGGAATCAACAACAATACTTGCAAGTGTATTTCGGTAGATATACGCAATAAACAATTAAGATTTATAATCCCTTTAATTTTTACAAATTAAAATCCTGCACAATAATTTTAAAAACAATAAATTACCTGAATGTTGTCAATGAAAAACTATATCGTTCAGACATGGTGAAAGCTAATGGTTTAGTGATTATTTTCAGCCATAGTTTCGCTTTTAGTTACAAATATTTATAACAGTTTTTCTCGCTGAATGATATTAATTTAATCCAATAAAATATTTGCTTTCTTTTTCAATATTTAATAAACTTTATTTATAAATGTAAAATAATATTTAAATTGTTGTTATATTCCTAGCTCTGAATTAAGTTTCAACATGGCCAACATGTTGAGAAGGGTCATCTTAAATTTCGAACAAACAATTCTTCGATGGGTTAACTTATTTCCAGAACCGAGTTAGTACGACAGTTTTTGTTTTGTTTCAAATTAATTTTTATTATTTTACACAATATCTGCATTTTATTTTGAGTTATAATTTTCCGCCCTGATTTATAAATTTGTTGTTCATTTGACATTGAGGACTCGTGTGTGAATTGTGACCATAGTTTTAAAATTACACAGAAAAAAAGTTTTTTTATAAATTTAAAGATGATTTATTAGTTTTTTTTCTCTCTCCCTTTTTTTAAATATAAGCTTTAAAATACTTTTAAAGTTTGAAGATTTTTTAAATAAAGTATTTTTCATGATTTTTAGGTTTATAAATTGTTTATGTCGTAAATCAATTTGTGCTTGTGTGGGGCATAATAGGTCCTTTTTTGTTTTATATAATTATTGATATTTTATATTAAAAAAGGACCTAAAAACGATTTTCTTTTATGCAGCTTTTTTTCACGACAAATATTTCAAAATTTAATTCCTTTTTTAATGTTTACTTGAATTAATGATAAATGAAGTTGTTTTTGTTTTTTTAATAATCAATAATTTTGATACATCCTCAATCTTATTTATTTACTCAGGGCCGGTTTTGTGTCTTGGATCTGTTGGAACTGATAGGAATTCTACAGATAACCATTCTTCAGTCCTTGATTCCATTTTTGGTTCCACACTTTGGGCTGTTCCAAAATCCCGGAGATCTGTAGAGAAAAGATGGACCCGGAAAATGAGTGAAATTAAACATTATGAAAATGCAAGACCCAAGAAAAATCTGATTGCTTGTGTGGAATGTGGTCATTGGCATGAAAGTCATACAATTTGTGGTAAAGAACTTTCTTTTCTTTCTTTTTTTTTGGTCATTTTGATCTTTTGTCGTCCCGGTTCCCTGCCCTAATTTACGCTATGTTTTAGCGTGCCGGCGTCAGGCGAATTTACGGCCCAACTTAGATATTTTCCGAATCGTGTTTTTGTTGCCAAATTAATGTAGATATTTAACACGGCCCCCGCCCCAGATTTTTATCAAATCAGTGTAGATATTTATTTTGAGTTTTGTAAACATTCAAATGAAATTTGTACAAATTCAATCGAAAAAAAGAAACATCTACATTGATTTGCCAATAAAAAGTGACAAAACACGACTTAGAAAATATCTGGGCCAGAAATTCACCTAAAAAAATAGTGTAAATTAGGGCAGGATGCAGGGACGACAAAAGATAAGAATCACTTTTATTTATTTATTTATTTATTTATTTATTAATCCTTTTCATTTATTTTTTTTTTTTTTTTTCAATTTGTTTTGTAAATTACTTTTATTTCTTCCTTAACTCTGCCTATTTTAGGCCACTCACAACGGCTCTTCCACCACACCCAAGCAAAGTAGAAAAACTAATGGTTAGTTCATTATAATTGAAGGACTTGCATTACAGTAATAATTGAAGTTCATTTGAATAGAATGAGTTCTGAGGTGAATAGATAGTGAACTTGAAATATCCCATTGTACAGGTAAATAATACCAAGAAAATTTGGTACAACCGTGGAAAAAATTTGGGAGGCAAAGAGTTAATGGGCTGTTTAGCACAATCGGTAGAACATTTGCCTAGGAATTGCAGGATTCCTAGTTCAATACCAGTTCTCACCAACTCAGCGCATTAGTAGCACAGTTTAGATTATAGGATCTATGCAGTAAAGTATCTGGGAGCTCATATATGTGTGGCACCCAACCTCAACACAAAAAAAACAATCTCCCTGGTCTAGCACATGCAAAAAGGGAATACTCTTTCGCTGTTCAGCTGATACCAATAATAGACCTCTCCGCAAATTTTTTATTTCTTCCTTTGTAGAAGAAAATGATAAAAATCCTGCTTTAAGTACCCAAAAGTATTATTTAAAAAAAATTTTTTATGACTAAAAATATTCTTTTGATTATCAATTATGCACATTTTCTAAAAACAGAATATCTAACAAGAATGAATAAAACAAAACGTCTTCGGTATAAAATAACCCTACAAGGGTTGACATGCCGTAAAATCCAACCAATTGTAACATAATTATTAGGGTCTACCAGAATTGGGATTAAAAATAAAACTGTATTTGGATTTCTAGAGAAAGAGAGGAAAAAGAAATAAGAACAAAGAAAGGTTAAAATCGGGAAGAGTAAACACTAAGTGGGGTGCAAGTAATTTGACCGAAGAATGACCTGGAAATAGTTAAAAATAAAAACAGAAGTTCCGGGTGTTGACCGGAAACAGAGGTGACGCAGCGACGATAAACGGAGGAAGAAGAAAATCTGCCTCTTTTCCTTTCTGGGCTAGTAGGAGTCAGATGTGTTCCCAGTCCCTTGTATCAGTGTGGGACAGCAGTACACAACATGATACTATGTTAGGGGATAGAATAATTTGACGATACACTCTCTCTTTCTCTCTGAAAAAGAGCCCACGAGCCTAGAAATAAAGACAAAGCCCTTGTGACTATAAAACTTACGTGTAACAACTACTAACAACGACGACTACTACTAAAACTTGAGTTGGCCTATGCGACACATCGCCCTGTTACACCAACCAACCAACCATCACCAACCCTTTTAACAAGCAGAATGTGACACAGTCAATTTCTTGAGCAGAGTTTAACAGATTTGGATTCAGTTTTCCTTTTCGTAGGCTGGTTGCCTAACCAAAGTTAAAGAGCCCAGTCTGTCCTACTATTTACATATAGCTGGAGGCTGAATAGTTGGATTCATACACTTCCCAAGGGTATTAACGCTATGTGAAATGCAAGCAGTTGTGCTATTATTCACTTTCAGACTAATACTCTTGGGAAAGATATGACCCCCTCCCCCCACTATGAGTTGAAAAGTAACACTACTGTTCTTCTACAAGGATGGCTTTGGCATTGAATAACACAAAAAAGTTGATATGTGACAATAAACAAAGAAACCAAATCAACTATTACATCATTTTTATGTTGTATGAAGCAATTTTGCTTGGTTTATTGCATTTATTTATTCTATGACTAACAGCAACAAATAAATGAATTTAGTTCAATTCTAATGGTTTATTTAACAACCCATTTATTTTCTTGCAATTAAAACCAAAATTAAATGTTCAAGGAAGATGCTTTCTAGTCATGCTATTATGATCAGTTTCAGACTCTGCCCAGTTGGCTGGAGTGTTAGAATACACCGACTGCACCTCTGCAGAAGGGTAAAACTCCCCCAATGGGGCCACCTGTTGACCGTGGGTGACCCGTGATGCTTAAGGATTGAACCCAGGTGGCTGAGCAGTTCATGACATGCAACACTCCATTTTGGCCCTTTCTTGGGCTAGACGAGTGGTCAGAGACACACCCTCCGATCAATTGGCTGGTCACATCGAGCCCTAGCACCTATATGATTCACCCAACCCTATTGCCCTTATGGCAAGCCCCAACCCTTTTTATCATATGGGTGCTAGAAGGTGGTAGCTGGTAGCATGTCCTGGAAATGACGTTAAACTCTATCTGATGGTGAAGTTCCAGTTCTGGAGGTCTGGGGAATGTGGAGCACCCCTTCATCACCATTGCTCCCTGGTCCATTCTGACCCGAAGTGGTAGTACCTGTTAGGGTCTCATCTATGGGTTAAATAGAAAAACATGAGTTTATAAACAAAATTTGAGTATCCATTAAGAATGAATTTATTTCAAATCTTTGTCAGCATTAAATGACCCACTGAGGTTGATATGCCGTAAAACAAACCAAACTAAACCAAAAAAACTTTCTGACCTTTTGGGAAAGGTACTTATTTTACTTTACTTGGAGAAGATCACCAGGATCAGAAGCTATTACTTCTGATCTTGTGAGGTAAAATGAATCATGTGATCCCAGCACCTGTCCACTCGCCTGTAAGCTGTAAGTTTCACCAACTTATGTGCTGTAATATGTTTTAATGTTAATTATTTTTATAAATAATATTTTTCTTTTGCATAATAACCATCTGGTGATCCACCTCAGCACTAGTGAAAAGGGAATAGACTCCCTCGATATCCAGCTGATATAGACAATAGGCCACTTTGCCTACTTTTCTTTTTACAGCACATAATTCATTACATTCTATTTTATTGTATACATTATATATTATAATACAGTGCTATTTTTTCTTATTTGACCTATGACATTGTATGAAGCGAGTTCAAACTCTAGTTTCACTATTCAGTTCTCTTTCAAACAAATACCCTTGGGAAAGGTATGAGTTCTCTCATACCCACAGCAATGGGTTGAATAGTACCACTATTGTTCTTCTACAAGGATGCAAAACATTAAATAACTAATATATATGCCATTAAACAAAGAAAGCAAACCAAACGTCTAGTCTATCTTGCAACCTTTAATATCATTTACGGGAGATAACTCTTAAATTATTGTTTAAGAGTTATTTCCTTTGGTAAAATTTATTGAAATTTTTTTTTCAACTCTTTGGTTATCATATTCCCTCCACGTCTGCACCAAATTTTCTTTTTTACCTGTATGAAGGGATATTTCAAAGTTCACTACCTATTCACCTCAGAACTCATTCTATTCAAATAAAGTCCTATTATTATTGTAAACCGAGTCCTTCAGCTTAATTATAATAAGTAATATATTTCTAGAACAAATTGTCTAATCAGATCAAAAACAGCAATAGCTTTATGGTGGTTGTTAATGAGTGGATATGTATATATTGGTAATTATAACAAACACACCATAAGGTCACATATATTATGACAGAAAAACAAATAACTCATAAATTCAACAAGTAATATGTGTATTAAAAAAAATATATTACATGTAAAAAAAAATGTAACAAAATAATTAGGGTGGGCTGATGTACTGAAACGAATTGATAGCATTTCAGTTTATTTCAATGGGGAAAATTGATTTGATATTGGAGGAAACTGAGTTACGAGCAAGCTGAACGAATTAAAATTGTAAGTTAAGGTGCCACTGTACTTGATATTATAACTAGGTACCACCAAAATGTGCATTGATTTTCATTTTAAAAATTAATTAAATTGATTATTTAAGGCCAAATTTTGTTTAAGTCAAAAAGTAGTAACATAATGAACATAAGTAAAAAAAAAAATTTGTATGACTCCATTTTCCCACAGAATTTTGGTCCCAACTTTCTCATGTTGAGAAACAGAGGTCTCATTAAATGAGAAGTTTATAACCAGATAGCCTGTTCGTGCTTATTTCCTTCGTCTGTGTGCTGCTCACAACTAGGGCTTATATTAAGATCATCCTGAAAAATCTTCTTCTTTTTTTTTAATATTATAAACTCATTGCACACTCGGTTTTCCAGTTAACACCGGGGGTCCAGCGAGCTTCGGCCGCTGGACTTGCCGAGAGTTTAATAATAGCGTCGATCCCAGGGGGCTATCCCCCCAGGCAACGACGCAATTTTTGTTCTTGCCCACCTATGAGCTTCGGTTTGTGGGTGGGCCCACGTTAAAACGAGGCCTTGTGCCCAGTCCATACAAGTGGGGTATGAGACAAATACCCATCCTGAAAAATCGGGCTAGGTCTAATTTTGCACGTAGGTCTGATTCTCGGGTAAAAAGAAACAGTATTCTGTTTTTATACACTGCAATGTTATTTTTCTTTTTGAAAAGATGTAACAAAAAAATAGGGTGTTTGGGGGCGGGCTGGAATGGATTAATGGTATTTCAGTTTATTTCAATGGGGAAAATTGATTTGATATGTGAGGAAATTGAATTATGAGTGGAATTAATTAAATTTGCAACTTAAAGTACCACTGAACTTAGTAGAAAAATGTTCCACATTAGAAGTTTTTATAAAATATAATTTAAAGGCCGTAAATAATAAGACCAGTCCAGTGTTCTGTTTTTGTTCTGAAATGTTTATGGATTTTAAAAAGGAATTTTATTTTTATTTTATTTCCAGGAAACTGTTACAAAAAAGTTCGTGCAGAAACAGAGGCGATGCAAGAAACATTTGGAGATGATCTAAAATATAATCATCCCATGAAAGAAGTAGTTGTCCTCTATGAGGGTGAAGACACTGGAGAACATCAAAATAAATATATAGTCAAAATGAATAAGGTCGTCCAAGCTGGTTTTCACAGTCATTATTAGCCAAATCAAGATAATTTTCTACTTTTTCTTTAGAAGACAATAAAAATGTAAATAGTAATGAATGTTTGTTTGTTTTTTTTGGGGGGGTCACTTTTTTTTTTTTTTTTTTTTTTTTTTGCTAAATGTTGGATTATTTGGTATAGTTATTTACTAAGCATAGCTTAGATGAAGTATGAAGCACCCAGTGAGAATCGAACTCACTAACAATGGTCTGCTAATCTATCTTGCTAACCATTACACCACATAAAGTGCTCTGGATTATTTGGTATAGTTATTTACTAAGCTTAGCTTAGATGTGGCACAAGGCCAGAAATATGGGGCGCCCAGTGAGAATCGAACTCACTAACAATGGTTTGCTAATCTATCTTGCTAACCATTACACCACGTAAAGTGCTCTGGATTATTTGGTATAAGGCCCACACAGAATTGCCACTTCTATATATAGACTGCAGCAGCAGCAACGACTTCTGATTTTAAAAATGTCAATAAAAAACCAGCACAAAACCATTTAAGGTCATTCACTGGTCAAAAAGCCTGGAAATTCATTGACATGGAGAAAAATAAATTTTTAGCTGATACAATGATCTAACCAAATAAGTATTTACCCAGTTTACCACAAGTACAATGTGACACAAGGTCACAAGTTTGGACTATCCATCGAGGATCAACTCGCTATTCAGCAATAATGAGTCTGCAAGACTAGTGTGCTAACCATTACACCACAATGGGACACCTTTTTTTACATGACCTGTTCGCCATGAGTAAGATGTGATACAAGATTGCAAGTATGGGGCACACTGTGAGGATCAAACTCACTACCCAGTAGTAATGGGTCTACATGATTAGCTTGCTAACCATTACACTATCAAACCAACTATTTTGCCATGGCATGCCTAAATTGTCGTTGTTTTAAAGACGAAACCAGAAGGCATAGAAAATGATAATACTTTAATGTTTATAATAAGGAGCAGTACAAAATTTAGTATTTGAATTTTACTCAAATGATATAATTTAATAATTAAAAATCAATCGATTTGTGGAGCTCATTACAGTTCTTCATAACTAAGTACAAAAAGTCTTAAGTCCCGTGCTGTTTAAATATCACACGGATTTACAATCAAATTGATTCTTTGTAAATTTGTTCTAATTGTAAAGAAAATCTTCATTTTTTGGAGAACTAAACAAAATTTGATTTGATTTTGTTCTTGTTTTACGGCATATCAACCTCAATGGGTCATTTAATGCCGACTATGTTTTTGAAATGAATTGGTGATAATGTTTAATTTTCTAAAGATTTTTTTTTTTTTTTTGGACATATTTTTTGTGAATGGAACTTTTAGATGATTCTTTTTAACATATATTTTTGTGTTTTCATTTTTTTTGGAAGATTTTTAGATTTTGTTGTAGATGTGTGCCTCTTTTATGTATCTGAGTAGTTTTTCTGGGTTTATTTGGTAGAATATCTGTTTTAGATTTGTTGTTTGGTAGTATTTTTTTCGTATTTGTTTTAGGTTGCTAGATTCTGTTAATATGTGTTTGATTGTGTAGGGTTTTTGGCATGGTATGCAATATGGGGCTGCTTCTTTTTTGAGGAGGTATGAATGGGTAATGTATGAGTGTCCTATTCTTAGTCTGGATAATATTACTTCTTCTTTCCTGGATATTTTGGTTTGATTTATTTGAAGTTTTCCTATTTATTTCAAACAAAGTGGTACCTTTATTAAAGATACTAGCAAATATATGCACCCTCCGGGTGCAAGTATTTGAATTTTAATGTAATGAAATATGTTAAATTTGAAATACTTTTGAAACTGAATAAAAATCCAAATAAAATGATTTGAAACAGAGGGGGTATAATCGAAGAATAGAACAACTTTGAAACTAAGTCTTCCATCATTTTCCATTACTCCCTCCTTTTATTGCTGAATTTTCCTAATTTAACTATTCAGTTAAATTAGGAAGTAAAGAATAAAATTACTGTTATTTCTTTATATTAATGGATTTCTTTTAATATTTATCCCCGAGATTTTTGCTCATATTCATTAAGAAAAAAATCAAACAATTAGAAATCAATAATACCAAGCGAATATTTAATAAAATTAAACTTTTAATATCAATATGCAAATTAGCTTTCCTGTTCACACTGTAAACCACTATTTTGTTGTATATATAAATACAATTGCATCTTATTAGAATGTAGATAAAGTCAAAAGTATTAATAATGTAAAATAATTTTATTAATAATTGAGGTTTAAATAAAAATAACAATCGTGGACAAAGTGGCGTAAATAACAAAGGGGATTGTGAGTTGAGAAGTAATATAGTTTCGGTTACAGACAAACAAACAAACAATCTCCATTATAATAAGATTATTTCAAATGTAAACCAAAAAGAAATTGGAATACAAAAAATTGTTATATTTTTATAGGGCAAAAAGAGAATAAATTAAACAAATACATTTCATATCATTGTAACTCAACAGGCAAGGAAGAACCAACCTTTAGAAAAATAATGTTGTTTCAAACCACTCACGAGTTTAGGGTACATTTTTTAAATAATGTTTTAAACGTAGGTATTTACCCAGCTCGTTTGCCATGGTTAAGATGTGACACAAGGTTGCGAGTATCAGGCACACATCGAGGATCAAATTCGCTATTCAGTAGTAATGAATCTGCAAGACTAGCTTGCTAACCATTTCACCATGAAGACGTCTTTAATGTTCTAAATGTAAACCACAAAAATAACCTATTCCTAAAATTATAGTACTTGAATTCTTAGCTTCTTTTATCGTTAATACTTGAATAAACGAATAATTTTTATTTGAACTAATATGCTAATTTTTTACCAACAAATAAGGACATGTTTAATTGTTAGCTTTCTTTTAATTGTTATATTTTTAGGAGTAAAAGATAAAATAAAAAACGAATATATTTTCATCACTTTAGACTCAACAACCAATTAAAAACAGAATTAAAGTTTTTGTCATATGTACAATTTATTATTTTATATTTAAAAAAATAAAACTGTTTCAAAATTCTCGCGAGTTTAGGGTTACATTTTTTTAATAAAGTTTTAAATGTAAACAAAAAACATTTCACAAGATAAATGAACATTGCAATATAACAATTATCTTCTTTTTTTTAAAAATTTCATAAGAATTTTGTCTAAATTGTTTTCCTTTTACCCACTCTCTTACTTCTGTCTTCTCTCTTTCTCTCACACTCCCTGGTGTTCCTAAGATTATTATGACAATATACATTGCGGCACAAGTGCAATTGTGGCATGCAGGTGTGTGTGTGTGTATAATGGTGTAGTAGTTAGTATATGGGTAAGTGGTATGTGGGATTAAGGCCTCATATGGGTACATGTGTGTACATGTATATCTGTAGGTGTATAAATATATGTCTGTGGATTATATGTGTGTGTGTGTGTGTATATATATGTGTGTGTGTGTATGTATATATATATATGTGTGTGTATATACATACATATGCGTGTGTGTGTGTATACATCTATCATATTATAAATCGGTCTACTATATGACCAGTGTGGAAGGCTATGTATGAGCAAAGCTGGCCTGATCAGTCACCAATCTGTGCATCGGCGGGATGGACTAATAAAATACCCTGTGCTCCCTGGAAATACCTGTAATTGTGGGAAGGTGTGCAAGACTTTGGCAGGACTAAAGAGCCACTTTCGTGCAGCTCATTGTTGAACTTTTTTGAAGCTCACCATTATATTGTTTGAACTATTGAGCTTTTTTCTTTTTTTTTGTTACTATATCAAGCAATGGCAATACTTGAATACGAGTTTGCTGCCATCATCATTATATGTATAAATAAGTGTATTGTGTGTAGGTGTCAAAGAAACCATCAAAATAAGAAAAGGATTTAGAATAGATAAACAATTGTGATAATCTCTCCTTAGGAGACTGAAGATCTGGCTTTGTACAGACATGAAAGGCAGTTAACCCAGTAGAAGCTATAAAGACAGATAAGGGGTAATACCATGGTGGTCTCTCTTACACAAAGAGAATTGAAATCCTATGTGAAATCTCGGAGTGTGGGTGAGACTTGAATGAGAGTTGAGATGAGAATTGGAGAGTTCTGGGAAATTTGAAAGTGAGTCAGTCAGTTAGAACCGGACAGTCGAGCAGATGAGTTGGAACCTGCAACTTGAAGAGGGAAGACCACCTTAGCAAAAAGACTTTAAAGGAACAGGGATGGGCGTTTTGCCCACTCCCATCTTGACTGAGATAATGGAAGAATGACTGGACTGAATGGATGCATGTCCTATGTAACTCTCTGACCATTTTGAATGTTCACCTGATTTTGTCTTTGTTTTGTCTTTGTTGTTGGTTGTTAAACCACCTGGAGGGGAGCCCTGAGGCAGTGTTAAGGACACAAGTGAGGTTCAAGCAAGCAGATGATCACAAGACAACGGCCAGTAAGGTTGAAAGTGCAACAAATGCAAGAAAGATGTGGAGCAAGGTGCTTAGAGACGCTTCGGCTCCCGAGGGGGGTTTAACATTATCTTAGTACCCGGTCATGGACTGGCTACTTCTGCTAGTAAAAGTATATACATTAATATTAAATATCTAATGGAAATTTTTCAAATTTCATTAAATTGACAATCCAGTATTGAGATTTTTATTCACTTACTTTGCAAGTTAATTTCACAATTTCTATCCTTGTTCAGTGTATTGACATGTCATCTAATCTTTGAATTAATATTCTATTGCTGGAAAGTTGAGAATACAACAAAGGATTAGAAAAAGAGAATACATCTTGATCTGACATTCCCACAATGTTTTTTTATGTACCCTTTATATTTATATTTGTCTTCTTACTACTTACACTATATTGGTTATCAGCTGGTGCCTATCTCTTTACTCGCTCTTGTTTTTAAACTTCTAGGATTATCCAATCACATGACTATCATCAAATGAGATCCATAGTTTCAACCGACACCTGGGATCATCACCCATCACTCAAACTAAATGCCCCAAAGGGCTTTTTGTGACCATTTTAAATGAGACTACACTACCTGCCAATAATATATTTTGTCAATCTATAATGTGTGAAAAAATATGGAAATAAATCCGACAATATGTAGAAAATTAGAAATAACAAAGTATTCCAAAACTATAAATTCATTTTCGAAAGTGAAGTCGATGTTAAAACATTTCATTTTTTAAAAACTTCACCAGGATATTAATGTTTAAAAAATGTGCTGTTTAAACCGTGATGGAAATCTTTTTAAAAGGAAACAAAAGATGAGAAAGTATTAGAGAAAAAGATGTTATTTTTTCTGTTAACAGGGGGGGGGGGGGTAGCGATTTTTTTTTTAGAAAAAGGTAGCATAATTGGTAATCAAAATAATATTCAAAATGCAACGTAGTTTCCTAAAGAGATATACTATGTAGATTAAAAGAAGAGAAAGAAGTAAAAAGGAAAGGAAAGAGAGTGACTAATAATCCATATGTAATTAAGTTAGATTTAAGACATATGATTGTCACATGTGTGTTTATTATTACAATCTACATTTTTTTATAGTTTGTTTTATGTATATAAGGGAACTAAGCGTGAGAATATGTAAGATGATAGAATTGGAATAAATTTGATTGACAAGAATAAAAAGAGTGTGTGATTTTGCATGGAGAAAGAACTATTATGGTAGTATAGGATTTAATTCTAAGACTAACAGCAACAAATAATTGAATTAGAATTTAGTTTAATTCTAACAATTTATTAAAGAACAAATAAAACAATGAGTAAGAATATAAAGCCCTTCCTGTGTATAGAGTTAAGTTTGAGAGACTTACAGGTGTGATGGAGAAGATATCTGGTATCTTAGAGCTTTCTTGGAGGGAACTTCAGGTTGATGTCTTGTTGGAGCTGGTCCGGAATCTATCTGAGGGTTTTGGTATTTTGCACCAAAACTTCTGGGCTCATCACATGATTGGTATATCCAATCACAGTGTGGGAGACACACTTAACCCCACACACAGGAATAAACATTTTACTGTCCAACAGAACTATTTAAAAACCTGTATTCTGTATTGTTAGACTGTGTAACTTAACAGATAGCCTAAGACGGTCTAAGAAAACAGTAAACGATTAAATAAGGCAATGATGAAAGAAAAACTGAAGACGATGGAATGAACAAGAACAATAAATATATATATTGATGAACACAAACAAACAAGTTTACAAAATGATACAAAGGGAAAAAGTTCAAAGTTCTCAACAGACCATGAAGTGGAGTGGGTAAAAAAGTGTTCAGTCCTGCAGAGATCAGAGATACGTCTTTTCTGTGTGATAGTTGTTGAAGATATTTTCAATTGTTCCAAAGATGCGGCAAAGCGACCAAGTGTTCACATGACTTGTGCACATATACAGCCACATGTCTGACCCAATTACATGGGTCGCAGAAACAAGTCAGTCCAAAACAATTTGCAGAAATGGGCCAGAAGAATGGGGCTGGGAAAAAGTGTTCATAACCTGTATGAGAATAGGTAGGTATGTGTGTATGTATATGGTATGAACATGTGTTAATGTAGGTGTGGATAGGAGTGTGGTTGTAATAGAAAATATGAATGTGAATGGTAATGGTGGCAGAACAACCTGATATAGCTTTTTAGAACAAGTCTACATAAGAAAGGTGATAGTTGGAAAAATCCAGGTCATTGGTTAATGGAGGACAAATGTGCAATGGCACTAGCCTCAAAAATTCAAATCTGTTATGTAATGTGATGTGATGTAACAATGCAATGGAAAACCAACAACAAAGTCTACTGGTATTACAAGATACTACTGGAACATTCTTGGTTAGTGTTGATGATTTAGTCCTAAAATGATGCTTAACCCCAGAGTCGTTATCTGAATAAGTCTTTGTTGGCTAGACAGCGGTTATTTCTTGCAGCAGCATGTAAATATAAACATAGTCAGGCTGACAGTACAGATCTCCATGACTCTTCCTAGCCACTTGTCCGCCCTGTCAACTAGGGTGTTAGAATACACCGACTGCACCTCTGTAGAGGGGTAAGACTCCTCCAATGGGGCTACCTGTTGGCTATGAGAGGCGACCCATGATGCTTAAGGATGGAACCAAGGTGGCTGAGCAGTCCATCATATACAACACTCCACTTAGAGCCTTACTTAGGCTAACCAGGTGGTCGGAAAGGCCCCCTCCAATAAATCAGCTGGTCACGTCAAGCCCTAGCACTTATATAATTGCCCCAACCCTATTGCCCTTATGGCAAGCCCCAACCCTTTTTATCATATGGGTGCTAGAAGGTGGTGGCTGAGGGTCTTCATGTCCTGGGAATGATGTTAAACTCTATCTGATGGTTAGGTTCCAGTTCTGGAGGTTTGGGGAATGTGGAACGCCTTTTTATCACCATTGCTCCCTGATCCACTCTGACCCGGAGTGGAAGTACCTGTTAGGGTCCCATCTATGGCTTAAATAGAAAAATTTGTTTATAAAAAAAAATTGAGTATCCATTAAGAATGAATTTATTTAAAAACTTTGACGGCATTAAATGATCCACTGAGGTTGATATGCTGTAAAACAAACCAAATCAAACCTAGCCACTTGTCTCTATCAGCTGTCATCCCTGGCAGGTTCTCTACACAGCATCCAGTATCAGTGCAAAGTTGATCAATGTAGGTTTGTGCTGGCCAACCCATGTGTGTCTATGTATATATATTTACCAACCCCTCCGCACGAGTAGGATGCGACACAAGGTCAATTTCTTAAGCGGAGTACAACAGGTTTGAATTCAGAGTTTTCCTTCTCCTAGACCGGTTGCCTAACCAAGGTTAAAGAGCCCAGTCTGCCCTACTATTTACCCATAGCTGGAGGGAGAGTAGGATTTATACCTTTCCCAAGGGTATTAGCGCTAAGTGAAATAATTACCACGTCCAGGATTTGAACTCGGGTCGGCGAGTCCATTTCCCATGATTTTAACCATTACACCACGCGCTTCCTTGTGTGTCTATGTATAGGTGCCCATAGGAGAACATCATTTATAAGCGTATTCTTGTTTCTCTAGTAGTGTCCAGCATGTCTTGTTACCTGTTAATAATACAGGTTGAGTAAATACTTACCTGGGTAAATCATTACTTTTTATATTGTTAAAATGTGAAAACAAGTTAAATACAAATTTGCAGGTTTTTTGCTGGTTGACCTACACTGGTGTGGTCCATGTGTAGGTGTCCACAGGAGAATGTCGCCTATGAGTTCATCCTTGCTTCACCAACAGTGTCCACCATGTCTTGTTCCTCTTACTTGGATGGATTGTATGATAGAAGGAAAGTGGTTGTACAGCTGCTTTTTTGTGGGTTGTTACCTGGATGGTTTGTGTGATAAGTGGCAAGTAGCTGAACAGCTGCTCTTTTGCAACCATCCCTATCAGTCACCGTTCCTAGTCCAGGTCTTTCATACAGCATCCAGAATCTGCACAGAGCTGATTGATGCAAGTTTTTTGCTGGTTGACCTACACTGGTGTGTCCATGTGTAGGTGTCCACAGGAGAATGTCGCCTATGAGTTCATCCTTGCTTCACCAACAGTGTCCACTATGTCTTGTTCCTCTTACTTGGATGGATTGTATGATAGAAGGAAAGTGGTCGTACAGCTGCTTTTTTGTGGTGTTGCTTCCAGGATTTGTTCAAGACACCATCAGCATCCTTGTACAGTTCTAGCGTTTTCTCCAAGCATTTCATTAGAGTCCAAGTGGTGCAGCCATACAGTAGCATTGACATGGCTACAGCTTAGAAGAATTCTTGCTTTATCTTATCAGATCAGATGACATGACCTATCAAATAATTCTTACATTGGATCAAGAATCTCTAAATTTGTATGTAACGCCTAGGAGTTCATCCTTGCTTCACTAACAGTGTCCACCATGCCTTATTCCTCTTACTTGGATGGATTGTATGATAGAAGGAAAGTGGTCGTACAGCTGCTTTTTTGTGGGGTGTTGCTTCCAGGATTTGTTCAAGACAGCATGCAGCATCCTTGTACAGTTCTAGCTTTTTTCTGTAAGCATTTCATTAGAGTCCAAGTGGTGCAGCCATACAGTAGCATTGATATGGCTACAGCTTAGAAGAATTCTTGCTTTATCTTATCAGATCAGATGACATGACCTATCAAATAATCCTTACATTGGATCAAGAATCTCTAAATTTGTATGTAACTTGTTTTCACATTTTAACAATATAAAAAATAATGATTTACCCAAGTAAGTATTTCATCATCATCATCATGTCGCGCGCGCAGCACGGATATCCATGACAATCTTTCGCCAACCTTCCCTATTCCTCATGGCTGCTGGGAGGTCCTCTGTGCAGCATCCCGAGTCCTTGCATAGTTGGTCAATGTAGGTCCTTAGCGGGCGTCCTACGTTAGCATGTCCATGTATTGGCTTCCACAGGAGAACGTCGCTTATGAGCTCATCCCCGCT
The DNA here is from genome assembly GCA_023376005.1 of Doryteuthis pealeii. Lineage (NCBI taxonomy): Eukaryota > Metazoa > Mollusca > Cephalopoda > Myopsida > Loliginidae > Doryteuthis > Doryteuthis pealeii. The sequence continues at coordinate 34,351,018 of CM042171.1, forward strand.
TCTCCATCAGTGTCCTGCATGCCTAGTCCGTCTCACCCGGATGGTTTGTGAGATGAGGGGCAGGTGACCATATAGTTGCTTCTTTGTGGGGTGCTGCTTCCACGACTTGTTCAGGACTGCTCGCAGCATTCTTGTGCAGGTACCATCTAGCTTATTCTCGAGGCGCTTTGTTAGGGTCCAGGTGGTGCAACCATACAACAGCACTGATATAACCACAGCCTGGAAGAATTGTTGCTTTAGCTTGTCAGTGAGATCAGATCTCCATATTACTGATAGTCTGTTTGTGGCTGCACATGCCTTTCCTATTTGTGTATTAACATCGCTTTCTGTGGATGAGATATTACTACCTAGGTAAATGAACTGTTCTACAGGCTTAAGAGGCTTACCGTCAAGTGTGGAGATGTCTCCTTTCTTTTTGAAGCACATGAACTCTGTTTTCTCGGAGTTCACATTGAGGCCGATATTCTTTGCTGCCTTCTCCAGGCTATGCAGTAGGGACTCAGCCTGTGCCGGTGTCTCTGCAAGAAGCGAAAGGTCATCAGCGTAGTCTGCATCTGTGACTGTTTGTGCAGGATATCGCCTGCTTCTTGCCTTTTTTAGAGTAAAGCCTTTTTCTTTTAAAGAAAAAGTAAGTATTTACTCAACCTGTATTATTTGTATTATTCAGACTATTGTCCTCATCTTTATTATTATCTTCACAATGTTTTGGCTGATGTGCCCTCCGGACTTCTTCAGGTAATTCTTGTCGGACTCAGGAACTTTCCTTCTGCATGCTGTCCCGAATCTTCCCGAGTCTAACAAGAAATACCTGAAGAAGGCTGGAGGACACATCGGCTGAAACGTTGTGCAGATAACAATAAAGATGAGGACAATACAAATTATTAAGACTCGTCTAAAAAAATCAGAGAAATATTTACCCAACCTGTTTGCCACTGGTAAGATGTGACATAAGATCCACTGAGATCGAACACAACGTAGTAACAGATCTGGGAGTAGCTTGTTAAACATTACACCACGATGAGATGCCCTTTCTTTACCTGTTGGCCATGGGTAGGATGACACAAGTTTGCACGGATGGGGCATTTGAACTCACTATTCAGTAATAATGGCTCTGTGAGATTAGCTTACTAACCATTATACCACAATGAGATGCTTAGTGTACATCTTATTATAATGGAGATTGTGGGCTTGTCTCTATGTAACCGAAACTATATTACTATACAAGTCACAATTCCCTTTGTTATTTACACCAAATTCTCCATGATTTTATTTTTTTTTATTTAAACCTCAATTATTAGTAAAATTGTTTTACATCATTAAGACTGTTAACCATATGTACATACTAATGACATGCAATTGTATTTATATATTCAACAAAATAGCGGTTCACAGTGTGAATGGGAAGGCTAATTTGCATATTGATCTTAAAAATTTGATTTTAATAAATATATGTTTAGTATTATTGATTTCTAATTGTTTGGTTTTAACTTATTGAATATGAGCAAGAATCTTGGGGATAAATCTTAAAAGAAATCGATTAACAAGAAGAAATAACTGTAATATTATTCTTTACTTCCTATTTTAACTAAATAGTTAAATTAGGAAAATTTACCACTGAAAGACGGGAGTAATGGAAAATGATGGAAGAGTTAGTTTCAAAGTTGTTCTATTTTCCGATTATACCCCCTCTGTTCCAAATATTTTTATCTGAATTCTTATTCAGTTTCATTAGCCTTTCTAATTTAACATGATATTTTATTATATTAAAACTTAAATACTTGCACCCGGAGGGTGCATATATTTGCTAGTATATGTAAGAGAAATATAAGTTTTTAATAAAGACTTACATGTTTGGGACATGTTATCAGGTGTCATGGGACACAAGGTTGTTGGGGTCATGCTAGCAACTACGTTATGGGGATGTTGATGTCATGGAACAAAGAAAGATAATTTGAGTTATCTTTCTTTAAGAGAACTCTCCTCTTTTAAGAAACCCTTTTCACGTGCCCAAACATCTTCACACCCTTTTCTTGTGCCCGTGCACCTTCACGCTCACTTTTACGTTGGCAAGAGGACCAAGAGTTGAGTGTTGAAATAAACATCCTGAATACATTTGTGTTTGTGTTGATTGTTAAGTATCTTCTTAGATTAAAGTGTATTTAACAGGGGACTCCCTCCTATACGTTTTACTTGGACTAAATAAATTTTAACAATAAAATCCTAATGATAATTTAATTCATAAAAGAATTGAGAATTTGATTAACATGTCCAGAATTGAAAATCTTATTATAACGGAGATTGTGTGTTTTTCTGTCTGTAACCGAAACTATATCACTACTCAAGTCACAATTCCCTTTATTTACATCACATTCTCCAGGATTATATTTTTTATTTAAACCTCAATTATTAATAAAATTGTTTTAAATTATTAATACTCTTGGCCTTATCAAGATACTAATAACATGCAATTGTATTCATATATACAACAAAATAGTGGTTTAGAGTGAGAAACAGCAAGGCTAATTTACATATTGATATTAAAAAATTTGATTTTAATAAATATGTGCTTAGCATTATTTATTTCTAATTGTTTGGTTTTATCTTAATGAATATGAGCAAAAATCTCGGGGATAAATCTTAAAAGAAATCCATTAACAAGAAGAAATAACTGTAATATTATTCTTTACTTCCAATTTTAATTAAATAGTTAAATTAGGAAAATTTAGCAATGAAATACAAGAGTGATAGAAGAGTAAGTTTCAGTTGTTCTATTTTCTAATTATACCCACCTTTCAAATTATTTTATCTGCATTCTTATTTAGTTTCATTAGCCTTTCTAATCTATTTTATTACATTAAAATTTAAATATTTGCACCTGGAGGGTGCATATATTTGCTTGTAATAATAATGAAATTTATTGTGTATAGTGCTCAGGTGCACCACAACTCTTCAAAGGTGCTCAAAATTGCTGTTGGTAAGATGGTAAATGAACTTATGAGTGTTTAACAAGTCAGTTTTCAGATGCTGGAGTTTCAACGAATCCATTCCCAGGGCAGTAAGACATACATAGAATAATGTACTAATATCAGGAACATGAATGGCGTACAGTAATAATATACATGTATGTGTGCGTGCACATGCATATGTGTATGGAGGGGGTGGGTGGATATCAAGTATAGTTTTCTCAAATTACAGGAAACATGGAGATTTTGAAAGATGGAGTGTTTTGGCAGCCTACAACGGATGCAGGCAGTTTATTCCAGGCCTCAACAATTCTGAACATGAAAAAATATTTCTGAAAGTCTATGCTGTTTTCTGACTTTGTAGGCATGTCCACGTGTGTTAAAAACATGGAAATCAAAAACGTGCTCAAGGTTGCTGTTGGTAAGATGGTTAATGGCCTTATAAGTGTTTATCAAGTCAGTTGCCAGACGCCGGAGTTTCAACGAATCCATTCCCAGGTCAGCAAGATGTTCAGAATATGGTAGATGCCTGATGGAGGGTATTTGATTTCTTACATTCTCTCATTAAAAAATTAATTCCTAAAAATAATTACTGAAAAATGTATTGAAATCCAATATACATTTTGTGTTTGCCTACCAAATTTCTCCCACTGTTGTACCAAATTTTCTTGGTATTTTTTAATCTCTATGGTGGGATATTTCAAAGTTCACTATTCAATTCACAACTTATTCTATTCATATGAAGTCCTATTATTATTGTCATCCAAGTCTTTCTGCTCAATTATAATGAACTAACCATCAGTTTTTGTACTTTGCTTGAGTGTGGTATGGACTGTGAATGGTTTAAAGTAGTTTGTTAAAAACTTTAGTCATGAAAACAATTACATCACACCTTTTTATACAATAATGGTGTGATGTAATCATTTTCACTCTGTGGAGACAGACACTTTTTTTTTTCATGTATATATTAATACGCTCTTATGTCACAACCTGAGATAAATAATGGACCGTTCCATTTTGATTGTGAGGAAAGAAAGGGAATAAAAATAAGAGAGGGAGATATCATGGGGAAAGGGGATAAATAATGGACCATTCTGTTTTAATTGTGACAGGAAGAAAAAGGACATGCTACTACATCAGAAATAAAAATAAAGTCAAAAGGAGAGGGGGGAGTAAGGGTGTGGAATTGATGATGCTAATTAAGCATATCGTCTGTTTATAGAGAGAGAGAGAGAGAGAGAGAGAGAGAGAGAGAGAGAGAGAGAAGAGAGAGAGAGAGAGAGAGGAGAGAGAGAGAGTTAAAAAGATTATTATACATTTTACATATGAAACTATTTTGCAATAGCTCTTAAGTATACATATCAAACATTTTTATAGTTAAATTCCGCATCCCCAAATACCTACTGTATGGCAAATTAGTAGAAGGCACCTGAATGGTAGGGAGACCAAGTCTACACTTTAAAGACACATGGGAGGTTGGTGCAGAAAACCGAGCAGCCTGGCGCCTCCTTGTCAGACAAGGGACAAAAAGGAGTGAAAAAAGAGAGGAAAGAAGCCATTACAGCAACTCCAGCAAGCATCATGGTTTGTTTGCAATCATTGCAACATTCAAATATTGGCCTGTTCAGCCACCTGCACAGATGCTGTTAAAATTTTTTTTTTTTTTTTTTTTTTAAAATGGACACTATGCCATTGTCTTTAACAGACGGAAGAATGCTAACGCAATAGTCAAATTATTACACCATGGTATATCCACGGGTCCCATTAGTTAATCATTTTGTTTTTTTCATCATACTCTTCTTTACTACTACTACTACTACTATTGTGTAGCCATACATAACCTTCGGTTTGTACGTGGCTCCCCACATAAAAAAATTGTCAATCCAGCCTTGTGGAGTGGGGAGACTGGAAAATAAATACAATTACTTTTTATTAAATATTATATAGATTGTTATTGTATATTTTTGTATTATTCATTACAAAGGTAACAATAGGATTTATTTGTAGATATTGCAAATCATCCTTTCTTGCTTAAATAGCCCCTCTTGATTTTTTTGTTTCATGGAATTTCCATAGTTCCTGCTAGTATTGTTTTTTTCTTACTACCACCATTATCTTTTCCAACAATCTGAGAAAGCAGAAGGATTATTCACAAAATCCTATTTGCTGTATTGCACAGCTTAATCTTTATTATAATGAAATTGTATGTCTGTAACCCAAAACTACATCACCATCAATGTCACAATTCCCTTAGTTATCTACATTATATTCTTAATTATTATATAATCATTATTTAATCTTAATTAGTATCTTATTAACAATATCTAACATTACACCACAATTGGACACCCTTTATAGGAGTTTACATATTATATGGTTAGCAAGCTTATCTTGCAACATCCATTACTACTGAATAGCAAGTTCAATCCTCGCTGGATACCTCATACTTCCAACCTTGAGTCAATATCTACTATGTAAATCTTTATTTCTTCATAATATACAAACACATTACTGGATTTTAAATGCATCGATAACATGGGCAGTTTTGAGGCAAATCTTACTCAGCTACTAGAAACATTGTTAATAAATAAGATGCTAATTAAGATTAAATAATGATTACTTAATAATATAATGTAAATAACTAAGGGAATTGTGACATTGATGGTGATATAGTTTCGGTGTCACTTATCCACCGAATTCTTATTTTACCAATTTTAAAATGAATCGTTCCAAATGCAGTGATTTTTCTTTGGATGTTGTAGGATTGAAATTTAAAGGTATACATATATTCCTATCTTTATTAGATGCAGTATTATTGCAATTTATCTAAAATAATTACCCTATATTTTAAAATCTTATTTGGAGGTGTTATTAGTAACAATTAAAGAAATTCATATTTTTTTCAAAACTTCATTAATTTAAATTGAAAGAAAAGTATATTCTCTACATTTAAAAATCTTCATGAGATTTTGTTTATTACATATGTTTTTGTTGGATGTGTTATTAAAAATGAAAGAAAAAGTAATTACATTTTACAATCATTGGTTGGGCTAGATTTTTTTTAAATTAAAAAAAAAAAAAAAAAAAAAAAAAAAGTCACAAAATACATTAAGGTTTTCTCAATTAAATTGTGGAATTTAGGTGGAAATGATGAGCACCTGAATCATTGTCACACCAGAAAAGACTGCCTTCAAAACAGGAGAAACAAAGATCAAGAGAGCAGAAATACTGTTTGGGGATATTTTCAATATTGACAATACTGTGTAATTTACTCAGGTCAAGCTAGTCTTATATTAATTTTTTTGGTTGCCCAGGGGAAGGGTAATGATGGTAATCTAACTAGAAGATTGAATAAGAAGGAATCTTGCTAGAGATGCCCCATCCACCACATACCCTGCCCAATGATTAGGGCATCCCATTGTGGTATAAGGCATGTAAACATGGAATCAACCTGATTGTCAAGAATGAGTTGTGATGGTCAGTATATTTACTAACATTCCATTTTGTTTGACCCCTATATTTTCTTATGGATTGTACAATTGTAAAATCTTTTTAAAAATCAAAATACATCACTTGTGTAAATCTAAAGAAGGCAGTAGAATAGATCAGCTGAAATACTGTTGTAACAAAAAGCAGCACCAAGAATGAGGTTCAGTAATCCAAACAACTGGAATTATAGATGACTAGTCAAAAGTATGGTACATACTAAGATCAGCTGAAAAGTTCATAGGCTGACCAAGATACTCTCATGGAATGTGTTTACAAGTTAAATCTTCAATGTGATTGTGGAAATCACATTTGTAATGCAATTTTTTATGCATTTCACATGAACCCGATGCATCAACTCTATATTAAACTTTCTAATTCCTTCCTCAATTTTGAAAAATTAGGTGGGAGGGAGGACCTCCTACCCGAGATGCTGTACATTAAAAACACCTATCTTTCAATAGGACCGTCCATCACGTTCACCAAGTAGTACTAATTCAAATTTTTCTTTCAAAACCTTTTAATCTGTAAGGGTATATATAAGAAACAATTATAGTTGTTTATAGTTTGCGATGTTTCCTCAGGTGTCCAGACTTTAGGGATACCCCGTAGCGTCATTTCAATGTCCGATAAGTGTTGGGCATAAAAATCCCTGGTGCCCATCACTGATGGTCTGCCCTAGCTGAGAACTGATGACGAGCATCTCACCACAAACCATATTGTCTCCTCCTTTGAAAATACCTGCAGAGCCACCCTCAAAGACAAAAGGGAAGAACCACAACACAATACCATCAAACTGACCTTCAGCTCCAGCCTGTCCCACATTTGCCATATCAGCCACAAATATGCCTGAAATCAGCTTTGTTCATAAAGCCAAGCCATAATGACATGTTGGGCTCACAACTTCTAATCAGACACTTTAGGTCTCATTGGTAAACACTTACCAGTGATTGTATTACAGTTTGGACACAGCAGTCAACATGTTTATCAGCAGTCTCATAACCTGTCTCAATACAGAGTAATGAAAATTGTTTTAGTAAAACAAAGCATTACTCTTTATGACTTGAAACAAATATGCTTTGTGTTACAATAACAGAATTCCTCATTACTCATAGTGAAAAAAGACAAATTGCAAAAAGCTTCATATACTACTTCTAAATCGAGAATTTGAACCAAAGATTAACCCACTAAAAAAAAAAAAAAAAAAAAAAAAAAAAAGTTACTGCTTTAAAAGGGTTAATAAAAATAAAAAAAGACAAATCTTATTTCAACATTTATTTGTTTTTGTTGGATTGATCTTTAAAAGAAAAAAAAATATGTTGAAATTTAAAATAAAAGTATCAAATAGAAGTGTTTTATTGATCATTAAACTAGAAAACACCTCTAAAAATCATGGCATGTAATTCGAAATATTCCCCCGCCCTAATTCAGAATTTCTGTTCTAATTTAGATGTCTGGTCTATCTTCAGGGACTTCCAGGCTTTTGTATTTGATAATTGGAGCATAAAACTGAAAAAAGAAAAAGAAAAATGTTAAGATAAGATTAGAGACAATTCAAAACAATTATCATATTTGACAGATTATAAAAAGATGCAACTTAATTTGGCTAAGCATTAAAAAAAAATAAAATGGGTTTAATCTTATGATGAAGGATTTTCTATGATTTATAATAAAGAAATAGAAAAAAAAAAAAAAAAAAAAAAAAAAAAAAAAAAATTTTTTTATATAACCATCTTGTTAAAAAAATTGAACCTTATTGTTGTTGCAAACTACACCACTTGCAGACGTTTTTAACACCCATGCACGACTTGCCATATACTTCTATTAATTGGCAATGAATTTCAATCAGTTTTGTGTCAAAAATCTAATAACTGTGCGAACTTCACTTGGCAGTAGCATAAATTGGCAGCACCAGAAATGACTGCCAAACCAAGATTGACTGTGGCAGTGAGGGGCGGACAGATGCATGCACAACAATGTTGCCAATAACCACAGAAACAGTTTCCCTGCATCCCCAGTACTTTGGAGACCTTACTTTTAGGATTACCTGTGTGTGTATATAAGATGAACAAAAGTGATAAGACAAATAGGAATATTTCTTCTTGGTTATTTTTTTGGTTATTCTCAACTAGTCATTGTCATAAGGAGAAAAAAAATTTCTAGAAAATTTTTTAAAGTTGATATGATATAAGGTAAGTGATGAAAAAATTAACTGGTGATGTAACATTATACATTTGTTGAATGAGAATTATTTTCTGGTATCCAATGGTCTTCAACTGACCATTATCTGTAGTCAAGGCATCTGGCTAATGAGTGTTCCATTAAGTTTGGAAGTAGGGCATTTCAAAATAGTCATGACTTTTTTTTTTTTTAAATCTCTTTATTCAGGCGTTTGTGAATCCAAATATTATTTCACTGCAGGGTAATTAGGTTTCATGTTTAAATCCAAAGAGCATGTGTTTGTAAACTTTTCATCTATTTATGTTTATTTTCTATTGTTGGTGCTATGTTTGTATATTTTTCAATTCTTTTTATGGTGAACTTTGCATCTCTTAAAATACTGGGACATTGTCATCAATGAAATATCAAACTTGTGGGTTATTCAATGACAATTTTTAAAAATTTTTATTTTATTTTTATTATAGATGATTTGTTTATAGAAATAAATTTCATTAAATTCATGTGTATTAATAAATACAGTTAGTTAACCCTCAGCCAGCACCTTTAAGATAAAAAGGGTTGGACGCTTGACACGACCAGCTAAGTGACTGGATCAGGCCTCTCTAAATGCCAGTAACCCAAGTAAGGGTTAGAGTGGAGTTTTGCAGGTCATGTGATTACTTAGTACCAAGTCAGGGATTGCTTAGCCATTAGGATCCCATCCTCAAGCATTATGAGTTGCCATCGAGTCAACAGGTAATCCAAATGGGGAGAGAGTGGTCTTATCTCTGCAGAGGTGCAGTTGGCATATTCTATAGCCCAGCTGACAGGGTGGTAATGTTAATGACTGATCTAGTGGTTGAGGGAAAAGAAACAAAACAATAACAGAACTGCCCCCCCCCCCCCAAAAAAAAACAGTATCTTACTTTGTACTGATACTTGGCATCAACAAGATTCCAGGGGGTCTCGGTTCGGCGGCTCCAACTGAAATCAGAAAAGAGCAATAATAACATTTGAAAATATACATCCATAGAAAATTTACCCCTCCCCACATATGCTCCAATTTGAATATAATCTTATAATAGTAATTATATGTGGTTCTGTAACAAACTATGTCATCACCAATGTCACAATTCCCTTTGTTATTTACATCACATTCTATGATTTTATTTTTTATTAAAACCTCAATTATTAATAAAATTGTTTTATATTATTAATACTGTTGGCCTTATCTATATACAAATAACATGCCATTGTATTTATATATACAACCAAATAGTGGTTTAGTGTGAATGTAAGATTTGAAGAGTCCCTAAAAACTAAGCCAAGAGAAATGGCTGACATAACTGGTTATCATCTGTCTATTCTTTCTGATCAACTCAAAAGCTAAAAAATAACTGACCCCAACCACCTTGTGATGACAGTTTTATTTTGATAATGAAAATACAGATTCAGTTAGAATTAGATCAGATTGATTTAGTGAGTGTCATTTCTTTACAAAAGGCGCCCATCTCCTCACACTTTTATGGGATTGCATGTGGCTCTTCTAGGCTACGGGCCCAAAGGTCAATATGGCTCTAGACTCCTGAATATCACCCTCCCCCCAGCGTAAATGTTGCACATATTTAAGATTTCCGTAGGTACCACCAATTTTCCCTGTGAAATTTCCCCCCACCCCTATATTTAACACAACTTGCATAAAGGTTAATATTGTCTTGAATTTTTTTTTGTCCACCCGAAAGAAGCATCAAACAAACTACTAATGATTTTTAATTTTTTTCTGCTTACGAAAATGAAAATTATAAACGAAAAACAATGTTTATATTTTTGTACCATTAAATCAATTGGAATTTAACGTAGCCAAAAACAAGTTATAACTATATTTTATGAAAAAATGAACCGGCAAAAAATGATTTTTACTTTTTTTCTATAAATAATCTGAATAACTATAAGATTTTAAGTCTCAATACCAAAGCTTTTTTAGTAAAAGAACCATGAATACAGACTTCTGCTAAAAAATATATCAATAAAGAAACTGACCGTGTTGGTAAATAAACAGACTGTTTTATTTATTTTTCACGATAATGATGAGTAATTTTTTCCCAACTGGATAATTTAATCTTTGAATTAACAGTTTTTCTTTGTAACAACTCTTTAGGTTAGTTATTTCTTTTTTGCGAGATTGAAAAAAAAAAGTTCAAATATATTTATGTCAATATGGCATAAACTAATCATGATCTATTTTGGAGGTACCTAACAATCATTCAAATAAAACATGAGGACTTGCCCTAGTAGCACCCAAATAGGCTACGAGCCCAAAGGCCAAAAAGGCTCTAGTTTTTTTTATTTAATTTGTAATTTTGATGGTGGGAAAAAAAAAGCGGCCAAATGAATGCTTATAAACTCCTGAATATCATACTATTTGTTTGATGCATAAATGTTGCACATATTAAAGTTTTCCATGGGTACCACCAATTTTCCGTGAAATTTACCCCCCCACTATATTTAACATAATAAAACTTGCATAAATCTTAAAAATTTTTTATTCACTCGAAAGAAGAAGCATTAAACAAACTCCTAATGATTTTTAAAAAAATTTTTCGGCTTACAAAAATAATGCAAATTATAAACAAAAAACAATGTTTACATTTTTTCACCGTTAAATCAATTGAAATTTAACGTAGCCAAAAACAAGTTAAAATTAAAATACACATAAAACATTTATTTTCTGGTGTGTTTACATTATACACTTCTTCGCTTGAAGCAGACATGTTGAGTGACAACTCATGCTACGGTGATCGTGATTGGTTAATTTATCAGCAGTCAATGAAAGATGTATTCTGATTGGCTACTTCGTTGTACGCAGCTAACTAAAATGTTAGCATCTAATTTGTGTATTAAAATATATATTATTAACTAACATGAAAAAACGTAAAGTCAAAAAAATTACAGAATGTTTCATGATTTTATACATATTTCTGCAAAAAATAATGCCCACTGCTTTTATTACAAGTTAAAAGTCATCTTTTTCGCCTTGGGAAACTGACCTAAAATCAAACATGTAGTTTAGCACATTTTATTCCCAATTAAATTCTGCATAATTTAGTATATATACATTGGACTTTTTACCCATAGTCTGCTTCAAAGTTGAGAATATTTGTTAAAGAAAAAAAGTTGAGACATTTTTGGTTAAACTTACAGATTGTTGTCAAAATTAAAATGGAAAATATATGCCCCTGAATTAACAGTCTACTTTATTTTAATATTTACTAACTAGCAAGAGATTTCAGTTCGAAAAATTTGGTAAATATTAAACAAGAAAAATGAAAGGAATAACTATTATCTAAATCATAGATTTAAATTTAAATAAGAAACAAAATGAAAGAAAATATACTTTTCCAAATTAAACAAAGAAAAAAACTGGTACATTTTTACAACAATATTAAACTTAAAAAACAAGCATTTGCTTTATTCATTAAATAATAAATAGCAAATAAATAAGCATTTGTTAACAAGTAAAAATGTATTAAAAGTAAAACCTACATACTAAAAACAAAAGTTAAACTTACAAATAGTCGTTTTTTTCCATTTTGTTTCTTATCAAAAATTTAAGTCCATGATATAGGGATAGTTATTCCTTTTGTTTTTCCTGTTTAATGTTTACCAAATTTTTCGAACTGATATCTCTTGCTAGTTAGTTACACGAACGCGATAAAAAAAAAAAAAAAAAAAAAGAAAAAAGAAAAAGAAAAAAAAGTTTTAAATTTATTAAAAATTAATTGAATGTGTAATATTATTTTGCTTTTATATTGGTCATGGTTCTTGCACTCTCATATGCCCTCGCAGACCCGTATACTTTCTCACAGAATTGACACAAAGTTTATTTAATGGCCGTTTTATTTGCAAAATGTGAAACCTAGGTATCCTAGAGAATATCTAGCATTTTTTGGTCAAATATGAAATGTATAGTAGACAATATATATAAAACATAGCACTCACCTAACATCAGGAGACTGGGTAGCCAACCGAATAGTGTATGCTGTGGCTCCAGCCATTCCAATACCAAGAAATACAAACAGGGGAATTAGCTGAAAAAAAAAATAAAAAAATAAATTAAAATAAATTCATGATTGAGAAAAAGAGAAAAAAAATCCATTATCATATTAAGTGATTAATATGTGCTTTACCAAACAGGCCTGGAAAATGTTACTAAAATGCCAATATGAATTTTGATTGGTAACTGGGCTGAGGAAAATTCAGTCCCAAAATGTCCAGTGATAGATGCGAGTCTATTTAAAGAATAATGACCATATCTACTCCAATAATGAACAATTTTGTGTAATGAATAAGCCATAATTTTAAGTATTAAAAAGAAAAAAAAAAAAAGGGGGGCAGGTATCACATTGCTTGTAATTAAACCCATTTAGCTATGCTAGATAACAAAAATATTTCTTTAACACCCAATGACAAAGAAAACATTCAAACACTTATTTCCAAAACTACTGTAATACAATCAAAATCAATGCAGTGTATAAATAAACAGTGTAGTCTAGACCTTAGTGGAGCTCATCATGCTTACTTGGATATTCCAAAACATACTCAAACCCCACAACCAATACACAATAGCATTGATAATATAATTATGTCTATCAAAATATAACAAAACTTTTGATTCCCTCTAGTAGAAAGTATTTATATTTCTCAATTCACTGATGGAAAATAAAATTGCAACACCCTAAATATGGATTTCATTTTATTCACAATTAAAAAGATGTACAGGTAATGTCACTGGATTACAGTAAATCATTTCCTATACAGAGCAAGACAACAGGTAAACAGGTTCCAAAATAAGAGATCTACCAACAGGCTCATTATTATTATAAACTGTATATACTCCTTGAGCATTAGAATTAGGTCTGTTCTCTTGCATGCATACAATCAAGGGCCATGGAGTCGGAACACAAAACCTCACACCTTTTTTGGCACCTCCAATTTCTCTTTATGTAATTAAGTGATTATGACCTACAGATAAATATGAAACCATGATTTTTTATTTATTTATAATCTATTCATAAAAGGAATGTACACTGTATAACTTTACAGACTAAACTAGGGCCATATAAAGTATGAATTCAACTCTATAGCCCTGATATGATCATATAGATAATGGCTATCATCCTATGATATACCATTCCATACTGAACACTGAAAATCAGATCTAGCAGACAATATGTACTCATAATTTAAGGAGGTGCTTGTGGTGTAATAGTTATTGTAGGAAATGGACACGGCAACCAGATTTGAAATTCTGGACAAGCAGTTTGCATATCACATAGCATTAATATCCTTGGGAAAGGTATACATCTAACTATTCTCCCTCCAGCTATGGGCAAATAGTAGGAAAGACTGGGTTCTTTAGCCTTGGTTAAGCAACCATTCTAGAAGGAAAGTGGAATTCAGATGCTGCTTAAAAATTGACCGTCACATCCTGTTGGTGGAGGAATTGGGTAAATACACAGTTTATCCAGGTTAAAATCCATACTAATCACTTGGGTTACTATATATAAAAATAAATAAACAGCTTACAAAAGGGGGGGTAGACATTAACTAGATGGGAGGTACCATTACCACTTTTCTAATTTCACTTGTACCCCACAGGTGACAGTTTAAATTGTGGGAGGAGCTATTTCTGCCAACCACTACCATAGAACAATTACCACATATTTGTGTAATGTACAATTTTGTAATCAACACCTAATTTTTAGCCACAAAAGTGTTTTTATCATATATTGCATGGATTGAATGACCCCTAACGTTTGGCCAGGCTGGCATAATAATAATAAAAAGAGAAAAAGGAAATGAACCAACTCACAATTTTAAGTTTCACAGTCTATTGATCCTCAATTAACTGTTGGTGATTAAACATACATTAAACAAGAATTTGATTTATGTTACTCGCAATCAATACCTTTTTTCAACTGGTGTGCCCCGAGAGGTGCTAAGGTACACCAAGCCTTTCGCAATAAAGATTAATTTATGAATCTTGTTTATAGTAAACAAATCAATTTTGAAAAGGATACAGATACTAAGCACATGGCTCTGTCTTAAAAAATAAATGTCTATTTTCGTAATTTTATGTATTTTTGAGGATGCAGAGGTGATTGGGCTTTTAGCTTTCATGGGTGACTTTTGCAGAATTTCACAATTAATTTTGATTATTTCCAAATTTATTTCCGAGTTATAAAAATTGTTATACCAAAAAGATTTCACAGTAATTAAAACTTGGTAATCCAAAATTTCAGGATTACATGTCTGGATTCAGCCCAGAATGCTTTTTATTTGTTTACAGAGTTCTAATCATGTAACAACATTCCAAAATTGACATAACTTGTAACTAAAGTCTTGCATTTTTTAACTATATTTAAACTACTTTTTTTGTATGTAAAAAAGAAAAAAAAAGTTATATCATTGTCATTTCTAATACCACAAAAAGATTTAAATTAAAATATGAACCCTGAAAGTTTCAAATAATTTTGAATTTTGTTATAATTTCCCAAATGAAGTATTAAAATATTCATCTATTTTGGTTGCTTAATAATTAGCTATGTGCAAATTAAGGCCTATTATATAAAAGGGTGATCACAGGAAATTCTTCTAAAAATCATATAAAATGAACTAACGATCTGATTCTAATAAAACTTTCAGTTTATGAAGTAATAAAAGACGAACTTTATTGTAAATAAATTTTTACTAAATTGAAAAGGCTAATAATTTTTTTCGTTAGTTTTTGTTTCGCATATTGATCCCCCAACAAAAATCTGATTTTTTTTTTATAGTATATAAATAAATTTTACATTTTTGGAAAGACAATGTAATGACATAACATATATATAAAAAAAGATAATTCACTAATAAAATAGTTTTGGAAATAGGCCATCTTAAACATTGAAACTTAATCTCGTAAATAAGAAAAAATATGTATTTTTTTTTTTTTTTTTTTTTTTCTTCTCCAAAAGAATTTTTTATTTTCAAAAGAATTTTATATTAAAAGTTCCTATTGTCTACATTTTTATTTTATTTTTCAGAGATTTTAAAAATTTATACAATGTAAAATAAATACTTTCGTTTACTGTCAAGCAAAATCGTATTTATTTAATCAGAGAAAATATTGTATAAAACATATCTCGCTAAAAATGACATAATATAAAACATTCTTATTTTTATGAATTTTTGAAAATAATGTTTGAATTGTCGTCAGAATGATTAAGGATGCATCTAAGGGAAACAATTCAAAAATTAATGACGAGGAAGATTGCGAGTTTACAAAATTTGAATAGGGGCAGACTATTTAAATAAAGATTTGTTCATTATGGATTAAATTTTTTAAAAACTTTAAAAACTACAAAATTGAATAAAGAACTTCACCTTTGAGGTATGTAATGTTTTATATACTTTTTAATAATTTAATAGATGTATCGAAAAAAAAAAAAATATATATGATAGAATTTCATTATAAATCATTCTAATTTCTATTGTCCCCAACTCTCTTTTTCAATAATATTAAGAGTTAAATCGTGAGGCTAAATTAGTAATTTGTTTTTGCTTCAGAACATTTGATACGATCATCTTCCATACTAACAAAAGGTGCACACGTCAAGATGGGATAACTGTCAACTAAGCGTGCAAATTTACGACAATTTATTCTAAAATGCAAAAATTTAGGTTTTCTTTTTTATAGCACATAAACTTGGAATTGTTCTTTATATTAAATGTAAAAGAAAACATTAAAAAGTTAATTTTCCATTTTTTATTGATGTTTTAAAATATTTTTAACAATTAAGTTGTCTTTCAAAATGTCGGCGGTTTGCACATACCTATTGATAATTAATCAATTAAAACTTGAAAAATTTCAAATCTTTTGAAATTAGAAAAATGTGGAAGATTTTAAAAAGCTAGAATTTAGATATGGTAGCCATTAGGTACCACCAATTTGACCCTGTGCAATTACATTTAACACAATGAAACTTGCAGAAAAATTAACATTTTCTTGATTTTTAAAAATTCTATGAAAAATCAATTAATGGTCCGATTTTCACGAAAATTTCCATAAATGTTTACCATTGGATGTAAATACATCTGAAATAGTTTTTTTCTAAAATATATTAGGGGAAATACTTTTTACGAGGTCTATCACCCCCCCCTATTTTATTTTATGAAAAAAATGATGTGGAAAAAAAATTTGGTACTTTTTTTTCTATAAAGATAAGAGGCTGAATAACTATATCAATGAAATTGTATAATGTACCGAACTATAGTTTTTTTAGGAAAAATTAATGAAATCGGAAATAAAAAGTGAAAAAAAAAAAAAAAAAAAAAAAAGTCATAATATTAATATTTGAAAACTTTTTTTTGCTATGTAATGGTATGTACTATATCTATTAAATTGTAAAAAAAAAAAAAAAAAAAAAAAAAAAAAAAATTTTTTAAAAGAAATTAATTCAGGTGAACTAAAAGTTGGTCCGATCCGTGCTCGATTAATATTTTTAAAAGAATTTGTAATTTTTATTGTTGAATAGTAATGTGTGATTACTTAGAATATACGGAAGAGCAGAACTGACATATTTGTTTTGTTTTTATACAAAGAGACGAGACGCTTCTCGGTAACTAAATTTTGTTTTTCTGAGCGTAAAAAATTATTTTATTTAACTTTTACGACCAATTAGAATAAAAATAATATATTGAATGATTGTTTTATCAGTTTTTCTCTTAGAAAAAATATTCAAATTTTCATTTTATTTTCGATTTTAAGAATTAATACTAAAACCGAAGTCATTTTTTTCACTACGAAATTTTAAGATTAAATTTTTTCAAGTTTTTATTCTTAGTAAATTGTAATATTAAAGTTTTTAAAGATTTTATTCATTTTAATAGAAAAAATTTGGCTAAAAAAGTTTGTCCGTTACACCCATCCGTACTTAGATGCATAACCGTAAGAAGGTAATATGTATTTCTTTCTGTCTAAATTGTGGTCTGAAAATTACCCTTTCGCATGTAATATGGATAGGTTTGTTTATTTTTTAAGATAACGATGTAATTTTTCCCAATCGGATAATTTGATCTTTGGATTAACTATTTTTTAGGCATTAGCAAACAGAGGCTAAAATTCGTTTTTGACAAAATGACTTTAGCCCCCCTACAGAAAATAATTTACCAAAAATCAGGGAATTATCAGATTTTAATGAAATTTTCAGTGTTTATGTATCAATGAATGATCTTTATAATGCCTTATTTATTTTATTTCAAAACTTTCTCATTTTTTTCAGGTCACTTAATTTTGACCCCCCTTATGTTGGGGGCGTAAAATTGCTTCAAGTTGGTCCTAACTTGATACTAATTACAGTATAAATAAAGAGATAAAGACCGAAGTTATGAATAGAAAAAAAAAATTTTTTTACGGTTGCTCTATGAGAAAATAAGTATTGATTATCGAAAAAAAATGAAATAATTTTTTAGATTTTTTTTACTCATTTCCATAATTATTTAATTGACTATTATCTTGTTAAAAAAAATTATACATCGATATTTTTTCTGTGAAAATAGAATTTTTTTTCAAAACTTATTTCATAAGTATAAAGTAAGGTTTGCATTAAATAGATATTTATTTAACTAAAAATATAACATTTTAAACCTAATATCAAGATTCACATATTTTAAAACAATTAAATTGATTTTCAATATAAATCACATAATGTTAGAAGATTAATTGCATGGAAGACAATTAAGACCAAATACATAAAATATGAAATATATCTTCCTCTATTAGGAAGAGTTATTTTTTGTGTCAGTAATTTAACCGAAAGATTCAATATCTAATAAGTTAAGGTAAGTTCATTTCATTATTACTATTTTTAATTCAATTATTCGGACTTTTATTTTTATACAAATAAAAAGTTTTTTTTATTTATACTGTAATTAAAAACCGAACGCTGACCAACCCGCAGAGATTTTACGCCCACAGAGTAAGTGGTGTGTGTGTGTGTGTGGCGTTTCAAAATTAAGTGCCCTGAAACAAAATGAGAGTTTTGAAAAAGTTAATTCATTGATTAATCAACACTGAAAATTTCATTAAAATCCGATAATTCCTGATTTTTGGTAAATTATTTTCTGTGGGGGGTGCTAAATTCATTTAGTCACAAAACAAGACAAAAAAGTTTAAAATATTATGGTCATTACGGAATTCCATAATATAAAGGGAAATAATTATCCAAATTTTATTTTCAACCGGAAGTAATATAAACTCAACGTAACTTTTTGTTGAAATTCGGACGATTTTTAATGTATAAAATGCATTATAAATAAATTGCATATTGTAATAATATTTTTCTTTTTTAATGATGGTCATTATGTTACTACTTATCGATTTAGACAAAGTTTGACCGTAAATAATAGATTTAATTATTTTTAATTTGCTTTTAAAATTCCTAGCAGCCGACAAAAATGCTAATGGCTACTATTTTTCTTTGTAACAACCCTGTACGATCTTTTTTTAACGAGATTTTTGATAAACAAAGTTCGGAAATATCTATTTCCGTTTTATTCAAGATGGCCTAAACGGTTTGGTGGTACCTAGTAGCCATCTATCACTGGACACACCGATGACCAGTCTTATCTCCAAAACTCTGTACAAGATGTGCAATACCATTCCACTATCAACAAGAGTGCCACACAACCAACCACGATGGCCCATGTTTGGTCATGCGCTACAGATGCCCGAAGACAAACACCTGCACAAAAATCCCTGGAATTTGTAATATGATCAAACTACCGGGCAAGAAGGGGTCGCCACTGCAGAAACTTACTTGGCAAGCTGAGACAGACCTCCAAAATGCAGAATTGGGAGCCCTAAGATTTGGCCAAGTGACTAAGGACCCTAGCAAAGGAAAGGATAGAATGACTTTAAATGAGGATGGACTAAATGCTGCTGAAGGATGTCCAAAAACTACATCAGCGGAGGAATACAGTAAGTCATTATAGCAGCCAAAAATAAATGACATTAAAAACAAACAAAACTAATTCACATTTAAGAAAGTTTTCATTAAGATGACACCTTGTAGATAGAGAGAAGCAAACGGTCTCTTCCGAGATATTTTCAAAGTCAATTTCTACGACCTTACACTGGAAATGGAAAAAAAAAAAAAAAAAAAAAAAAAAAAAATCCTACTGCAATGATTAAATTTGACCTTGCAAGAAAAGGAAATAAGCAGTACAAATATAATATAAAAGTTATTGAACAATTAAAATAATAGGTTATTCAAATTTTAAAACTAAGATTGGCATTTGACGTAAAAAAAAAAAAAAAAAAAAAAAAAAAAAAATTTAAATTAAAAAAAAAAAAAAAAAAATAAATGAAAATAAATAAAAATAAAAATAAATAAAATAGATCGAAGCCGACATAAATATTTGGGAGACATTTGGTTTGGAAGATGAAATAGGTGTTAACACGAACTTTACATTTAAGAAAAAAGAAAGAAAGAGAAGCCTTATATTAATATAAAAAGTTTACTTGTTTATGCCTGATGGCAGGAGGTGAGGTGAGGTAAAGAAAGAAAAGAACCCCACCCACACAGTTTATCTTTCGCATTCATACATCACTAAAACAATTGTATTCGGACTATTGTCCTCATGTTATATATATAAACATGAGGACAATAGTCCGAATAATATAATTGTTTTAGTTTCGAATATAAACATTGTATATATTATATATACAATGTTTCGGCCGATGTGCCCTCTGACCTTCAGGTGTTTCTTATCGAAAAATAAAGCCTGTATCCAACCAAATTTAGGGCAGGTTTGTTTACAGTGTAGAACGAAACGTAAACAAGCCTGTTAAATTTGGAAATTCAACAAACAACACAGTCGCCTAATTATGTCTTTCTGTTGTTTCTCTTTTAAAAAATTCGAATAGTTTATTTAAATAATGTAATTACAACATTCAAAACGTATGTTTAACTATTTTCTTAGTTATCATTTAAAATGTAATGTTTATAGTTCAAATGTTTCAGAGAAAAATCATTGTTATTGAAGAAAAAAAAAAAAAAAATCTATAGATTTATAAGGATATTTTCACAAATAATTCAGAGAGAAGTACGAAATTTCATACTTATTTAACTAATGACTTTTAGTGTCAAGGTGGTTGGTACAAATTGTAGAGATATTAAAAGGTCAACGCGACAAAAATAGTGGTTGGAAAAAAAAAAAAAAAAAAAAAAAATAAAAAAAATAAAATAAAAAAATAAGTTTTAATTTTTTTTTTTAAAAAGTGTGACCAAAAGTTATTGTTTACTAATTACGAGACTGGTGCGCTGCCTACTGCGCCACAGACCAAAAGTTAAATGTAATTTATCCGAATTTCTAAGATGACGTACTTTCACTCATGACGCAAAAAGTTAGAGTATTTAGGGGGGAAAAAAATCCTAAATTCCAACATCGGAATTTCTCTTTTCTTTAAGCATCTTCCAATGTCTAGACGACAACTCTGAAGAGTGATTTTAATATCGAAATTAAATCTATTTCCAAGGTCAAACAAATTTTAATTAGCCCTGACGGTGGAACTTAGAACACTTTTAATCCTCTGTAGAGGGGTAAGACCCCACCCCCATGACATGTCCTGAATATGATACTAAACTGCAATGATGAGGCTCTAATTCTGGAGATCTAGGGAGTGTGAAGTACTCCTTAATTGCCATTACTCCCAGGTCCACTGACTCATAGTGGTAGAACCTGTTATAATCCTATCTATGGGATCAAATAAATCTTATGGTGTATATGCAAACATGGTTATTATAGTCAAATATAAATAGTTATGATTACGATAAAACTTACAAATTAACCAAATTTCGGCATTAAATAACCCATCAAGAGTTAATATGCTGTTAAATAAATAAACCAATAGATTTCAATAAATAAGGAATAAACGAAATCTTATTGTTTAAAGTTTTAGTTTTGTCGAGATTTCGTGTAAGGTGATTTTAATTTATTTCCAAACTTCTTACCATTTTATATAGAAGTTCAGAAAACTGAGAAATTAGTCATTTTTTATAGAATTTTTATCTCAGATTTAATAAGGACATTAAGATTATGGCAAAATTAAATTGGGTGATTTTCCGTGACAATGCTTTCCCGTAAAAAGTCTGGAGTACCCCACAGACATCGCTGAATGAAAAAAAAAAAAAAAAAACATTCTGTGGTTGAATGTTAAATTAGTGTTCTTCAATTTCCTGATGTTAGAATTTATGACAAGGTGGCCCAAAATGCGTTTTTGACAAAATGAATTTAGCCCCCCCCCCGAAAATAATTTACCAAAAATCAGAGAATTATCGGATTTTAATTAAATTTTCAGTGTTTATTTATCAATGAATGAACTTTATAATGCATTTTTTTTTTTACGGTGGCTTTTCTATGAGAAAATAAGTACCGAAAATCGAAAAAAATGTAAAAAAATAAATTTTGGGGGGGATTTCTTTTACACATTTCGATAATTATTTAATTGGCTATTATCTTATAAAAGAAAACATTATACATCGATATTTTTTCTGCTTACATTTTCAATAGTTTTTCTTCAAAACGTATACTTTGAATGACTAAAATAAGGTTTGCATTAAATAGATATTTCTAAAATCTAAAAATATAACATTTTAAACGAATTTTATATATTAATTTTTCATAGCAAAAATACTAAATTAAAGTTTTGAAATAAAATAACTGATGCATTATAAAATTCATTAATTGATAAATCAATACTGAAAATTTCATTAAAATCGGATAATTACCTGATTTTTTGGTATTTTTTTTTTTTTTTTTTTGCAATCGCGAATGTTACATTAAAATTGTAATCAAGCGCTTAAAACCATTGAAAAAGAGACAATGGCGGATCGCGTCGAAATTGACCAAAACAAATCCTTTTAAATGTATTAAAAATAAACTGCATATGTAATATTTTTCTTTTTTTAAAAAAGTCATTTTTTCTTTTTTTTTAAATGGGTCATTATGTTACTACTTATCGATTTAGACAATAAGTTTGACCTTAAATAATAGATTTAATTAATTTTAATTCGTTTTTAAAAACGTAGCAAACAATTTTTTGGGGCCACCCTAGCTGCGAAAATTATTATCGGTGATTCGGGCCTCAGTTTAGGTCACGGCTTATCCGAAAGTTTTTACATGACGCAAAAAAAAAAAAATAATAAAAAATAAAATAAAAAAATTAAAATGAAAAATAAAACTTAAAAAAATTATAAAATATTTCCCAGATTGTTTTACATTCTACGACCATTGGAGTTAAGTTAGTTTAAAAAAAAAAAAAAAAAAAAAAAAAAAAAAAAAAAAAAAAAAAAAAAAAGAGCTGGAATAAATAATTAGGAAAAGATTAATCAAATTTGAGGTCAATGTCGTTATTGATGCAGTAAAGATCAACCTGTGCTAGGATTAGTACAAAGAAAATCGATGGAAAAGACAATATTTCTTAGAAGATTACCATATCGATTACGGCATAGAAAATATTTTTGAATATCTTAAAAATAAATAGCTTTCAAATTTGCAATTACAATTATCGAAATTGTAATTTCTCAGTAGAAAAGTTTTTGTGAAAAAAAAAATTATAATGTAAACAAACTGATAAGTTGAATAGTTCAGATTTAGACCTTCGTTTCTATTGTAAATAAAATCATACATAGTGTAAAGTTTACATTATGGTATGATTTTTAGTTTACATTATAAACTAAAAAAAGTGTTGTTTTTTTCGACTTTTCAAAGATAGTTTTTTTTTTTGTGGTGGGGGTAGTATAGTATACATAAACCAAGTGAAACTATTAGATCAACGACACTAGACATAATGAAGCAAGTGACCTTTTTATTATTTGCATCTCAACAATTCATTCAACAAATAACAACCTCCTTCACAGAAAAGTTGGCAATAAACCAAACAAAAACTGACAATGACATCCATCCTCCTTGTCAGTAATAAACCTGACTTGGCTTTTTGTTAATAGTGTAAATCTCAAGTTTGGTAAATCGATTTTAATTAAAATAATTTGAGTTTACCAATAAATATTTTTATTCAAAAATTAAAAGAATTGTCCCTGCGTTCTTAAAAGAACATTTTGAAGGAGACAATTTTTATTCTAAGACAAAATCAAATGTCTTTTTTATTTTGAAAATCAGAAACAAAAAAACTTTGGAACGAATCTATAAAATTTTAATTACGTATATATAGTTTTTTTCTTTAGAAATACTTTATTTATATAAACTTTTAACTTCGGGTCAAAAATTACGCCACAATGGTTTATTTAACCTTCCATTCATCGATCTTTGTAAAAATGCATTTTGGGGATCCGTTTTTCGAATTCTACCTCCCCAGTAGTTTTAAAGGCGAAGGTCTGAAAATGATATTCTAAAATCTATTTTAAAATAGTTTAAATAAAAAACTTGAACGAAGGTTCTAGATTTTTTTTGTGTGTAAATAAACTGTATCACCTCCTTCCTTTTTTAAAAAATTGTTTCTTACTTGAAAGACTATTAGAAATGACCAACAAAATAAAAACAAACAATTGTTAAATTTGAAAGAAAAAAAAAAAAAAAAAAAAAAAACATTTGAAATTTAAATTTTAATTAAAATAAAAAATGTTAGAAAAAAAAAAAGTATGAATTCAATGAATGGAGAGAAAAAGTTCCTCAATTCTCAAACATGCTTTTTTTTCTTTCCAAACTTACAACCATTATGTGAACATATAAAGACACGTACGCACGTTCTATTACTTAATATTATAAAAAGAATATTAATAAATCAGCTACTATTAATGAAATATAATATAAATAAGTAGATAATATTTCTTCTTTCTTTTTAGAGAAAAAAAAATTTGATAAATCTGTACGAAACAACCGGAAAGCTCGAAATGACCTTGCAGGGTTATGAGAAAAAAAAGAGAAGAGGGTGAAGAAAGATACATATTAGAAAGCCAAATTCTAATAATTATTAAATAAAATACTTACAGAAGGGTGAGATTTTAAACTGGACACAGTCAATCCTTTCAAGAGCCTCATGATTAGGTATTTTTGTTTGCTGGAGGACTAAATCTGCCAAGGAAAAAATTGAGTGAACGCTTCAGCCTGCTTCCCCAGAATAAGTACAAGTTTTTAAAAGGAAGCGGAAATACGTGTATTACCGGAGCAAATAAGATAAATTTAGCTCAATTTTAATATATATTTATATAGAAAAACAAGCAGGTTTTATGAATTAAAAAAAGATTTAAAAAATAAAATTGATATTTTTTAAAAAAATTTAATAAATATCTGAAGAAACATAATTTTTGAAAAAAAATATAGATGTTTGATCTGCCGACTACTTCCGGTTGGTACGGGCTTGCTATGCTCGCGTGTTGAACCAAAATAGAAGGGTAAAACTGTGAAATCTCCAAAACCATATAAAAATGTCCGAGGATTTAAGTATTGAAGGGGTCGACCCAAGTGTTGGGTTTCTGTACAAAACAATGCGTAAGTCTACCTTTTTTATGCATACTGTATCGTCTTTACAGACGATCAATGTGTTGGAATGATGTAGTAACCGGCTTTTTCTTTACCCACCGCCACGACAATCGACCGAGTCCCCTTTCTTTTTCTTTCTCTTTAGTCTTTTGTGTAAAAAAAAAAAATACATTAATAGAAATTGTGTCAGAATTTTCTTTTTGTTATGTAAAATTTCCCTGAAAGGTTTTTTCTTTACGTTTCTCTTTTCTGTATTACTCTATGCTTTTCCAGAATTAGATTATTATTACATTAAATAAATTTTAAAAAATTGGTTAAATCGGTGGTCACAAACTGAGGGTTTGTTTTATGAAACGTAACTTATTATGTAATGATCCCCCAGTTTTTACCCATCTCTTCCGTAAGACAAATTTATCAAGATGTATTTATTCATTTCTTTGGTTCAGATTTTTTTAATATATAAGTAATATAATGAAGAAATTCTTTACTTTATTGCATTTCTTGGAATTGTTTGTAAAGTAAATAAATAAAAACTTTGTTTATCTGCTGAGGGTTTTAAAGTTATAAACTTTTATTTAATTTATTTTTTACAAAATGTTTTAAGGTTGTGTGTGTGTAAGTAAATTGTAAAGCTTAAATAATTTTTCTTTACAAATAAAATGATTTTAAAATTTAAATGCTTACTCTAAAGTATTACCACACAACAACATTTAACAAACATTTATCTAATTAAATTGTAATACCTTTTAGGTTTTCTTTTAATTTAGTTTATTTCGATAAAAACGAAAAAAATAACCCACCTAAGTAAATCAGTAAAGAATTAGATTTTAAATTGTTAAAAGAAAAAAACCCCGTTAAATTTGACATAACGGGGAGAGATATTAAAAGGCCCAAAAAATAAGTGATCGATTTCAAGATATTTTATAGGTTTTTGCATTTAATAAATTTAATAAAAATTAAAGATAAAATCTAGAAAATATTTCAGAGCTTAAAGAATAAACGACTATTTTGGGGAGGGTGGTTACATTAACCAAAACAAAACTATAAAATAAATAATAAAATAAATGGTATTCCCTCGTTCATTTTTTACCTTGATTTCATCTAACGAATAGATCATTGTAATAAGATATTTATTTTAAATAGATAAATACATTTTCAGTATTTATATATGTTAGTGTTTTAGAATAATCTCCCTAATAAAAATAAACAAAAGAGAAAAAGTGGGGAAGGAATATAACCCATGTTAGATTTTCTTAAAAAATAATTCTTGTAGGTGTGGCTCATCAGTATGGCAAGGGGCTGATGATCAAAATAGATGTTTCATCCAAGGTTAAGGTTTGTCTAGAAAAAGACGGATTTTGAACTACGGAGAAGGTTAAAAAATTAAATAGAATAAAAATGAAATCCAATTTGTGAAAGTAAGATGTGGGATAATCCCTAAATGATAAAATTTATGTCTTGATTAAAAGGCGAAATTGTTAGAGGTTAATCTGGGTCATAAAATGATCTAATTTCTGGATTTAATTTTAAGGGATTTTTCTTGCTTACACCAACATTTTAATCATCCATATGTACTCTGTCTTAAAACTGAATTATTTTTCTCTTTTTTTTTTTTTTCTTGGGATAGACTACAGAAAAAAATAGTGACAGAATTATTTAAATTAGTACATGGGGTCTAGTGGTATCGGCCCTAGACCTTACAAGCTAACATCGTTGATCCCAGGGGACCATTCCCCCAGGCAACACTGCCCCCTTGATTTAAAGGGGCAGGGCTGGGTTTATTGCCCAGTGCCTGATGCACACCCCGAGGGAGAATGCCGATGAGATCAATGCATTTTTTGCACCCGCCACCCAAGATCTTTGGTTCATGGCTGGTCCCACATTAATAGGGCCTTGTGCCCAACCCGTACACGTAGAGTACGTGGTAAATATAATGAATATGGCACTTAGGATCAAAGTGTAGTATCTGTATACTCTACCAATACCATCTTAATGTATTTTAAGATGGCCTTGCTCTATCCTCATCCAAGGATCAAAATGTCAATCCACAGGCATTTTTGGGAAAGGATCAATGTAGTACCATACTACATAGGATCAAAGTGTAGTATCTGTATGCTCTACCAATACCATGTATTTTAAGATGGCCTTGGCTCTATCTCATCCATCCAGGATCAAAATGTCAATCCACGGCATTTTTGGGAAAGGATCAATGTAGTACCATACTAACGGAGATCACACAGTTATAGAAATTTAAAAAATGAATAACATCTTTAAAAAATCAATTATAAAATTACGATCATTTTGATATATAGTTTCAAATTTATAAAATTTGAACTAAAAATTAATACAAAAATTATAAAAATCACGAGATGAAGTTACTAATACATTGCAAAAAGCTTTGTATGTTTTTAGGCTAATCATGAGGTGTTACAATTAACAACAGAATTTTTAAGTTATCTGATGTGAGACCAAGTTACAAGGCATGTATATATGGGTGTAATACAACCGCCACACCGACAATGGGTGCAACCCTAAAAAGAAAATTAGACCCCCCCCCCAAGATTTGCGATCGCGAGAAACTTGAGTCAGTCTTTTTTTAACCATTCCTTTTTATTCGTATGTATACCTCCTATTATACAAACCATCCAAGTAAGATGAACAAGACATGCTGGTAGAGAAGCAAGGATGAACTCATAAGTGATGTTCTCCTGTGAACACCTATACATTAGTACACCGGTGTAGGCCAACCAGCAAAAACCTACATCAATCCACTCTATGCAGATACTGGATGCTGGGAAGAAGACTTGCCAGGGGCAATGACTGATAGGAATGAGGTAGAGTCATAGGTATCTGTGCTGTGTGCAACCTGATAATGTATCTATTTTTTCTCCAAACAAGACATACTGGGCACTGCTGGAGAAGTAAGAATGAACCC
Organism: Doryteuthis pealeii; assembly: GCA_023376005.1. Lineage (NCBI taxonomy): Eukaryota > Metazoa > Mollusca > Cephalopoda > Myopsida > Loliginidae > Doryteuthis > Doryteuthis pealeii. The sequence goes on from CM042171.1 coordinate 34,379,104, forward strand.
ATAAGTGACATTCTCCTATGAACTCCTACTCATGGACACACCAGTGTTTGCTAGTCAGCAAAAACTTAGATTAACCCGCTCTGAGTGGACACTGGATACCGACTAGAGCTGTGACTGATAGGGACAGATGATGAGAGAGAGTCAAGGGAATCTGTGTTGTCAGTGTAGAATGAACATCATGCTCACCTTCACAGACTTTCTGTGAAAGGCTGTGATTAGCGTCCAGTCACCAGACAAAAAAAGACAGTGTAACTGAATACTTTTTTTTTGTTCAGTGACTGGATGCTAGTCTTCCTATGAAAGTGAGTATGATGTTCATTCTACAGTCAGCATGCCTTGATAATGAGGATTTTATATATATATATATATAATCCAAAAGTCCAGAGAAGAAATCTTTCTTACGACACAATAGTTTTATTTAAAAAATCTATCGCAGTTTGAGAGCTCAATGTGTGCTCTTAATATTAGAGTCAGAGAGCAAATATATAAGTAAAGAAATAACAAAAGACTTAGAGATTGAGCATTATAGTCTATTTCAGGGAGCTTAGACAAAGTGTCTAACTCTCCCAACTCATTAGCATCTGATGAGTTGGGAGAGTCTTTTGTTATTTCTTTACTTATATATATATATATATATGGGAGTAAATATGGAAAATAAATCCGACAATATTAAGAAATTTGAAAAAACAAGTGTTCCGAAAATAGGATGAATTTATTTATCGATGTTTAAACATTTCGGTTTCTTTAAACCTTCATCAGGATGTATCTTGGGTGAAGAAATTGATGGATGTTTTTATAGATGACAGGAGATGAAAACAAAAAAGTTTTCATCTCCTGTCATCTATAAAAACATCCATCAATTTCTTCACCCCAAGATACATCCTGATGAAGGTTTAAAGAAACCGAAATGTTTAAACATCGATAAATAAATTCATCCTATTTTCGGAACACTTGTTTTTTCAAATTTCTTAATATATATATATATATATATATATTTGGGAGAATATGTGCTTTTTTAATTTTAGTCAGATAAATTTTTATATATATATATATATATATATATATATATTTGTTTTTTCACCTCCTTATGTCAGTCTTGTAACTGATTTTTTAAAAATATATGAAACTTGTAGTAATGGGACTGACATAAGGAGATGAGAAAATATTAATTTATTTTAGATTTTATCCTGGCCAGTATTTGAGCACTCTTCTGGTTTCAAAAAAAAAAATGCTTTTAATGACTATTCATTTCACTATACATCTACATGTGCATATCTCTCATATATATATATATATATATATATATATATATCTCTGTGTGAATACTGAATGTTGTGAGGAGGACTTGCCAGGAGCGATGGCCAATAGGGACGGGTGGTGAAAGAAGGTCATGGGAATCTCTGCTGTCGGTGTCACTTGATTATGATGATAATAATGATGGTGGATTGATGATGATTTGTGTGTGTGTGTGCACTTTCTTACCTCCGGGTAATTCCATGTCAAATTATCCAGAAAAAAGTAAAATTATCACTCACCCCCATTTACTTTTTCTGAAATTTTGTACAGGTGTGGGCTATGTTAATGTTAGACAATACCTAAAATTTGATCTTCCAATTCCAGAAATTGGTAGAATTATGTCGATTTTTGGAATTGAAAGCTCAAATTTTGGGGATTGTCTAACTTTATCATAATCCACACTTGGACAAAATTTCAGAAAAATTGAAGGGAGTGGGTGACATTGTCTGGATGATTTGACATGGAATTACCCGTCCTCCTGTCAGTCTCATGACTTTAAGTTTCATGAGTTTGAAAAAATGAAAAAATCTTTTAGATGAAACATTCAAATGTTTTATCTGAAGATTGTATATTCTTATAAATGCATAAAATGTATTGTCAAGAAACTGACATAAGAAGGTGAAAAAACATTAATTTTAGGTTTTATCCTGCTCTACTCACCAGTATTTGAGCATTTTTGTAACAATTTGTTCATTTCACTATATATATATATATATATATATATATATATATATATATATGGCAACCTTCCATCTATTAAAGACGATGGTGTAGAGTACATTTTTTAATTAAAATTTTTTTATTTTATCTACAGCTACGTGAGTGGCTGGACAGACACATTTTTTGAATGGCAGTCTCTGGTACAGTAATTGCAAACAAAAGGTGATGATTTCTGGAGATGTTGGAGATGCAGTTGTCTCTCCTTCCTTCTGGCTCTCTTTTCTGCGGCGGCTTCTTTCCTCTCTTTTCACACCTTTTCGTTCCTTGTTTGACGAGAGGCGCCAGATCGTACAGTCTTCTGCACAAGCCTCCCGTGTGCTTATGTCGATGTGGCATGTCTTCTTGTCTCTCTTGCAGACATCTTTGAAGCGTAGGTGTGGTCTCCCTACCGGTCGGGTGCCCTCTACTAGTTCACCATACAGTACGTCTTTGGGGATGCGGCCTTTGTCCATCCTCCTGACATGGCCTATATATATATATATATATATATATATATATTTTCCGACAATGATAGGTCTTCAATAGAAGACTGCAAAAAATCCATTATGTAATCCGGAAAAACGTGGTGGGACGGCTTGAAAATAGTGGGCATGCTCCTTGGTATGACTTTTCCAAAGATGCAGTTCTTGAGAAACATTCTTCTATTTTGTAAGGAGTATCAGAAAATACAAAAACTTACTCATTTCTGCATACTCCTTACAAAATAGAAGAATGTTTCTCAAGAACTGCATCTTTGGAAAAGTCATACCAAGGAGCATGCCCACTATTTTCAAGCTGTCCCACCACATTTTTCCGGATTATATGTATGTGTATATATTTATATTGTGTTAAGAAAAAATGTAAATGAATCTGTGTGGAGAAAAATAATAAATAAATGTGAAAACTAAGAGTTATGAAGATGATTTATTAATGTTTGAAAAATAATATGCCCATGTCAATAGGCAATATTTGATGGTCCTGATGAAGAAGATTTTATATATATTTATATTTAAGTATATATTTAATAATTAAAACATTTTAAACATCGACTAAATTTTTTTTACACACACACACACACACACACACACACACACACACACACAGATGCTGATAGGTAAGCGTCCTGCATCCCTGATGCACAAAAATCTAAAGGACGCAGTAAAATCATATCCATGCATCCCAGTGTCTTTCTTTTTTCTTCACTCATCATTTCAAGCTAACTGTAAATACATTTCAATATTTTTTTCTTTTACAAATGAATTACACAGAATAGGTTACAAGGTAGGGGTTAGATGGCTTTAGTTGTTTCCCCAGATCATAAATAAAACCCTACAATTTATTAAGAAACTTTAGTTGGGACCCATCAAATTTCCTGGGGACTCATTCAAAGCAAATATGTGTGTCTCAGGATGCACTAAATCAAAAAGCTATCAGCATCACTGAGACTGGTTGCCATGACAAGGTTAAAGAGCCCAGTTTGCCCTACTATTTACCAATAGATGGAAGGAGAATAGCTGGATTTGTACCTTTTCCAAGGGTATTAGCGCTATGTGAAATGAAAGCAGCAACATCCAGGATTTAAACTTGTCTCGCCATGTCTATTTCCTACGATGATAACCATTACACCTCTATACCCTATAGACATTGCATTCTATTCATATTACTCTATCAAATTTGACTTATATAATTCTTATTGAGTTCATGCCTTATATAATACCATTAATCAATTTCAATTCCCTTGCTTATCCAGTATGTCTTGTTTATCTTGGATGGTTTGCGTGATAGAAGGCAAGTGGCTGTACAGCTTTTTTTTTTTAAGGGGTGCTGCTTCAAGGATTTCTTTAAGACAGTATGCAGCATCCTTGTGTAGTTTCCATCTAAGAATTTTGTTAGAGTCCAAGTGGTGCAGTACTGCCTGGAAGAATTTATCTTATCGGAAGTAACAAGGATAAAGTCATAAGTGGACACCTACACATGGACACACCAGCAAAAACCTACACCAATCAGCTGTGTGGATACTGGATGTTGTGTAAAAGACCTGCCAGGGGCAATAACTGATAGGGATCAGTGGTGAGAGGAAGGGAGGGAGTCATGTGAATCCTTGCTGTCAGCATGACCTGATGATGATGATGATGTATCCCTACTTATCTTGACTTTTGGAGGTGCACTTGGTATAACCAGCATGCCACAAGTAAGTGCCATGGAATCCATGGTTTTAGTTTGGCCTACCTGACCTTACCAATCTTCTTTCAACCTGAGCAAAGTTTCTTGAACCATCTGATTACTTTATTAGTATTTACCACGTACCCCACATTTATGGGTTAGGTACAAGGCCCTATTAATGTGGGACCACCTACAAGCCATGACTCATGAGTGGCGGGAGCACCCCTTCATCACCATTGCTCCCTGGTCCACTCTGACCCGGAGTGGTAGTACCTGTTAGGGTCCCATCTATGGGTTAAATAGAAAAATGTATTTATAAAAAAATTGTATTATCCATTAAGAATTGATTTATTTCAAAACTTTATTGGCATTAAATGACCCACTGAGGTTGATATGCTGTAATACAAAACAAACCAAACCAAATCATGGGTGGCGGGTGCAAAAAATGCATTGATCCTGTTGGCATTCCACCTCAAGGAGGGAGCCTCAGGCACTGGGCAATAAACCCAACTCTGTCCCTTTAAATCGAGGGGGCAGGTATTGCCTAGGGGGATAGCCACCTGGGATCAATGCTGATAATTTGTAACCATTGTCCAGGGCCGAAACCACTGGCAGGGTGGCTTACTGGTTACTGTACTATTATCTACCTTTCACACAACAAATGTTTTTAGTTGTTTCCATGGTGTTATGGCCCAATTTGAACTTGTTAAGCATAAGTTTATTAATCAGACTACATTGCACGTTCATCTGTGTATCTTTTAAATCACACATGGAGTGAAGCAATGTACAACATGATAGCACACCAACTACCACGTTACTACCAATCAAAGCAGCTACTTTCCATGGCTTCAGCTGTTTCGGTCATATGATATACACACTGCAAACTAGGACGTACCAAAATATTTTCAAACTTTGGACTCAACTTCGTAATAATAATTGGTGTTTTGTCATTGCCTACAGCTCAGTACAGGCACACTTAGCATAATGGTTCTTGTTGCAGGAAATGGAATCAATGACTCCAGTTCAAATCTTGAACAATGTTGTGTGTTTCTCTTTGCAACAATGGCATGAACCAGTTAACCCCCCTCCCCAATTTATGGATAAATAGTAGGGCAGACTGGGTTCTTTAGCTATGATAAGGCAAACAGTTTGGGACTATATGACCCAGCTAAATAATTAGCACCCCAATGTGTTCCCCCAAAGAACTGTCACCTCAATCAGACCCAACTAATAAATCATTACCCTATGTTCACCTGAAGAACTCTCACCCTAATCTCCTGAAGAATCAAAGGGTTCAACTGTAAGAATTGGACTGCCAGATCAAATAATGATAATAAAAAAAAATAATTTTAATCAATGCAGATATTTTCTTTCTGAATTGATATAAAAATAAAACCAAATACAAACGTCATGTTACTCAAGAATATTTGTTAGAATTTTCTACTTATAAAATGCATTGAATATATATAAGGAAGAAAAAAGAAAAACACTGGGATGCATGGATATGATTTTACTACATCCTTTCAGATTTTTACGTGTCAGGTACACTATGCGTTCCTATCAGCCTCTCAGCAGTCTAAAAGAAGGAAAAACTCTGAATTCAAACCAATGGGTCTCTCTTCTCATTAGTCAAAACTATTTTGACATCTCCTACCTATCCCTCATATATTCATTAAAAAATATAGATAAAGTTGATTGGGAGATATTTTTTTTTAATGGCATATCAACCTTCATGGGTTGTTTAATACCAAACCCATCCTTATAGAAGAACAGTAGACATACTATTTATCCCATAGCTAGGGGAGGGAATGAGTGTTCATACCTTTCCCAAGAGTATTATTCCGAAAGTGAACGTAATAGCATGACTGAAGTTTAAACTCTCTGTGATGTCACAGTTCAGCAGACTCAGGCACTATAGGGATTTCCCCTGAGAGATACTGTTACTTGCTGTCCATTGTATCCAATGATGACACCACGTGAATCCTTTTCCTCTAATTTATTCGGACTTTGGTTGCGTCTTGCCAACTGCCTATGAGGATGTTAAAATCCTTCAGGTTTTTCTTGATGTTGTCTTTGTACCTGAGCTTTGGTCTACCGATTCCACATGATCCCTCTCTTAGTTGAGAGTACAAAATCTACTTTAGCAGTTTGTCATCCCCAAGTCTAAGTGGCCAGCCCATCTCAGGTTGCGTTTGGACAAGTATGTTGTGCATGCCAGAGAGTCCAGTTCTCTTCAGGATGGTCCTGTTTGAAACATATTGCCACCACTTGACATTTAATATACTGCGCAAGGACGCATGCAGTAGACATGTAGTCTGTGAGCATCCGCTTTGTATACTGTCCAGGCTTCCGCACCGTACAGGAGGGTTGAGAGAACTATGGCACGGTATACTGTACATTTAGTTTTCAAGGCGATGTCTCTGTTGAACTCTTAAATTATTATTATTATCATTATTATAAAGAAATAAGCTGCTGGAAATGAAATAGAAAATTATTATTACTATTACTACTACTGTCCATCGTATCCGATGATGAATTATTTTCCTCCAATTTAATCAGTCTCTGGTTGTCTTTCCAACTGCCTATGAGGATATTCAGGTCTTTCAGGTTTCTCTTGATGTTGTCTTTGTACCTGAGCTTTGGTCTACTGATTCTACATGATCCCTCTCTCAGTTGAGAGTTGAGAGTACAGAATCTACTTTGGTAGTCTGTCATCCCCAAGTGGCTAGCCCATCTCAGGTTGCGTTGGACAAATATTTCGTGCATGTCAGGGAGTCCAGTTCTCTTCAGGATGGTCCTGTTTGAGACATGTTGCCACCGCCTGACATTTAATATACTGCGCAAGTGACGCATGTAGTAGACATGTAATCTATGGGCATCTGCTTTGTATATCGTCCAGGCTTCTGCACTGTACAGGCAGGTTGAAAGAACTATGGCACGGTATACTGCACATTTAGTTTTCAAGATGTCTCTGTTGAACTAGACTCACTTCTTCATCTGGCCAAATGCTTTGGAAGTATTTGAAATTTAGAGATCAAGCTCTGCATTGAGTTTATTGTTGATGTCTGGGAGAAATTGATGCCTGAAAATAAAATATTCAAATGAATAAACTAGAAAACATTAATAAAAATGTTAACAAATTAACATCCTATGCTCTTTCACTGCTTCAGAAGAAACTTTTATTCTTGTTTTATTCAATAATAAAAATTCTCTGGGACTTTGAGATAAAGATGGATCACCTTATTCCAGCCAGAAGACTAGACCTAGTATTGATCAACAAGAAAGGAAAGAAAATGAAAAGATAGACAAATACCTGGACCTTGCTAGAGAATTGAAAAAGCTGTGAAATATCAGGGTGAAAGTGATACCAATTGTAGTTGGTGCACTTGGAACAGTCCTCAAAAGTTTAGAAAACAGACAGGAGAAATTGGAAATCAGAGAAAAAATTGAGACCACCCAGACAGCAGCATTGTTAAGTTCGGCTAGAATACTCAGTAAAGTCTGGAGACCTCAGGAAACTTGTTGTCACTCAGACTCCAGTGAAAGACCATCAGCTGACGTGGGTGTGGAAGACTCACAAGGAGTGAAATAATGATAATAATATAGTACTCATAAATGTCAACCGATCTATTTGACCCATCATTGGGTTGGTTGATTTTATGGCATGTCAACCCTTATTGGGTTATTTAATGTGGAAGTTAGTCTTTCTTTTCTTTTCAAACAATTATATGGTTTCAAGTAACTATTCTTAGTTTGATAATAATGATAATAAAAGCCAATATGTAGACTGTGGGAATACAAAGACTTGGAAATAAAAATTGAAAAAATATGGAACCATAAAACTACTACCATGCCAGTAATAATGGGAACCCTGAGTAGGATCAAGAAAGGGACAGATAAATCATTAACAAGTTACCTGACAGTCCAAGCTTATATGGAAAAAAAAACACTTTGTGGAACTTGATCAATCCTTGGAGGAAGTCCTTGTGGTGTAATGGCTAATATGCTAGACTGTGACATCATCATAAGTGAGTTCGAAGTCCAGTTGCAATATTATGTTCATTTTTGTACTAATACTCTTGGGAAAGGTATTAACCCAGATATTGGTTAAGTAGTACCACTACGGTTTTATTTTTTATAAGGACTATAAAAAAATAAAAACTCCCTCTGGGCAGTGTAAAAATTAATTTTTGAAAGATATTGGTTGCGGGGGTAGGAGTTGAAAATTCAATGTCAGAGAGTTTGTACCATAAATAAAATCATCAAATTTATTACAGGAGTAAAAAAAATGAAATAATTTGAAATGGAAACTTAGTTCTGTCCCCTCCAATAAAATGTGTGCATTTATTAATCATTAATAATAATTATTTTGAATATTTTACACATAATATCAGGTATTTATCTATTTTTAAAAATTTTTAGTTAACTTTTTGTTACTGAAAAAAAGTGGAGAGAAAAAAATAATTCTAAAAATTGATTGCACATTTCGCAAATAATTTTTTTCCAAGTAAAGTAATAATTCATCTTTTTAATTAATTTCATAGTTTATTTATGTAAATTTTCATTATTACTATGGAAATTATTGAAATGTTGAATTTGTTGGATTTTGTGTCAAGTATTCAACTCTGTTACAAGATGAATGCAAGACTAAAACTAGAGTTTGGTAGGTGGCTTATATGGAGCTTTGGATTGTTCCATTATGAACTCAGGCAAGTTCATTTCCTGAGTTCTGATTGGCTGTTGGATTTCAGGGTTAGTAAGAACAGGGATAAGTACCCACTCTTCAGCCACCACTTTGCATTATGCCAGCAGCATGCAAGGACTGTATTAAGTTACAGCTTGCCTGTTGTTCTCATCTGTTAACTCGACGGTAGTTAGAACCCCACTGCAATGGTGAGTATCATTGTTTCTATATCTGGAGGATAACTTCTACAGAATTATAAGAAATAGCTTTTATTTATTTTGTTAATATTAATATTAATATTTTAAAAATATAAATAAAAAGATATACAATATGGGGTTGTTCTTTATTCTAGGTATTAACGATTTTGAGTATTATGATGTAAGCAGTGATGTAGTTTCAGTTACAGACATCGAATCTCCATTATCAATAGATGGCTTTGGTGTTAAATAACCCACAATGGTTGATATGCCATTAAACAAAGAAAACCAAACCATAACTAATCCTTTATACTATAAAGAAATCCACTTATCAGTTACAATGATAACTTTTATGACAATAGCAATAAATACAAATGAACATAATGGTGATACAAATCTTGAAATTAAGCATGCCATGGATAAATAGATAACGGCTTGTAGGTTGCTCATACATGGTCGAGATAAAAGCATAACACCTGGATTAAATCGGATTCCTGAAATTCTAAGACTTTTAACCTTAGCAAGAATACTTATTGTAGATCATGTATTATGGTGCTTCAAAAGTTTGGGCAATGTTGGTACCAGAGATCGTGATAGGTACGCGTCCTGCGTCCCTGACACACAAAAATCTAAAAGGACACAGTAAAATCATATCCATGCATCCCAGTGTTTTTTTTTTTCTTCCCTCAACATTTCAAGCTAACTGTAAATACATTTTAATAGTTTCTTGGAAACAAATACACAGGATAGGTTACAAGGTAGGAGTTAGTTGGCTTTAGTTGTTTCCCCAGATCCTAGATAAAAACCCTACAATCTATTAAGAAACTTTAGTTGGGACCCATGAATTTTCCTGGGGACTCGTTCAAAGCAAATATGTACATCCCAGGATGCACTAAATCAAAAAGCTATCTGCATCACAGGGAGTACAATTCGGCAGCTGTGGATGTTTTTGCTGAGGTTATGAAGGTGACAAATCACACTGGACTGTGAGATGCCGAGTTTGCCTGACACTCACCAGATTTACCTCTATGGCTTGGAGCACTGCCTCATAATCTACAGTTTTAGTTAGGCCTACCTGACCTTGCCTGACTGTTGAGGTTCTTGCAAAGATGCTAAAGCAAAACCAAATCAAAGTTGATGGACTTGGTGCTAGTGTACAAATAGACAACATGTGTGATAGCAAAATCATTATGGTCAAATCAAGGTCGGTGTATTTGGGCATTTTGTTACTATCACAAGAGTTGGATTCCTGGAATATTTGATCAAAATGAATGCTTTGGTAAAGTTGGTAAAGAAATCTATTCTTCCAAGAACAAGGCCGCCCTGTCGGCTGGGCGTTAGAATGCACCAACTGCACCTCTGCAGAGGAGTAAGACTCCCCCAATGGGGCCACCTGTTTGCCGTGGGTGGCAACCCGTGATGCTTAAGAATAGAACCCAGGTGGATGAGCAGTCCATGACTTACAATACTCCACTTTGGCCCTATCTTGGGCTAGACTGGCGGTCGGAGAGGCCCCCTCCGATCAGTCGGCTGGTCACGTCAAGCCCTAGCACCTATATGATTGCCCCAACCCTATTGTCCTTACGGCAAGCCCCAACCCTTTTTATCATATGAGTGCTAGAAGGTGGTGGCTGCAGTCTACATGTCCTGGGAATGATGTTAAACTCTATCTGATGGTGAGGTTCCAGTTTTGGAGGTTTGGGGAATGTGGAGCACCCCTTCATCACTATTGCTCCCTGGTCCACTCTGACACGGAATGGTAGTACCTGTTAGGGTCCCATCTATGGGTTAAATAGAAAACATGAGTTTATAAACAAAATTGTATTATCCATTAGAAATGAAATTATTTTAAAACTTTGTTAGCATTAAACATTTTTTTTACCAATAGAAGTATTCGGCATAAAATAACCCAAGGGGTTGACATGCTGTAAAACCCAACCAACCAAACCAAGAACAAGGAGACTGCTGGAAGTCATATCATAGAATTGGTTATCTTGAAGTTGTGCAACATATCTATGTGGAAATATAATAAATGAATATGAAATAATTTTTTCCATGTAAAGTAATAATACAACTTTTTAATTAATTTCATAGTTTATTTATTTAAATTATCATTATTACAATGGAAAGGATTCAAATGTTGAATTATAAAGAATAGCTTTTATTTATTATTGAATATTTAAAAAAGATAGATAAAAAGATATACAATATGGGGTTGTTCTTTATTCTATGTATTAAAGATTTTAGGTATTGTGATGTTAGGATGGTTTATTGATATTTGAAAATTATTGATGTTTAAAATGCTTTGCAATCATTAAGTGAATATTAAATATGTATCTACAATCTTCATCGGGCAATACAAATATTGTCTGTTGATGTTGGTGTTTATTGGCCAATATCAACAGGCGGTATTTGAATGTCTTCATGAAGATTTTACGTACATATTTTATATATATTTAATTATAGATATATATTTAATAATCAAAATGTTTTAAACATCAGCAACGTACTACTGGTACTATGTAACCCAGTACAACCTGTTTCATAGTTGGATCATTGGCAACTAAACCAGTAACCCCACAGATTTTTTCTGGTGAGGAGGGTGTCTAGACACCTTACAGACGATATTTGAATGTCTTTATGAAGATTGTAGATACATATTTTATATATATTTAATTATAGATATATATATATTTAATATGTATTTAATAATCAAAATTTTTTAATTGTCAGCAACGTGCTACTGGTACTATGTAACCCAGTACTACCTGATTCATAGTTGGATCATCAGTGACTGAACCGGTAATCCCACAGATTTTTTCTGGTGAGGAGGGTGGCTAGACATTCTACATGATGAAAAACAAAAGCTGTAAAAGGTTGGAGGAAGCTCTTTGCTCAATGGCCATCTAGCACATTATTTCTAAAGTCCAACCCCTCCTCATTGTGGTAGGGCCCTATAAACTTGGTAGTGTCAACCCCATGCCATTGGATATCATTTCCAGTTGGTTTTTTATTTGGGGTTATTGTTATTTAATCACATTAGTTATATAGAGGTAGGGTCTGCTGCAAAGCCGTATTATGCATGTTGTATAGCTATACCTTATATCTTCATGTATTGTTGATTGTGCTGAGTATAGCTGTGGTTGTATACTCATCTTCTATCATGTTGGAGTCGCTGCTATCTGTCGATTCTCTGGTATCTTCTATCTTGGATCTTGGCTGGTTCTAAGTTGGTTTCTTCTGGATCTGGGATTCTTCCTGGCTTGATACTGGGACATCCTGTGTTGTTACTTTCTTTTTAATTAACAGCACAAGACTTTCGTTTTTTGAGCTCATATTTGATTTTATAAGTATCCCAGATCAAGCCAAATGTGAGGAGAAATTGGCTATTGGGACAAGAAACACCATACGTCTTAGTTGTCCCAGAACTCAACCTAATCTGACTTTCCTAGCTATTTTCACATGGCTCGCTCTGGTGAACCAAAAGAGGAGGTCAACACAGGGTTAAAAAGTGTCAATCATCTTTCCTGTGTTTTTCCACTAAACTGTTAGTTTTTGAATGTAAGCTACACTTACTATACATAATTAATAGGCTACCTATCAATTATCTAACATGCACAGCAAATTCACTAGTATATATCAAGCAATTAATCATAGTAGGAAATCAAGGTTTCAATTCTCCTAAACTGGGTGCCATACCAAAGGTAAAAAAAACTCCCTAGTCTGCCCCAATAGCTGGGGGTGGGGAGAATAATTGGATAAATACTTTTCCCAAGGGTATTAGTGCTATATGAAATGCAAACAACCTCATCCAGCATTTGAACTTGGGATGCTGGGTCCATTTACAACAGCACTTATCATGATAGGAAATTGACATTACTCCCAGGTCCACTTTAACTTGGAGTGGTAGAACTTGTTAGAGTCATCTATGGGTCAAATAGATCCGTTTGAAAATTATTAGTATTAGATTGGAATGCTTGATGCCATATAACTGTGCAAACAAATGATTATTGTTAAATAGGAAAAGTTACTTTATACCATGTAATTTTGTATAAATTATTAATATTAGGAATACTTGATATAAGAAAAGTGATTAAAAAAAAAAAAAAAAAAAAAAAAAAATGATTGCAATGGAATGTGGAAAAATAAATAGTTATAATTACAACCAAACATTAAGGAATTAATCAAATTTCAGCATTAGATAACCCATAAGGAGTTTATATGCCATTGAACAAATAAACAAAACCAAATGAAATTTGGACATCAACTTTTTGTTCCAAACCATGATATTATTCTCACTTTTATCACAAACATAAAATCATTCCCACCATTATTACAACTGTGAAATTGTTCCCACGATAATCATTTTTGTTACAGGCCGAGAAACAGAGTATTTAGATTGATAATTAGTATTGCTCATCATTCCAAAGTTTGTTTGTTTCTTATTTTTAACCTATTGGCCTGGATTAAAATTGAATTTCGTTTTTGAAATGACTCACCAGGACCATATATGTGTGTATATATATATATATATATATGAAAAATAGATGGAAATTAATCTGACAGTATGAAATTTAACATTTTTGAAAAAACAAATGATGTTATATAATTGCTGACAGAAATCTGTTTCGACCGGCTCGATAAAATGGTCATCATCAAGAGCAACATATGAGAGATAGAAAAAATAACCGTTAGAAGACTTGTTTGTAAACAGTCTTCTAACGGTTATTTTTTCTTTTCCCGTCTTTCTCTCATATGTTGCTCTTGATGATGACCATTTTAACGAGCCGGTCAAAACAGATTTCTGTCAGCAATTAATTATTTAACATCATTTGTTTTTTCAAAAATGTCAAATTTCATATTATATATATATATATATATATATATTTTTCAGACATTTCACAGTGAAATTCACTGTTGATTTATATCATAAATTATAAACAGATTTCAATGCATCTTAAATAGCATAATGGTTAGCAAGTTAGAACAGTACACCATTACTCATGAATTTAATCCTCACTGGGTGCCCCATACAACTGGCATTGTGCTAAAAACTAAGCTATTAACTCCTTGTCTACTTTAAACTGCTCACAGCATTTCTCCTACCACTGCAATCCAACTGTAAGCCGCTGGTAGCAACTCTCACAGGAGGACTCAGATTATAATGATAATAGGACTTTATTTGAATAGAGATGAATTCTGAGGTGAATCGATAGTTAAATTTGAAATACCCCTGTCATACAGGTAAAAAATACCAAATAAATTTGGTTTAGTCATGGGGAAATATGGTAGGCAAAGAGTTAAGTAATTTCATTTTTAAAATCTGTATTTATAATTAATATATTTTTTAAATTTTATTTTCAGTTCAACGTGATCCACGGAAACGACGTGTGAAACCTGTTCAAAAACATTTGATACAAATAGATTTTGGTGGTTTAGATGACAGTGAAGATGACAGCGATTTTGAAGTGGAAAAACATGTGAAAGGTTTGTTATTTGATTTTTCTTTTCATGTGCTGAGAAATTGTATTTTTTGCCATCTTATCAAATTTAAAAAAAAAAATTTTTATATTTTAAAATCTTTGTCAATCACAGTAATTAAAACTTGGGAATCCAAAATTTCAGGATATTTTTTGGGAATAAATTTTTTTAAATGTGACCGACAATTAGATACTAGAAGTGGCTACCCGGCGTCACCTAGGTAGAAGGGAGGTGGTGCAAAAAAGTTAGTCTTGCAGATCAATTATTGCTGAATTGTGAGTTGTTTTCTCGCAGGATGCCTCTTGAAAATCCCTATGTAAAAAAAAAGTCCTTGTGTTGATCCGGCCTGATGAGGCATCAGAAAAAGAAAGAAAAAAAAAAGGTGCATAGACACTCTGAAAAGAAAAATCAGTGTCTTCTATTTAAAATATCAAGTGCAAAAAAATTCTATGCTGTTACTATTTTAATTTTATTTTTTTAATTATCTTCACATATATAAATCAAATCTTCATTATTTTTGCTCAAAAATAAGATCTGGTGATATATAATGTGTATATATATTTACTTTGTCATTAATTGTTTTATTTTCGTAGTTTCCTCCAGACATATATACACACAAACTGACCTTTATATATATATATATATATATAGATAGATAGAAAGAAAAAAGAAAGGAGGAGATAAAAATATATATATAGAAAAAAGAAAGGAGGAGATAAAAAAAGAAAGGAGATAAAAAAAATATATATATATAGAAAAAGAAAGGAGGAGATAAAAAAGATAAAAAAAGAAAGGAGATAAAAAAAATATATATATATAGAAAAAGAAAAGATAAAAAAAGAAAGGAGATAAAAAAAATATATATATATAGAAAAAAGAAGGAGGAGATAAAAAGAAAGGAGGAGATAAAAAAAAAATATATATATATATATATATATAGAGAGAGAGAGAGAGAGAGAGAGAAAAAAAGAAAGGAGGAGAAATAAAAAAGAGAAGAGGACAAAAAAAAATAAAGAAAAAAAAAAATACCGCACAAAAAAGACTGAAGCACGTACATTTCTGATAACCGTCTCTGAAGATAAAGTTTTGCTTTGAAATCGATAAGACAAAATAACATCTTTTTGTTTTTATTTTTATATGCATTGTAATTGCCTTTCAAATCATTAATATATTTTATATATATATATGAAACTCTTTGATGTTGTTATTTGTATTTTAATCATTCCAGGATCGGATTCTGGTAGTGATATATCCATAAAGGAAGAAGAGGAAGATGGTGATACGGATAAAAGTGTTTCCGGTTCTGAGTTGAAGTACCCAGGAGCTGCCCATGAACCCAGTGATGATGATGATGAGGAAGAGGATGATGAAGATGACGAGGAAGATGATTCTGCGACGCTAAGTTCCTTGTTAGGCATACCGTCTGCTGAGAAAGTGAAACCCACCAACACGAATGTCTTTACAGAAAAATCCTTCCATAAGTGTCCAGATTCACAAATCGATGTTAGTTCTTTACATATTTATCATTTTCCCTTGTGTCTTTTTTTTTTTTTTTTTTTTTTTTTTTTTATCATATTCATATGGGCTTGTTTAGCTCAGTTACTAGAGCAACTGCCTCGGAATTGCAAATTTCCTGGTTCTATACCAGTCCCCACCAACTCAATGCATGAGTAGCATGGATTAGGTAATAAAACTGATTAACCCCCCCAACCTTGTACCACATCCTGTGCAATTCATTTCTAAGAAAATATTGAAATGTAGCTCAGTTGGTAGAGCATCCACATAGGAACTGCAATATTCCTCGTTTTATACCCTTCCCCGCCAACTCAGCACATGAGTACCACAGATTAGATAATCTGATCTGTGCAGTAAAGTAGGGAACTGGCGGTAGGTGTGGCGCTCCATCCCAGCAAAAACAATATCTCGTGTCTAGTGCTAGCAAAAAGGGGATAGACTCCCTTGCTATCCAATTGTGACCGACAATAGGCCACTCCACCAACATTTTTAGGATACTTATCCAATGATGCTGATAGCTTTTAAATTTAATATGAACTGGGATGCATGGATTTGATTTGAATGAGTCCCCAGGAAATTTGATGGAACCCAACTAAAGTTTCTTAATAAATTGTATGGTTTTCATTTATGAACTCGAGAAAGGGGATGAGAAAGTTTTCTCTGAAATAACTAAAACCGACTAACCCTAACCTTGTACCCCCATCCCGTGCAATTCGTTTCTAAGAAAATATTGAAATGTATTTACAGTTAGCTTGAAATGGTGGGGGAAGAAAAAACAAAACAAAAACAGGAGCATTTACAACAGGGTTTGACACAAGGCCAGAAATTCTCTCATGATGTTGGCAGTGAAATTTCCTATTAAAAAAACAAAGCTACTTTCTGCCAATTAGCAGAGAACTCACATCCCTGAATTGTTACAGGCTGGTTGTGTGCAATGTATCAGGATTTTTTAATGGTAAAATTCCGTCTTTAGTTGCATGAATATGATTTTTATGTGTCAGGGATGCAGGATGTGTACCTATCAACAGGCAATAGGAAGCACTTTTTCAAGAAAATCAATAGTGATGGGTCCTTTCTGCATCCTTTTAGATTTTTATGTGTCAGAGATGCAGGATGCATACCTATCAACATCTCTGCTCATTGGAGAAATTAACTTGAACACTCTATGATTAACATGTTTTCAGCCATTGGAGACTTACAGCATTACCTTCTTATACTGATCGCTGTGCCCAGAACTTTTTTCTTTACTGGAGAGTCAGTGTGTTTTCACTCCATAGACTCTCTTTTGATTCAGGCTCATAGTGACAAAGCCATGTTTAATCCATTTGTAAACATTTTTGACTAAAACAGGCTTCTCCATTCATGTGACACATTCTTCTGTAAATTTCACATGGTTTGCACTTTTCAGCTGCCAAAATTTAATGACAAATCTCTGTTCAAACCTGGAGTCCTCTGTTTGATTACCTAGTTGATTTTGAATAGCCTCAAACAAATATTTTAACAAGATTAAAATAATTTTTGCTATGAACCAATTTTAAACAATGCAGACTTTACATTTATCGAAAAAAATTATTTTGCTTTTTAAAAAATATTCCCCTTATTTATTGAATGACCTTTGTATCTATGGTAGCTTTCTCTTCAGTCAAAAAAATTACCCTTATTTATTGAATGACCCTCGTATATATGACGTCCCTCCTCAGCCAAAAAAAAATTACCCTTATTTATTGAATAACCCATATATATAAATAATAGGTCCCTTCTTGGTAAAAAAGATTACCCTTATTTATTGAAAAAACCCTGTATATATAATAGGTCTCTCCTCAGCAAAAAAAAAAAATTTTTATTTATTGAATAACCTCCATATATATAATAGTTCCTTCGTCAGCCAAAAAAAATCCCTTTATTTATTGAATAACCCTCATATATTATAAGTCCCTTGGTAAAAACATTCCTCTTATTTATTGAATGATCCACATTGTTACATTTTGTGTATAAATTT
The DNA here is from genome assembly GCA_023376005.1 of Doryteuthis pealeii. NCBI lineage: Eukaryota > Metazoa > Mollusca > Cephalopoda > Myopsida > Loliginidae > Doryteuthis > Doryteuthis pealeii. The sequence goes on from CM042171.1 coordinate 34,397,138, forward strand.
TACATGCAAATATACCAAACAATTCTAGTACAGAAGTAGTAATTTATTCTATTCATTTTCCAGCCTCTTCGAACTACTCCAATAACGCCATCAGCCACTCCTATCCCTACCAAAGCTGGTCAGATTAAAGTGCTTATCTGCTGTGTGTGTTTAGGTGATATAAGGTAAGAAAAACATTTTTTTTATTTTTCACTGCAAATTATGTTTTCCCTTTATTCACCATTGTTCTTTATAAGGAACAGGATTTTCTGAAGCTGTAAACTTTTTTTTTATTCATAGCTTTTTCTTGATTGTATTGTATTTTTTTCTTTCTTTTTTTAATATAGTGAAGAAGATGATGAAATTGTTGAATGTGATAATTGTGGAGTCTCCGTTCATGAAGGTAATTTTTTTTTTTTTGCTTTATACAACAAACAACAACAACAAATTGTCATTATTAACAGGAAATCTGTTTTCCTTCTGATAATAGCCTACTTCCTTCCCATAATCCGGGAAGATAATACGGCCTTATGTTCAGTCTTTTTTCTTATATGTATTTACCCAACCCCTTCTGCCACAAGCAGAATGCGACACAAGGTAAATTTATTAATACACATGAAGTTAAAAAATTATTTCAGCCAATTTATTAATGCACATGAAATTAAAAAAAATATTTCTATCAATTTATTAACGCACATAAAATTTTAAAAATATTTCTACCAATTTTATTAATACACATGAAGTTATTAAAAATCATTTCTACCAATTAATTCATGCACATGATGGTAATGAAAATAATTTCTATCAATTTATTAATACACATGAAATTAATGAAATTATTTCCCACCAAATTTTTAATGCTCATGAAGTTAATGAAAATATTTCTTAAAATATATATAAAAAACAACAAAATTTGTTATTAAATAACCCACAAGGGTTGATATGACATTAAACTAAACAATCAACTCCCAGACATACCTTGTAGATCTTATTTAAACTATTAATTCTGAACAATATATTTCTAATCTGAATTGAAAATCTTATTTCTATCATCTCTTTACAATCTCTCTGTTGTGTTTTAATTTTTTTTCAGGTTGTTATGGGATCAGTGATAATCAGTCAGCAGCCAGCACAGAATCTTCAGCAAGTACTGAGCCTTGTTTTGTGATGCTTGCAAAGCAGGGGTCAAACCTGTAAGTAGGATTCAATTGACCCAACCCCTCTGAATATGACATAAGGTCATTTTTTTTAAAGCAAAGTAGAGCTGCTTTGGATTCAGAGTTTTCCTTTTCTTAAACTGGTCACCTAAAGCAAGGCTGTTATTTACCCATAGATGGAAGGAGGGAGAGATGGATTTATGCCTTTCCCAAGGGCATTTAGCAGTTAATATGAATTGAAATAAAGATTTTACTTTCACACCTCCACTATAGACAGCCCCATCTTTCCCAAAGCATTGTAACCGTCCCTATGGTGTGTCGATAACTCCTAACAGTAAAGTCTCTGAAGACAACCATTTAGTACATTAACAGGTTTATTTACCATAGAAAGGGTGGAGAATCTTTGCTGTTGAAAGGAGTTATCTATACGGGACAGTTCCGATGCTTTGGGAAAGATAGGACTGTCTATAGTGGGGGGGGGGTTAAAAGATTTAAGGTCCAAAAATAGGCTAACTGGAAGAAAGAAAATCTTTGTTTCTTGGGTAAAGCCTAAGGTGCAAAAGGAAGAAATTAACGTCGGGCGGGTAAGAGCAATGAAACGGTGTCATATGGGATTTGTCCTGCTGGTTAAAATTAACCGCTAAGGACGGTAGCTCTAAGAGTTATTTATCTATATGCATAACATGACGTATTGATTTCACAAAATCAAGATTCTTTACTCAATTTACATTTGATATTAGAGTATTATGAAGCCTTGTTATTATCTATTTTTCACTGGGATTTTTCTTCCTTTGTTGTTTTTTTCTTTTAATGCAAAATGAGAAAAGGAAGAAAAATCCCAGTCAGAAATGAATAATAAAGACTTTATCAAGAAAATTCAGTAAACACTCTTACTACTACTACTACTACTACTACCAGGTATAAACATGTTACAAAAATAAAAAGAACTAGCTGAACCTGTGGATATACCACAGTATGATAATTTGATTATTACATTTGATATGTTTACTTAAGAGCAAAATATTTCAATATGTAAAAAGTATAATAATCTTCATTTAACTCTCTCTTTCACTCTTTTTTTTTTCCTTTTCATTTTTTCATTATGCTTAATTAAAACAGATTAGCGTTATCACTCCCTCTCTCTATCTTTCCCCTACTCTCTTTCTTTCTTATATTTTTTCTGTGTAGTGTGTCCTTTTTAAGTTAAGCTAAGCTCAGTAAATAATAACTATAATTGATTGTTAATTATTAAATAACTAGCAGGACCTGTGGATATTTCACAGTATGATAATTTTAATTATTACAATGTTTGATATGTTTACTTAAGAGCTATTACAAATAGTTCAATATGCAAAAAGTATAATAATCTTGATTTAACTCATTCTCTCTCTCTCTCTTTTTTTTCTTTCCTTCTTTTCATTATGTTCAATTGAAACCAATTAACGTTATCAGTTTCGCACACTTATTCCCTCTCTCTATCTTTCCCCAACTCTCTTTCTTATTTTTTCTGTGTATCATGTCCTTTTTCTTCCCTTTCTTTCTTTATGATAAAAACGGAATGGTCCATCATTTAGCTGAGGTGATGACACTCATAAAAAATAAGAATTTGGTGGATAAGCAACACCAGATAATCAAGATTTACATTTTTGCATTTTATCTTGGGTGATTTGGATGGTCTCATTTTTAACCAGATGGTGTAGCAAGATGATAATAGTTGTATTTTTTTTCAACTCTAGTATTATTATATATAAAAATAGAAGAATTAGTTAAAAGGATTGATAATGATGACTATTAAATTTAGACGGGGGGAGGAGTCTCCGTGGTGTAGTGGTTAACATACTGGACTTGCAACATCATAGTAAGCGTGTTTGAACTGCAGTTGCACTATTATTATTATGTTCTCTTTCAAATTAGTACCCTTGGGAAAGGTATGAACACTCTTATCTCCCAGCTATAGGTTAATAATACCACTACTGTTCTTCTACAAGGATAGCTTTGGCATTAAATAAAGAAACCAAACCAAATCATCCAGACAGTGTTGTGTCTGAGTTATCAAATAACAACACTGAAATCCAGAAGAAAGGTTAACATAGGTTTATTACCTTTGGCACAAAAGATATAATAAAATAATAAAACATGCAGCATTTCAACAACAGTAATTAATTCTCTGTAGCAACTAGCTACTACTCGAACATGTAGTCCATATTATTTATGGGTTTCATTGGACGAGTCCAACTTTTTTGTAGGGGAAATATCTTCCCTTACAACAGACATCTTGAAAATGTGTTATAATGTAAAATTAATAAATATTCTTGAAAAGAGATTTATTTTTATTTTAAATCCCAGGCAATGTCTGGTAGCTCTGCTAGTTTTCCATTTTATTTATATGAACTTTTTTTCTGTTCTAGAGTTTGTGAATTATGTCCAAATTATGGTGGAATTTTCAAAGAAACTGATGCTGGAAAGTAAGTAATCTGTTGTTATAAGGATTTAATTGTTTGTCTACTTTAAATTGCTCACAGCCGCTCTCCCACCACTGCGAACAAAGTACAAAAATGGATGGTTAGTTCATTATAATTGAGCAGAAGGGACTAAGATTACAATAATGACAGGATTTTATTTTAATAGAATGAGTTCTGAGGTAAATAGATAGTGAACTTTGAAATATCCCATTGTACAAGTAAAAAAATACCAAGACAAAATTGGTACAGCTTGTGTGTGTGTGGTGTGGGGATTTGGTAGGCAATGGTTAATCGAATGATATTAGCATTTATAAAAGTTTTATTTCAGAGATTTTTTTTTTCATATTTCTATTCATAGAGATTTTATGAGTAATAATTCAGCTTTAATGTTACTTCATTATGAATTAAATAAAGAAAGCTTCATTCTATGACTAATATTTAGCTTATATCGGAAATATATTCACCCCCCACCCTACTAGCAGGTCTCAGTCGGTTGAGCACCTGCTTAGAAATCACAAGGTTCCGAGTTCAATACTGTTCCATGCCAACAACACATGTAGCACAGATTAGTTAATCTGATCTGTGCAGTTAAGTGGGGAGCTGACGTAGGTGTGGCGCTCCACCTCAGCAAACAATCTCCCTGGTCTAGTGCTAGTGAAAAAGGGAATAGATCCTTTACTGTTCAGCTGATACCAACAATAGGCCACTCAAGTAACTTTACTTTATTAGCAAGGCTTAAATTATAATGGCTGATACAGCCATCATAATCTAAGCCCTGCTGATAAGACCCCCTCCCTCCTCAAAGGGTGTCTTGAGTATAACATTAAACTGCATCAAATGGTGAAGCTCCAGTTCTGGAGATCTGGTGAGTGGGAGTACCCCTTCATCGCCATTACTCCCAGGTGCACCCTGACCCGGAGTGGTAGTATCTATTAGAGTATATGAGTCAAATAGATTTGTCTGAAAATTATTCATATTCAATAAGACCATGAGCAAAAAGAAATGACACAAAATGTAAATATAAGTATACAATGAATGCAATTCCCTAACCTCTTGGCATAAAATAGCCTAGACTGGTTAATATTAAAATCAATTAATCAATCATTTTTTGTATTCCTGAGAATCTATGATTGATGTTTTAACGGCACATCAACCCGTCTGGGGTTATTCTATGCCAAGAGGTAAATTGTGAGGGATGGTCAGATTTATTATATTTTCCAATGATTTTTCTTGGTTTTGACAGTAAATTGTCTGCAGTGTTTGCTTCTAAATGGATTGGGAATTGTTTTGAGGATAAGTTTATAGATTAAAGAGAATCTATGAGGGAACTTGTTTATACTTTTTTTTAAAATGCTCTATATTTGTTGATTTATTTTTTATAATCCTAGCTTTTCTGAAAATGTTCAAGTGTCTGATGATTGGGTCTTTCTGCCTTGTTCTTAAAGAATTTCTTATCAGTAAATGATATTCATCCACTTAAGAGATTACTCAGAAAACACTAAACCACTTTTGGACTCTATGTATTTATTTAAATCTCTCTGCCATCAGCAGGATTTTGAAGTGGAGTTACTTTTGAATGTATGATCAGATATTGTTCATTTCCTTTCATTTTCCCAAGTTTTTGTGAGCAACTACAGCAGCTTTGAGGCCAGGTTTAAAATAATCTCCCAAAATTGCCAAAATCTCAATACTTTCATCTATCACTATAATACTGGAAATAAAGATACTGTTGAATTGTGCTGATAATTATGTGATATCTATTATTCTGCCTTCTCACTCATGTGAAGGAATGGATACATGGAGAAATTATCTTTTGGATATTAGACTTGAAGAGTCAGATAATACTTGAGTATGTTACATAGTCGTCTTGTCATCTTCTCTTCTTTGGCTGCTCCACATTGTCTCTTGCTGTTCTTCTTTTTCTCTGCTGTGATGAATAACAATATCTATTCTTTTAGACATTTTCTTTTACATAACCAACTCATACAACAGTCAAGAGTTTCCTTTGGACCATTGACAAAAATGATGACCACACTATTCAGCAACTCTTGGATAAATGATTTAAAGTTAAAATCTAATTTCTAACTTTTATATTTAGTCACCTGACTTTAGAATCTTCCAATGAGAACCTAGCTTTGAACTGCCCTTAAAAGTTAATGCCTGCCTATTTTGCTTTCTCACTTGTGCAAGGAATTGGGCAGTAGCTTAATCAAATGGCAACAAAAGAATATAAATAATAAAATAGAAATAATACAAAGAAAAACTTGAAATAGTAAGTATAAATAGTAAGTATAATGTAAAATTGAGAAGTGAGCTGTTATCAAATGAATATATACATTTAAGGGAAAAAAGTAAAGAAGAGTTGAATATTCTCCAATAACCTCAGCATAAAAAGATTATGATATATCAGTTTCAAGAGTACAATTATATGTCTGCATTATGCAATAATTTGAGGACAATAAAAGTCTTGAAGAAACCACCAATTTGATGACGTGGGTGTCAGGTGGCCTAAAATTGTCTTTTATTACTAAGCAAGTTATTAGGGGTCTGTGACCCTTGACAGACAGGTATGGTTCTAAACATAGAGTAGATATGTATGGACAGAGATGGGTCTAATAGAGAGATGTTGCGTGGGAGGAGTTTAGAAAGAAACTTAGATGAAGCAGAACATCTATAATGATATATAGTAATTCCTGCTTCGCATTGATCATTCTTCAGATGTGTACCACGAACTAAGCTTTTTAAGTAAAGGTTAATTAAAAAAAAAAAGAAGTTGATATTTTAAATTTTCTAAACTATAAATCAAAATAATTCTTGTAGTTCAAAAAGGCTTAAAAAAAAGAAAGATTTTTTTTTCTCTCTCTCTTTTTGAAGCGTTGCAATGACTCATTATTTAAACTATAATTTCTTTTGACCTTAGTGTGGGTTCATTTGGTATGGGCCACTCTATACACCTGGAGTAGTAGCATTTGGAGTGTGGATCGACTAAGTGCTGTAACCTTATTTCTGAAATGCCCTATGCTAGATTTGGGGAGCAAGTATGTAGTCATTTTTTTTTTTTCTATGCCTCTTGAGGCTTTCTTTCTTCTCACATCAACTTTTAAACAAAAAACATTTTTAAAAAAATCTTTGTACAGAAAATATATGCTGTTTAAATATAATCAAATTTTGAATTTAATTCTTCTGATACTTTCCAAAATGCCATCTCATTTTAGCCTTCTACTAGTTTTTCTGAAATCATCCCAAACTTCATCTTAAAAATTTTACACATTGTTTGTTTGTTGATCTAATTAGGCAAAAATATATCACTCTTATTAGCAAAAATCAATTGGTTAATAGAATACTGTTTACAATCTGCCTTCGACAGAGAAGAAAGAAATATTAAAAATATCTACCATGTTAATGAATTCCATTATTGCTTTGAAATTTCATATATATATATATCTTATTTATCATTTATATATATTATAAATTACTATATAGTACCTATATAGAGAAAGAGAGAAGACAATGCTCTCCTATAAAACGGATGGAGCACTCTCTGGTGGACTACCAGATAATCAGGATTTACATTTTTTCCCATTTCATCTTGAATGATTATATATGCTCTCATTTTTAACCAGTGTGTGTCTGTAAGATGATGCACATAAGTCGTACAATTAAGGAACATGGTAATTTAATTATATGAATATTGCTTAATAGTTTCTTGTCTGATAATTTTAAAAAAAATTTTTTTATTTTTAGGAATGTTCCTTATGATGAAGATAGTCGATTTAGCCGAACTGGTGGTCTGTTAGCTGTGATGCTGTGGTATGTGCAGAGCTATTTCCATGTAACCTGCGTAAAGTAATACATTGTTTTATTACCGACAATGTTTAGTTAACGAAATAAGAAAAAATTATTTGATAATTTATGATATATTATTCAGTGGGGGGGGGATATTTTGATACACAATAGAAATTTCAATTAAAATGATAAATGGGATTTATTTACTATTAAATCAATTTTTTTCTTTCATATGTAGGTCATTATTAATACTGTTGTAGAGTTAATTATATGAAAAGTATATTTATAATTTCCAGTTGAAAATACAAGGAATTAAAACTTTGTATGTGTTATGAATATTTGTTCCCCCCCTCATATACTATATATATACACATATAATATATATATATAATATATATATATACACACACACACAACACACACACACACCCACACCAAACCCTCCACACGAGTATGATGTGACACAAGGTCAATTCCTTAAGTGAGTTATGAACTTCAGCAGGTTTCCTTCTCCAAAACTAGTTGTCTAACCAGGGTTAAAAGCTCAGTCTGCCCCTACTATTTACTTATGGCTGGAGGGTGATAGATGGATGCATACCTTTCCCAAGGGTATTAGCACTGTGTGAAATGCAAACAGCCTCAGTCCAGGATTGAACTCGGTCAACAAGTCCATTTCTCTACAACATAAATCATTTCACCACAGCGATCCATAGGAAAAAATTCATGATTATGTACTACCACATTATTATATATATGGCAACAAATGCGGCATCGGAACATCCATCATCTACAGGGACAACCTACCAAAATGCAAAATCTTGTGTGTCAGAATGTTTCCTCAAACATAGGACTTAATAGTCACAGGGAGGCGCTTGCAACCTCAGGGCACACAAAACCTTGTATCATAGTCTTTTCGAGGGACTGAATTGCACAATGATATGAAGCAAATACTTCTATATTATAAATAATTGGGGCGCAGCCATTTGGCAGTTGAGGACCATCTCTATCTATAATGATCAGATATTATTTTTATATAACTAGCTAAAATGCATATTCTTTATAGTGCACCAAGAGCATTAAACTAGAAAATAAAGCAATTCTCCAAATCCCAATTTGAAACTTAATTATGAATATAGGGATTTATTTTTATGTTCACTCAGATCCATTATGATTTATCAAGGGGTTAAACTATTAAATGCCTAGAATGTTTGAAATAGTTTACATTTATTGGGACCAATATTTACCTTTAGGACCCCTTTTTCGATCTCTATAAGAAAGACATGTTTTTCCATTACACCGTCAATAAATCCGATTTTTTTGTTAGGCCGGTTAGTGTTTATAATTTTTTTTGGAATTTAAAATTCGTCGTCTGTTAAAACAACACGATATTGACGGTCTGTAAATGTCCTTTCTTAATCTGAGATACAAAAAGGTGCCTAAAAGGTCATATGGTCTCCATTTATTGATATTAACAACTTATATGCAATGTAACAACTATTACTAGGATAGACATACTGTATTTGGAGTAACGTAAAATTTCTAGTATTACACGATCTAACGCCGGAGATACTGACCGATGGTTAGAGGGTTTTTTTTAAATTCTTGCAGTGCCCAACGTGAGGGATTGTTAGCAGCAAAGCTCCGCCCTGAAGAAGGATCTATGGTATGAATTTGTAGATTAAAAGAATTCCCTATGATAATTAATCAAAAATTCATTGCGAACTTGTTATCTAAGATATATTCCCAAGATGCGTGAAAATCACAGACCATTATTCGTATCGAAGTTCCTTGCACTAGTTAAATCAACAACATTTCTAAAGGCTATTATTTTTTAATTCAACTTTTTTTCTCAAGTTTTTCTTGTTTGTTGCAAGAAAGCCTAACACTAAATGAATAAATAAAATCCAAAAAAACATTCTATTTATACACAATTGTATGTTTTTTTGTTTTTTCATATATTAAATTCAATGCTTAATTGACAATAAATAATACTAATGCTTAATTAAAAGAATTCTATCTATATTTCATTTTTTTTTTTCTAATCTGTTTGTAGAAAGATGAAAAAATAAATAAATAGGTTAAACAAGAACCTAGAAAAAATAAATCTTTTTATCTACACTTAATAAAGACTGACGATTATTGCCGATTAATTGAAATAATCACCATTTGTCAGTTGGCTGAAGCGCAACAGACTCCTAGATCTGATCCAAGTAGTC